>LNAC01000035.1:6933694-7136303 GCA_002007465.1 Ailurus styani | reverse complement strand
CTCCCCCCCCCCCCCTCTGCTTCTTCATCTTACTAACTCCCCTTTCCTTTCTCATCTGGTGCAGAAATCCTGGGAGAAATTGGACATGCATTCCCAGGGGCCTAGGGTCAGGAGAAACAACCAGCCCTGAGGACATCAGTGGTTCAGGACCATGGATAGAGCTCTTCGGCTCCTATAGCACCAACCATCCACTTGGGTCAGCGGACTCAGGGCATCTATGGGAAGGTGGCCTTGAGAGATCCATTTTAAGATAGGGGGCAGGGACCTATGTAACTAAGGGACTTGACCATATCCCTTGCTAGTAAGTGGCAAAACAGAGTTAAGAACCCAGACTCTTTGATGTGTGCATCATGTTAATCCCCCATTTTTTTCAGTTATTTTTCAAATACGAGTCACAGAAGGGCAGAGAGCTTAAGTTGCCTATGTCCCTCAAGGATGAGGCCAGTTCGTCTATGGGTGTATGTAAAACAGCAGCCATGAGCTCTTGATGAATAGAGAAACAAATGAAAAGAAAGGATACAGATGACAACTGGATGTATTAATCTATTTACTCAATATATTAACTGCATGTCTATGAAATGCCAAACCCCATGTTGGGGATTTAATAGTAAATCAGATGTGCCATCATGAGGTGCTCAGGTGGGTGGGAGAGACAGAGACATAAGCCTGGCTTCACATACTTTTGATAATTCACCTGTTTCCCAGGTTACTTTTTTCTTCTTTTGGGAAGACCAGTGTGCACAGAATTCCTCATGTGGTCTCCCTTCTGATGCCTCACTGTAGTGAGCTCAGCCTTAGAAAGGCAGACAGTGGAGCAGAAACCTAGGAGTTTTAGCTGAGGTGATTGGTTCTTTTTTTCTTCAGTGATCCAATTCTTTTTTTTTTTTTTTTAAGATTTTATTTATTTATTTGACACAGAGAGAGAGATTACAAGTAGGCAGAGAGGCAGGCAGAGAGACAGGGAGAGGAGGAAGCAGGCTCCCTGCTGAGCAGAGAGCCCGATGCGGGCCTGGATCCCAGGACGCTGAGATCATGACCTGAGCCGAAAGCAGAGGCTTTAACCCACTGAGCCACCCAGGCGCCCAAGTGATCCAATTCTTGAGTGAAGACCCTTCTAAGGCAAGATTCTTTGCCTGTGAGTATGCTCTAGAAAGAGGTGTGACTGATCAGTTTGGCCAAAATAAGCATCTAGCCACAGTCCTAACCCCCCAATCCATCTACCCATCCACCTATCCATGGAGAAGTGGTTAAGAAGGTAGAATTTGGTACCAGATTGCCTGGGATTGAATCCTGTTCCTACCATTTATCAACTGTCCAACCTTAGGTAGGTTATGTAAACTCCCTGAGCCTCAATTTCCCTGTCTATAAAATGGGAATCACAACAGTACCTATCCAATATAGTTGCAGGGATGGAAGGGATTTATTTTATGTAAAGTAATAGGAAAGCTTTTGGCACAGGAGGAATGCATAATAATCTATTATTATTAAACAGAGCTCCATGAGGCCAGGGTTAGTGCCTGGGATAGTGCAGGCATTCAGTACTATATTTTTAAGGTTTATTTATTTGTTTTTGAGAGAGCACATGAATGCAGGCAGTGGCAGAGGGAGAAAATCTCAAGCAGACTCAAGCAGACTCAAGCAGACTGAATGCAGGGCCCCACGAAGAGTTCAGTCTTATGACCCTGAGATCATGACCCGAGCTGAAATCAAGAGTCGGATGCTCAACCAACTGAGCCACCCAGGTGCCCCTCAATACTATCTCGTAAGTGCATCAGTGAACAACTCGAGCATTTGCTAAGACCTGAATTATTGTGTGTCAGCCTCTGTGCTCAGCCACCACCCTTTGGGTCAAAGTTACAACTCAAATGTCTTTTCAGTTGAGGAGGACTCAACACTAGCTCTCTGTATTTGCTCTGAAAGACCCAGCCCAGGGGTAGGACCAGTCTAGCAGAGGTGCCTATCCCCAGATACCCCAGCCCCCTTCTCTCGGTGCTGATCTGGGGATGTAGCACAATCTGATGGATGAGAGGCTCTGCCATCAGCAATGCAGAGATCCCTTTGCTGGTCCAGGATTCCCTGTCAACATAATAAACACCCCCTGGCTGGTGTTGGCTCAAAATGATGACAAATGAGCTGCCTGTGTATCGCCAGGCAGGGAAAATCATATTTGGAGCACAGTGGTGGCTTCTGTGTTAAGCATGTCCAGGAGAATCAGAGAGCCTGGAGGTAGAATTAGAAAGCTGAGCGGCACGGGATTGCTCCCCCGGAACAATTGGATGTGGTACAGGGGCAGGTTGGCCGCCTCACCCTGTCTGCTGTTCATTGTTTTATACCTTTGCTGGATGCATCCCCAGCTTGAGAAGAGGGAGACCCTGTTTTGTTTTCATGTCCCTGAGGCACAGCAACTGTGCTAAGCTCTTTTCAGTAGGTCCCAGGCTCTGTCCCCAGCTCTGGGCGCAGAGTGGAAATAGGACTGTAGCTTAGGAAGTGTGTCCCCTGATGGCTTGTGGAAGACTTGCAGCCTGACAGAGAGTGGAGTCTGAGCTTTGCCCTCCTGCAGACCTGGGGTTGACTCTCAGCCCTTCCACTGCTGCTTATTTGACCTTGAGCATGTTCTTAAGACTTGAGGAGCTTCAGTTTCTTTGCACGTGAAGTGTTAGGGATGGGACGTAGTAGCCATTTCAAGGGGTCATTGCAAATGTTAGGGAGATAATGGTAGTGAAGCCTGTGAATAAATGGTGGTTTCCTTCTCAGACCTGCACAAAAGCACGTCTTTCTGGATTTGTTTGTACGTGCTCTTTGCTGCACCCCTGGGATCCAACAATGAGGTGTGCCCAAACCACTTGTGAAGTGGAGAGTTAGTAAGACAGGCCATGCGTGTCTCTCTCTCTATTCCACTGTGAACTCCTTGGGGACATGGAACACATTATACCAAATCCATCTCTCCCATCTTCCTACCCCCATACACATACAGGCTGGGACTTAGGAACCTTTCCCAGCTTTGATGAATGAGAAATTGCATTTGGTGGGATATCTGGGGCTCTTGATAGAATCTAGGGGCTTCCTAACTTGGATAGGGGACAATTACATGTTTATTTTCACTGATTTCCTCTTGAGACTTGGCATTTCTACCAATGATGAATACAGGCAACAAAGTACAGCAGTATTAGCAGTCTTTGTGAATTTGTCACTGATAAGATCGCAGGTATTTTCATTACCTGAAAATACGGTTGTTGTAGCCAGCCAGAAATAGCATTTATGGTTTGGACTGCAGTATTTATCAGGCCCACTGCTAGATCTTATTAATAATGCATTAATAGGGGAGTGCCTGTATTACCAGATGACACATTTTCAAAGTGTTTTGAAAACTGTATTTCAATGTAATTGGTTTCCTTTGTAATTCTATATATTTTGTTTTATTTGAAACATTTAGTTCATTAAAAACATTTATTTTATTCAAAAACATCATTTGTGATGGCCTCATCAGGCTGCCTAAGAGGGTCGTGGCACAAGAAAGGTGAATAATCTCTGGTACAGGAGGTATGACGTGAATGACAAAGGTGGGAGGTGAGCATGTTATGTATATTATTCTACAGAATATCTCCACCTTTCATCAGGAGCACCAAAATGGCAAAGAATTAGATCAGTGGCTCTCTACTAGGAGTGATTTTTCCCACCTAAGGGACATTTGGCAATGTCTGGAGATATTCTTGGTTGGTTCAAGTGGGATGTGCTCCTTGGCATTTAGCAGGAAAGGCCAGGGACCCTGCTGAACATGCTACATGCTACATGCAAAGGGCGGTCTCCACAACAAAGAATCCTTCTGCCCCGAATGCCGACAGCGCTGAGGCTAAGAAATCCCAGCCTAGACTATCACATTATTGGTGGGAATTTCTCTGATTGTTAAGACCTCTAGGAAAAAAAAAAATCAATGCACAATTTCATTAGAAGCACCTATGCTAATTCTCTTGTCCAGCCCTAATGCACATCTGCGATGTATTCCAGGTGCCGGGCCCTAGGATTCCAGAGAGAGGCATGGCCCCGGAGGAGCTCTGGGTCTGCCATTCAGTAGGATGTGTGACCCAGCAGACTTGTGTGCAAAGTGCAGCCATTATGCCCATCTCTACTGGGTGCCTATTGTTCAGGCTGATGTGCTGGGTGCTGGGGATTGGTGTGAATGTGACAGAACATGGTCTCTACCCCCATGGAATCCACACCACTCTGGGGAGACATGTATGCCACATGTGATGGTGGAGAGGCAGGGGACTCTGAGGCTGCGTGGCAGGGTGTATGTTTGGGTGCGTGTTGGACTGAGGATGACTTACCTTAGGTTAGTGGTTCATAAGGTCTCCCCCAGGGGTGGTGAACTTTGACCTGTGACCTAAAAGATGAATGGGAGTTCAAAAGTCCAAAATATACTCCCATGAATAGAATTGGTATTAGCTGCATTACAAGGTTAAATGTTACAATTTTAAAAAAATAATTGACACTGAAATGTTTAATAAACATGTTGTATGAGAAACTAAAAAAAAAAAAAAAAAAAAAAAGATGAATGGGAGTTGTCCAAACCAGAGGATGGGGAAAGGATGCTTCAATCAGAGGGAGTGGCAACCAGTTTGAGACTCAGAGTGAGCCAAGGAACATGGAGCATCAAAGGAAGGAAATGGAATCTGGCTTGGACTAGAGTGTCCCTTAAGGGAAAGAGTTGTGAGAGGTGAAAGACTGGGAGAGGAGCTGGGCTGGCTCATGCAGGGAAGGGACGTCTTGTGCTCCATATTGAGGATTAAGGTCTTTATCCAGAGGAGCGATTGAAGGAGTTTAAGTAAGAACATCAGGCCATTTTTGTTTTGTTGAACGGCACAGACTGGGAGAGAAGAGCCAAGAGATCTGGAATTTGGTGGATGGCTTTTGGAGAGAGGGAGGAAAAAAGGAAAGGGCAAACAGAAGGAGGGAGGGAGAGAGGGACGGAGGAGGGAGAGAGAGGAAGAGAGGAAAGGACAGACCGAAGGAGGGAGGGGTGGAGGAGGGAGCAGGGAAGGAGCTGGGAAGGAAAAGAGGATAGGACAGATGGAGGGAGAGAGGAAAAGACAGATGGATGGAGGGAAGGGGAGGGGGAGGGGAAAACTGCCCAGGAAACCAGGGAAGACTCCTCAGAGGAGGTGCTACATGAAGTGAATCTGGAACAGGGAGTAAGGTTAGCTAGGTGTAGCAGGCAGGGGAAGGGCATTCCAGGCCAAGCACTGAAAGGGCCTGAAAGGGCCTGGAGAGTTTGTGGATGATGAAGTATTTGGCCTGAGGGATGCTTGGTGTGTAGGGGAGAGAGGTGAACACGAGGCTCAGTGCCAGCATCTCCACGAGCGTGGTCTCTGACCCGCTGCTGAAGGGTGATTGCCGAGGGCCAGAGATCCTATGTGGCCCCTGCCAGAAGGCATGTCTACAGCTGGGCCGGAGTCCCACTGTAGAATCGAGGTGCACAGGTGGCTGTTCGCATAGCAGGTGAGACCCTCTGAGTGGACACGATGGTCTGCCTCACATCTGGAGCTTTCTCCTGCATTTCCTCTTAGGGCAGCTTCATTAATTACATGCCTTCGACGAATCCATATCTCAGCCCAGAGTGCACTCCCAAATTCCAGTCTACAGCCCTAATTGCCTTCTGGCCATCTCTGTCTGGATGTCCCACTGGCTTCTCCAACTAAATTTGTCCAAAATTGACCTTATCAGTCCACAAATATTTGCAGAATTGAATTGAATTTTCCTGCCAAACTTCTCAAAAGAGTTATCTCCTCAAAATTATCATTATTTGTAGACAACATGATTGTGTACCTAAAACACCCAAGGGAATCAACTGAGAAATCTTTGGAATTAATAAGAGTTCAGAAACCCAGTTGGATGTGAGATGAATATATAAAAATCAATAGGCTTTTCTGTATACCTGTAAAAACCAGCTAGAGAAATAAAATAATGGGAAAAAATGTTATTCACTAGAGCAAGAAAAAGTGCATAAAATGTCTGGGAACAACCTTAACAAGATGTGACTGGGACCTTATATAAAGAAAAGTACAAATCTTTATGGAAAGATGAGTTGGTATTTATTGATTACGTATCATGTATTAGGTACTGTCTGAGCACTTAGCAATTTAGCAGGTATTATCTCATTAAACTATACAGCCATCCTTGAAGTGGGTGTTAATTTTAAAGATGTTGAAACAGGTTTAAATGGTTTACATAAAGCGCCCACCAAGTATTAAGTGGCAAATGGAAATTTGCACACAAGGTTTTTGCTTCCCAAACCCATGCTTTTAAACTTTTCCTAAGCCACCTCCTTAGTAAACCCTAAATACACAGAAAAATGAAGTTGGAAGGTGTCATCTGAATGTTATAAAAAGATTAATTCATTTTGCTTATCTGTTCATCCCCACAGTGGGTACTGAATGTCTGTGGTGGGCAAGGACTGAACTAGATGGTAGAGATAAAAATATGCATAGGCTCTTAAGGAGTCTGCAGACAGAGAAGCCACAGAAGCGTGTCATCATGTCACCATCGGTGAAGGCAAGGATATTCACAGTGGATGACTAGCAAGTAGAGGAGACGTACATGCCATTGTCTTGAGGGTTCCAAGATAGCTGCTTGGAGGAGGGAAGGAGTCTCAAAGCACCTGTAGTCAGCTGGGTGAAGGAAGCGGAGAGTGAGCGTCCCAAGCGCAGAGAGTTGGGTGGGCAATTAATATTTATGAATTCATTCATTCAACCAGCAACTCTTCTGGGAACATCTGCTACGTGCCAGTACAGGTCTGGGAGCTGCAGATAGGGCAGAGAACACAATAGCATGTCTGCTCTCATGAAGATGGCATTCTGGTGGGAAGGGGCAGAAAATAAACAGGGAGATCCACGACAGTGGGTGCTAAATGCTACGGAGAAAAATAAAGCAGGAAGCTAGAGCACCTGGTCTGAAAGCAGGGAGGCCTGGACTTTAGGTAGGGTGGGCTCCAAGGAGGTGATATTTGACTCCCAATGCTCAAGGAAGTGAGGGAGAGGGTGACACAGCTCTTAAGGGAAGAGGTGTCTGGACTGAAGGGTCCCAAGGTGGGCGTGTGATGGGCTTAAGGAATGGCTAGAGGCTGCATGGTTGACCGTGGGAATGAGGGGACGAGAGACAGGAGAGGAGATCAAGAGGCAGAGGGGAGTCCTTTCTGGAAGGGCTATGAAGGGCTGGGACTTGAGCTTTTATGTTGAGGGATATGAGAAGCCAGCCCATCTTAAGTAGAGCAGTCTTTCTAAAAATATGACCAAGAAAGAGACAGGTCAATGTCACTGCTTGTAAAACTGAACATTTTAATTTACAAGAAAAATTGAAACAATGCAAAAAACACACAGCCAGGTAAACAACAGTATTTGCAACAAATATGACAAAAGAGTAAAATTGGATTCTTTGAAGAGTTAGTACAAGTTGGTGAGAGAATTGTAGGAACCTATGGGAGATTTAAGTACATAAAATTTAGGAACTTCTGTATGTCAAACATCATAAAATTTAAAGACCAAAACAGCGACGAATGTGTATGTAGTACCTATGATGCCTAACAGACATAAATATGTAACTCAACAAGAAAAAATAAATACCATAGTGGAAAAATAGCCAAAGATTTCATCAGATGGTTCCCAAAGGGAGGATTTAAAATTATTAGGGAAAGTTGAAAAAAATGTTGAATCCAAGTTACAAAGAGATGCTAAATAAAACAAGATAGCCTTTTTTTTTTTTTTTTGTACCTGTCAAGTAGGGAAAAACTTTTTGGTAAGAGACACACAATGTGAATGAAGATGGCTTGAGATAGGCATTCATAGGCATGGCTGTTGAGAATGGAATTGGAGTATGTTTTCTAGAAAGTATTTGGGAGATCCAGAGCCAGAGCATCACAAAGGTTCATACCCTTTGACTCAGTACCTTGCACTTTTGGAAGTCTATCATTGGGAAATCATCTAAAAACAAATGCATGAACAACACCCCAAAGCATTTAATTCTCCAGGATTGTTCTTGAGTCTGAAATGGATATTGGCCATGTCTGGTAGCTGCATCGACTGGAGAGAGGTGTGGGTGAGTGAAGGCAGCCCATCCTAGGTACAGAGAAGGAAATGCAAGGTGCCCTCGGATCAAAGTGCAAAACAGCATTCCCATCTACAGGGCAGTACAATGGTCATTAGAAGCGAAGAACGAAGAATTTGAAAACACTGATTTAAAAAGATACAAGCACCCCTGTGTTCACTGAAGCATTATTTACAATAACTGAGATATGAAAGCAGCCCAAGTGTCCATGGATAGATGAATGGATACAGGAGATGTGGTAGATATAAACATGGACTATTACTCAGCCATGAAAAAGGATGACATCTTGCCATTTGCAACAGCCTGGATGGAGCTTGAGTCTATTATGCTAAGTGAGATAAGTGATTCAGAGAAGACAAATGCCACGTGGTTTCGCTCATATGTGGAATTTAAGAAACAAAACAAACAAAAAAGGAGACAAACAAGAAGAGATTCTTAAAGGCCGAGAACAAAGTGATGGGATGGGGGAACTAGATGGAGGGAATTAAGAGGGCACTTACCATGATGAGCACTGAGTAACGTTTAGAATTGTTGAATCACTAGAGCACACACCTGAAGCAATTGAACATTGCATGTTAACTCTACTGGAATTAAAAAATAATAACAATTTTTAAAAAAGGATGAACAGGTAGCCCTTTTCTTGGGAGAAATTCAGCATCTTATAGGCATGAAAGGACAGTTAGCCCTTTTAGCACGGATTCCCTCTCTATTAGCCTTTCAATCTGGAGTGGCTTCTCTCTGGGTTATAACTTCCTCAACTCACAAACATTTGATTTCACAGCGACTTCCCAATGAGTCAGGCTTCTAGCACTATCTGTCTCCAACAGTTCCTGCTACAGAGGTCAGCCAGCCTCCTATGGACAATACCACCACCCCCAACTTTGAACCGAAGCTGGATATGGTTACGGCGTAAGTGAACGTTCGCTCTGGGACTCTGGCCATGGAAGAGCATTTTCCACTGCACTGACCAGCATTCATTCTGTCACCAGACCTTACGAAGTGTCCAGGTCTTATTTAAAATAGAAAAAATAAAAATAAATCCAGAAACAATTTAAATGTCTGACAGTGGGAGAATGCTTGAGTAAATTCTAGTTTAACCACAGACCGGAATGTTGTGCATCCATTTAAAAGGCTGTTTATGAACAGATTCAATATCTTGGGGGAGAAGCTCGAGTTATAATGTTTACTGAATTGTTGCAAAAGAAAACCGAGAAATGACCTGAGTGGCCATCAACAGGGGAGTGGTTGAATAAATTGAGATACATCCATGCCGTGGAATATTACACCTTTATATAAAAAATAAGTTAGATATGTATCTCCTGACCTAGAAGGTGTCCCTGACGTATTGTTAAGTGAGAAAGCACATTGCAGAGAAATGAGCTAACGTTGGATCTCATTTTTAAACAAAGTAATAAAAATTCTCCCAGATTGTATCCATTTGCTTGCATGAGAGTGGAGAAGGTTGGAGAGGGACGCATAGCTTCCTGGTTTCTTTGGACTGGTTGGGAGGGAGAGAGATAGGAGATCAGTTTTTCTTTATATGTCTTTGGGTTTCATATATGCATATCTCTGTATATCACAAAAGCACCTTGCCTTTGTAATTTAAGACAGGAATAATTTACTGAAGAAAGAGCACACACAATTGTATATACAGTATTAACTGCACAGTGTGAAATGCGTCTGGAAAAATCTAGAAAAAAATGAAAATATTAACAGCAGTTGCCTCTGGAAGGAAGGTTATAATGTTTCCTCTTTTTTACCCTTGCCTGTATTTTCCAAATCCAATGAGAAAAATGTATAAATTATTATTTAAAATATGCGGGCTTCTGCCTCCTCACAAGTCCATCTGGCCTTTACTTAACTGTGACCGGGCCTCTGTCTGCCTTGCCTCCTGCCACCTGCCTTTGCTGAAATTCATGTATCCGTTCAGCACATATTGAATTCTCGGCATTGGGGATGCAACGGGAACCAGGACAAATCTCCCACTTTCAGCATTCTACTTCCAGAGGGACCATTGAGACATCAAACCGAGTGACCTCACCCCAGACCCGCATCTTAGCCCGTCAGTGGTGCTCAACACATTGAGTCAAGTTCTCCTGCGTGGAAAAGCCCTCTGGTTCTCCTCCTGCCATTCTCCCTGCCTCCCTGCCCCCTACTCTGTCACCTTTCTTGTCCCTGTACATGGAAAGTGTTCCCAGGGGCTCTGTTGTGAGCCCCTTCACTTCCTTCTCCGTAGGAGTACCGTTTATACCCAGATTCTGAATCAGAAATGGCAGGTCTGTGCCACTCTGAGCTGAGGCAGCAGCCCGGGATGCTGGGGATGGTGGTAAATGTTGGTATTTGTGGTTGTCCAGCACGTGAATGATAGTGGCCTTTATGGTGGGCCCCTGTGGGCTCTGTAGTTCAGAGGCACTCTGTGTGTCACTCGGTGCCCACTTTGGTGTGTTTGCTTATTTCTGGTCTAGGATCTGGGCCCCATGGCCCATCACTGGGTCTAACCTAGAGGAAAGAATGAATGAACAAATGAATGAATGAATGACATAATGCTATGACATCACCAGGCAGAGTTTAGAAACATGAGTAGATCTGGTGCCTGTGCCAATGAGGGGAAGTTTAGGGAAATGAATTTGGGGGCTCCTTTGAAACTTTATTTCATTATTATTGTGGCTGAATATTTTTCTGTTTTCTGGGCTACTTATGTCTTCTTTTGTAAACTAATTTGTTCAAGACCCTGATTTTTCAATTATAGTGCTTGTTGTTTTCCTATTGATTTGCAAAGATTCTTTGTATATTAAGGCAATTACTTTTGTGCCTCACATTTTTGTATCCTTTTCTATTTCTGTTTTTGACATATGCATACTTTTTGCCTAAAGCTCTCAGGCTTGTAGTATTTTCCAGTTTTTCTGCTCAGAAAAATCAGCCAGATAATTATTTGCCTATATTTTTCCTAATTATTTCTTTGGCTTGATTTTGTTTTAATGTCTAACTCTTTTCTCCATCTGGAATTTATTTTAGTAGATGGTATGAGTTGAGGAGGTAGCGGTTCTTTTCCCAGTTAATTTGGTGACCATGCAGAAATGTTTATCTTTTCTCATTGATTTTTTAATGTTGTCTTGCACGTATCTCAATTTTTATGTGTTCAGACTGTTCCCACAATACTGCTTCACGTTCTGCCTGTCTGCTCTTAGACCCCACTCTGCTGTTTTCATCAGCATCATTTGGTGATTCTGGTTAGTATCTTGCAGAAGGAGGATACTGCATTTGCTACCTTTTCAAAAAATATGCATTGTCTCTGGCCATCTATTTTTCCACTTAAACTTTGGTATCATTTTACCAAATTTAAAACAGGTCATTGGGCTTTTGATCAGAATTGCATTAAGCTTATAAATTAACTTTTCAAAAGGTTAATATTCTAAATTAACCTTTCAGTAGTTCGTCTTTCTGCTCAAGATGACGTTATGTCTCTTCAATTATTCAGTTTTTAAAAATCGCTCTCTAAAAGGCATTTTCATGCAGTGCCTGCTCATTTCTTACTGAGCTCATTTCTGTGTCTTGCATGCATTTGCAGTTATCATAAAGAACTTTTTTCTTTATATTTTTATCTGTCACTGGCATATGGAAATAGTATTGATTTTGTAAACTTATTTTGCATTTGGCTACTTTATAGAGTTTTTTTTTATCAGTACTAATAGCTTTTTAATTGATTTCTTTGGGTTTGGGGTATATTAAAATATCATTTGCAAACCATGTTTTTCTTGCTCCCTCCGCCTTTTTTTTTTTGGTTGTGTATGTGTTGCATGAGTTAGCTCTTCCAATAAGTCATGAACCCTCACGGTGACAGTACCATTTCTGTCTCATTCCTGATCTTAGTCTGGTGTTTCACTGTAACTATGATGTCGGTTATTGTTCTAAAATGGATGCTGTATCATGGTAAAGAAATCTTTTTCCTAGTTCCAAATGCTTATTTTAATCAGGGTTATACATCTAATTTTATTAGATGCCCATTTAGCATTTATTCAGAAGACTTTAACTTTTTTTCTCCTTTAATGGGATATTTTGTGTTGAGAGTTCTCAATAGTAAAGTCATTTCAGAGATTAACTGTCCTTTGTCAGTTAATCCCTAAGTAGGCTTTAAAAAAACTAGTGTTGAGTCCATTTGTCAGCATCAGAGTTAAGGGGGGGCGTGTGACATGGCTGCTGATGTGTGAATCCCTTCTGTGAGTAGCAGTGTGGTTTGGGCTCCATTCCTTAATTACTCTTTGCGTTAGTTTTTCATCTGTAAGTGAAGATGTTATTAATAGTACCAGTCTTAAAGGGCTGTTTGTGAGGTTTATGCAACTCAGTCTATACATAGTTCTTAGAAGAGTATCTAAACAAACACTCACTAAATAGAAGCCATATATTAAATTATTAGAAATTTGCCATGTACCTGATATTGAGTTTGGGGCGTGGATTCAGAGATGGGAAAACTCACATATGGTCTGTCTTCTCATGGAGCTTACAGTCTGGCAAGAAGAAGATCCTTATGAAATAATCATGTGGAAGCATAGAATTTTGCTTCTGTAATAAATGCTATCAAGGAGAACGTATGGTGTCATAAGAACACGTAATGGGGGGGTTGAGCTAGTCAAGGAGAGACTCTGGACTGAGATCTGAAAGGTAAATATACCCAGAAGGTAGGGAAGAGTATTCTAGGAAAAGAGAACATATGCAAATGTCCTGTGGTCGTGCAAGGTAGATAGTGTGGCTCATACAAAAGATGAGAGGGTGATGTTTGACTGGAATGCTAGTGTACGATGGGTCTAAGAGGTCACTAAGGGCCAGGCCATGCAGGGACCCTCCCAGGCCTACAAGTGATTTTCTTCCTTCTTGAACAGCAATGAAGAGTCATGGAAGGTTTGGTGTAGGTTGCGGGGAAGGGAAGTAACCTGATCAGATTTCTGTTTTAAAAAGACACCCTTGGCTGCAGTGTTGGCAAGGATCAGAGTAAATGTGGTTGAGGTTAGGAGGTTATTTGGCAGTCTAAGAGAGACTGGTGTGGACGGGGAGGCGGGGAGTGGAGGTAGAGACAGGATGGTAGGTTGTTGGGAGGTTGATGGAGAGGAAGGTATCAGAGGAGAGGGATGCTCACAAGCCTGAGCATCCCGAAGGAGATGTTGGGGCTGGAGCTCCGAGGGAAGTCTAGTCTGCACTGTGAAGTTGTGGGTTGTCAGTGGGCAAATGGGGAGGTCCTCCAGACTAGACAGAGAGGAGGACAGGTCCAACATGGAGCCTGGAAAGGGGCCAGAGGAAGAAAAGGGGGCGGAAAGGAGAGAGCAGTGGTGTGGGAGAGAGCCTGGGACCACACTGTTCCAAGTGTGGTCCTCAAGAAACACCATCATTGCATCACCAGGGATCCAGTGAGAGGAACAGCTTCTGGCCCCAGCAGGATGCTGTCCATCAGAAGGTCAGAGTTCACATTTCAGCCAGGTCCCCAGGCGGTGTGCATGCACGGTGAGGTCTAAGATGCTCTGGCCTGGCAGGAGTGTTTCCAGAAGGAGGGTGTGTGTGAGCAACAGGCCTTGGAGGCAGCAGAGACAGAGGTCTGTTAAAAGGAAGACCGAAAAATAGCCACTGGACCCATCAGTGACCTTAGCACACCTGCTTGGGTGGATCAGTAGCACCCGAAGGCAGAAGTGACAGGGCTGGAGAGTGAGTGGGAAGTAAGGAAATGGAGACAGAAAGTATAGACAGATTGTGTTTTCTAGAAATTTGGCTGTGAAAGGGAAGAGAGAGACAAGGCTGGAGGGAGGGCACTGGGAATTATTTTCTCGGCTATGGAGTGAATGGGAAGAATGGGAAGGCTCCAGCAGAGAGGAGATGATTGGACGTGTGTAGCATACGCAGGAGAGAGACAAGGGTCAGGTTCTTGGTGGTGGTGGGGGATGGGATTCCAAGGGCAGATGGGATGATAGAGCAGGGAGAAGGAGGACAGCCTCCTGTCCAGATTGGATGGGTGCGGAATTGGGCGGGGCGGGAGGGGGGGACAGGGGTCCAAGGGATTCCCCCTTGTGGCTTTGTTCTCTGGGCCAGGAGGGAGGAGAGACAGTGAGCTTGGAGGAGGGCCTGCAGAGTCAGGAGGGCCTGGGAAATGGAGAAGGTTGCAAATCATCATTCTGGCATTTGATGTTCTGGAGGGGAAGCCTGTGTTCTGCCCCGTCTGGTGGCTTTTAGTTCCAATTCTCTGAGCCTTACTTTCTTACCACACAGTTGTTCCGAGGCTCGAGTCCAACGACGCACATTTTGTCACCTGTTCAGTGCATGGCACAAGCAAACCCAGGCTCCATCTGTCACCCATCCTTCCCTCCCTCTGTGCCCAGCCTGGGGCGGCCGAAGAAGCCCGTGGGAAAGTGGGTGAACATTGCTCCCATTTCTCTGGAAGCTTCCAGGAGTTCTTCTGGCCACACTGACCTCCTCCCTTTCTCTCTCCCAGGCCAAAACTGCACGTTCCAACTGCAGGGTCCCAATGGGACCGTTGAGAGCCCAGGGTTCCCGTACGGCTACCCCAATTATGCCAACTGCACGTGGACCATCACCGCGGAGGACCAGCACAGGATTCAGCTCGTGTTCCAGTCCTTCGCCCTGGAAGAGGACTTTGACGTCCTGTCGGTGTTTGATGGCCCACCCCAGCCAGAGAACCTGCGGACCAGGTACTGTCTGCCCTCCTCCCTGCAGCCAACAGTGGGGCCCTGAGCCAAGCCTGCTCGCCAACAAAGCCCTCTGTTCCTATGGGCTCTGTCCTCAGTTCCTCTGCTTTCTTTACGTTTCTAAATTCCTTTCTCTAACTTAGAAGTACCCAGTAGGCTGGACTGATGGGTAGTGTACTTGGAAAGATGAGATAGAAGACACAAAGGGTTATAGAGAAATTCAATCTTTCTATTAAGACGGATTTTGCAGGGATTTGTGTGTATGTGTGTGTGTATCTGTGGGTGTGGATTCTTTGCATGCACGGAGATCTTTTTCCTCCCCTTGGACCCAGCAGACACGTGTTGAAGGCTAATAGTGATCATGTCTTACATCCTGTACTTGAAAACCATCAATACTTTGTTGGAATTTGCCTTGCATTTGCATGGACTTGACTGGGGGCATAGAATCAGGAGTTTGGGGCAGGGGTACCTGGGGGGCGTGGTCAGTTAAGCATCCAACTCTTGATTTCAGCTCAGGTCATGATCTCGGGGTCAGGAGATGGAGCCCTGCGTTGGGCTCTGTGCTCAGCAGGGAGCCTGCTTGAGATTCTCCCTCTCCTTCCACCCCTCCACCCACCCCCCTCAAAAAGGAGTTTGAGACAAAGTTCCCACTCTCTCAAACCCCATCCTGGTCATTGGAAGAGAAAACTCTGGAGAGGGCTTTCCTGTCCCCCTCCCTGGGCTGTCTCCCAAGGGGGAGAGAGAATTCATGTAGAGGAGGGAGACAGGCAGGGAAGCTACACCCTGTGCAGACAGGCAGACTTGTCTGGGACAGAGGTCAGGCCCCAGAGTCCTAGCTCTCCAGCTTTTGTTGACCTGGTGGCCTGCCATCCTCAGTGGCCAGCTGTGTCCTGGTTCTACCAGCCAGGCTTTGGGCTCCCCAGGAAGCCAAAGGGTTAGTGGCTTCCCAGCCAAGCCCTGGAGAGCTCGGGGTGCTAATGAGCAGAACAGTAATGAGCCGTTCCCTGGCAGGTGCTTTAACTCTCGAGGCTTTGTTTCAGATGCTCTGTGCCCTTAGCTTGCGAGCTTCCGGAGCAGGGTCACAAACAGCACTTAAAGGACAGCATCAGCCCCCTTCTCTGCTGCTCCCTGCCTTCTCAGGGCAGTGCAGAGGTGAGGCTGCCAAGCCTGCTGCAGGGGTGGGGGCAGCTGGGGCCCCTCGGACTAGTAGCTCCTCCTGGGCAAGACTGGGCTTATCCATCCCGCCTTGACAGTCAGCGGGTTTGGTGCACGGGAGGTCTTCAGTGACACTTGGCGCAGGGACAGGGACAGGAGTCCTCCTCACTTATTCACTGCACAACTATGTCATGAGCACCCCTTATGTTCTGGACACTGGCCTGGGTAAAGGGGATGCGGCAGTGAGCACAACACAGCCACTGTCTTCACAGGGGCTACCTGCTAATGGGGGTGATGGGCATGGGTGTGAATACATGAGTTGAGCGTTCAAGGGCATCAGATCTAGAGCTAAAACGGGGGAGACTGGGGCTGCAGAGTCTGGATGAGGTCGCAAGGGAGCGAGTCCTCACCACCGGGTGCTGAGCTCGGGTGATGCCATCTGTGGGACCCCACATAGATTTTTGATGGATGCTGAATGAAGCCGAAAGGTGGAAAGGCTAATGGGGTGCTTCTCTGGGGTGTGGACAGCTGGAGGCTGACTCTGGTCCTGTGTCCTGGGGCCGTTCCAGCATTCCTGGTTCTGAGGTCCACACGGACATGGTCAGACCTCTGCTTTCTGACGCTTGGGTTTGCTAACTGTGAGAGTGAAATGCAGAACACCTAGGTGAGGAGGGGGGACTGGTCTGGCCCGGAAGGTGGGGAGGCGGTCCTGGGCGGGAAGGCCCTGGATGTGTTCCTGGCCCCAGCACAGCCCACTCTGGCTAGCCAGCGTGTGTGAGGAGGAGGCGCCCGGGGTTTGTGCCTTCACTAGGTCCCTGCTTGGGTTCTCCCTTTCTGGGATCTTCCCCATCTGCTCATTTTCATTCATTTCAGTAGCCAAGGGCCCGCAGGCTTGGCAGAGGGGAAAGAGGGCTGTGCCTCTTGGGGCCCCTGCAGCCAGAGGAGCTCCCAGCTTGGAGGACCCTGGGCGCGGAGATGACTCCAGAGGGCAGCCCAAATAGCAGGAAGGAGTGGAATACGCATGCGCTCCTTGAAGGGTTTGGAATGGAGCTCCTTCTGAGGGTGTGTGTGTTGGGGGGCGGACAGCAAGTGTGGTTTTGGTGTCGACTCTTGGGTCCTTGTGAATTGTTTTCATGTTTTTGCGTGGTTATTAGTCTTCTTGGGTTTTCTTCTTATTCATGAATCAGTTTCTATATGTATGTTTGTCCAGGAAATCATCTGTTTTATGGAGACGGTCAAGGGTCTCAGTCTAGAATCATATAGTTTCCCCATGTCTCTGGTGTCTTCTATCTGGCATCTGCTCCTGTGCGTTTGTGTTTTGTTTCTTTTTACTCAATTAGTCTTGTCAGAAGTTCGCCTGTTTTATTGGTCTTTTTAGCATTCCATCTGTAGGGTTATCAGTTTCATTCTTTCTCTATTATCTAACTGATTCATTTCTGCTTTTGTCTTTATTCATTCTTTTCTCTCTCTCACCTTGGGCAAATGTTGCTCTTTTGCTGATTTCGTGAATTGAATTAGTTTCATTATTTCTTGTTTGATAATAAAAACCTTAAGAGACATTTTCCCCTAAGTATAACTTTGACCGTATCCCATAAATTTTGATGGATAGTCATTATTTTAGAAAGAGTCTCTAATTGTGGTTTTGTGCCTTCTTAGACTCTAGGGTTCTTTATCTCAGATTTTCCAGTAATATTTTTTATACTTAAGACATTATTATCTAGTTGTATTACCTTATGATCAGATGATGATTCCTACTTTGGAGAATTGGATGACTTTTTTTTGTCCCCCACAGTTTAAGATCATTTTTTTAAAGTGTTCTATAAGCATTTGAAAGAAATAAGTTTTTTGTGAAAAAATTTGTGTTATGCAGTTTTTCTGATTTCTTACTGTCTGATGCGATTTGTCGAGGATAAGCAGTGCATTGTTTTCACATTTTTGCTATTGTTCTTGTCAATTTATCCTTTTATTTCTAAGTTTTTACTTTATATATTTTGGTGCTATACTCTTCACCATGTAAGTATATTTAAACATTAGATATTAAGAGCGAATCTTATGTATTTTTTTTCAATACAAAAGTTATCTTTATCCCTCCAGGCTTTTTTGGTCTTAAATTCTACTTTGGTGCTAATATAACCACCTTCATTTTCTTTGAGGTTTGTATTTATTGGGTTCCCCTCTTTCCCAATTGCTCTGTTTTTAATATTTATGCCATTGTTTTAGTCATATCTCTTAGGACATCATATCGTTGGACTTTTTTTTAAGATTAAAAAATATTTATTTGAGAGAGAGAGACATAAGAGAGAGCACAAGCTGGGGGCAGGTAGGGACAGAGGGAGAAGCAGACTCCCTGATGAGCAGGGAGCCTGACCTGGGGCTCTGTCCTAGGACCCTGGGATCATGACCTGAGCCAAGAGCAGACACTTAATGAACTGAGCCACCCAGGTGCCCCTGAATTTTTATTTTTAAACCTTTACTGAGAGTCTATTCTTTAATAGGGAAGCTTAATCTACTCACTTTTTTTAGTGATAGCCTCTATGTTTGCCCCAGTATAATACTTAATGCTTTCTGTTTTTAAGTTTCCTTACTCTTATTTACTATTATTTCCTTTTCTCTACTTTCAAGCACAAGTTTTCTTTGCCTTTTCTGTGATGTTGATTCTACTAGTGGTTAAGTTATTTCTTGAGAACACATTTTTTAAACAGATTTTATTTATTTATTTGACAGAGAGAGAGAGAGGGAGCATAAGCAGGGGGAGCAGCAGGCAGAGGCAGAGGGAGAAGCAGTCTCCCCGCTGAGCAGGTTTGCTGAGCCCGATGTGGGACTTGATCCCAGGACGCTGGGATCATGACCTGAGCTGAAGGCAGATGCTTAACCCACTGAGCCACCCAGGGACCCCCAGACACATTTTAAGGTATATTTCTCTGTCAACATCTTGTCTGGCTAGGCTTTTTCTTTTTTTTTAAAGATTTTATTTATTTATTTGACAGAGAGATCACAAGTAGGCTGAGAGGCAGGCAGAGAGAGAGGAGAGAGGAGGAAGCGGGCTCCCTGCTGAGCAGAGAGCCCGATGCGGGGTTCGATCCCAGGACCCTGAGATCATGACCTGAGTTGAAGGCAGAGGCTTTAACCCCCTGAACCACCCAGGCACCCTGGCTAGGCTTTTTCTTAGCTGGGTCATACTGGCACTGCATCTTATAGAAATTCCTTAGTGTTTGTAGCATGTAGATATCTGTCTCTTTTTCCTAGTTCCCAGAGCGGACATTCATATTGGCTTTTTTTAATACACCTCCGATTCTTTCCATGAGAACTCAGGGGCTCAGGTTGAAGGGGGGTTTAAAAAAAAACCTGTTTTTTTTTTAACAGGTTGGCTTGGCTGTCCATCTTGAACTGGAAGTTTCTCTTAGGATTTTTATTCTTTTTGATGCTATTGTGAATAGAATTATTTATTTTCTTTTCTTTTTGGACTATTCACTGCCAATATATAGAAATACCGTTGGTTTTTGTACATTGGTCTTATGTCCCATGACCTTGCTGAACTTGTTATTAATACTTCTAATGGGGGCGCTTGGGTGGCTCGATTGGTTGGGCGATTGCTTTCGGCTCAGGTCATGATCCTGGAGTCCCAGGATCGAGTCCCATATCAGGCTCCCTGCTCGGTGGGGAGTCTGCTTCTCCCTCTGACCCTTGGGTGGCTCGATTGGTTGGGCGATTGCTTTCGGCTCAGGTCATGATCCTGGAGTCCCAGGATCGAGTCCCATATCAGGCTCCCTGCTCGGTGGGGAGTCTGCTTCTCCCTCTGACCCTCCCCCTCTCATGCTCTCTCTCTCTCTCATTCTCTCCCTTTCAAATAAATAAATAAATAAAATCTTTAAGAAAAATTCTTCTAATATTTTTTTTTTTATCTGTGAATAGATGTTTTTGTTTTCAGCTTTCCTTTCCAATCTTTTAGATCTTTCTTTGCCTAACTGCGCTGGATAGGATCTCTAGTACAGCCTTGAACAGAAGAGGTAAAACTGGACATCCTTGTTTTGCTTCTGATCTTAAAACATTCAGTCTTTCACTGTTAAGTGTGATGCTGGCTATAGGGGAGTGCTAGATGCCCTTCAAAGGAAGGTTTTAAGCAGAAGGTTTTTGCATAGCCTGACTGCAGTAGGGAAAAGGCACTGGATTAGGGACTAGACTGGTGACCACCAGGCCAGGCAGGAGACAGTGGTAGCCAGAGCCAGACCAATGGAGAGAGAAGATGGCGTGGCTTTGTGTGGAAAAGCATTGTTCCCAAAGTTAAGGGCGGATTTATAGGGACTGTGGAGCGAAAATAAAAAGAAACAGGTGGAGGATGACTCCACAGTGTCTGGCTTAGAAGCAGAAAACAAGCGAGATCCGTGTGCAGTGAGTTCCCGTCTCCAGGAAAAGGCGTTCTCACGGCATTCCAGGCTCTTTTCTGTACGGACGCTTTTTCTTGATTCATCTAGTGGAACAGGAGGGTCATGTCCTCTGATGTTGTTTTCCTGTGAAACAGTGGAGTACAGTGGGGGCAGGCCTGGATTTATGCCCTGGATTATGTAGGTTCTGCATTTATTAACATGGTGACCCATGCAAGGTCTGGCTTCTCAGAGCCTCATCTCTAAAATGGAAGTCACACTTTGCCCTTCTGTGCCCGTCTTCCAGGGTGGTGGGGTGCGAGCCCCTGCTACAGATCTCTTCGTGCTCCGGCATCCTTCCCCGCCCACTGTTCCCAGACTTAGGAACTCAGACTGTTCTGGAGGGCTTTGGTGTCTGTCCTGAGACTGTATCTCTAGACTTTTTAGATCACAGGAGCGCAGGTGTGGAGCACGGACACTGGAAAGGGAATCGGACTCAGGGGCGTCACTCACGGTGGGTGGCATTACTGAGCCGCTAGTCGCCTAGCAGTAGAGCGGGACCACCGGGAAGTCTGCAGCAGGTTTCTCTGTGCCCAGATATCCCGTGGCTTGCTGTGTTTATTGTCTACAACTCCGCAGGCTCAAGTTTTGCAGTCTGCTGTCTGTGCATTTGGAATGCATTTCTCCTTTCTTCTTCTCTTACTCCAATACTGATCTTTTTCGCTTGGTGGGTGCATTCCAGCACAAGGCTGAAGTGTCACCTCCCCACCTCAATCCCCAGCCCCCTTTAAACTCTGGCTGCTTGCTCTTGGGTTGTGTTATGAGCAACAAGCTTCCTAACTGGTCAGATCTAAGCTCCTTGAGACTGAAAATCAGGCCTTCTACTACATTTTGCTGTGGCAAAGCCACGCAGTGAAATATACCTCTTGCGGGTGGTTGATGTAAGCTTGAGTTCCAGCTGTTCTTAGCTGTGGGCATCTGCCGGTCTTTTTGACTCTTAGCCTCAGCATCCCCATCTATGAAGTGGGTACATCAACATCTGCTTCTTAGGTTGGTTGGTGAGGATTAAATTAAATCATGTGTGAACCATGTTGAATTGTGAGAAGTTATAAACAAAAGGAATACTTGTATATTTGGAGAAGAAAATCAGAAAACATAATTAAGGAAAAAGACACATCCCCCCCCCCAATAAATGTATAAGTCATGTGGCAGAGCAATGGTTCTCAACCCCCAGAGGACATTTGGCAAGGTCTAGAGACATTTTTGGTTGTCATAGCTGGGGCGGAGGGGGGCTGTCGCATCTAGTGAGTCAAGGCCAGGGATTCTAAACGTCCAGCCTTGCCTGGGACCACCTGTAGGACACGGGCCGGCGGTGCTGAGGTTGAGAAATCCTGATGGAGGCGATGGAGGGGTTAAGGCCTGTGGCATCAGACACACTTAGGTTCTAATCCTATTTCTAGGTCAGTGACCTCGGACAAGTGAGTCAACCCTCTGAGCCTCAGTTTCCTCCCCTGCAAAATGGGGAGCTCTGGTGCTCTGGGCTGACAGCTGCACCTGGCATCGTCGATGAAGAGGTGCCAGGAGACACTGCGCTCGGCTCGTTCTCTATGCAGATGCCATTCATCTCTCAGCGACTCCCTTTCTCTACCAGGAGTTCAGAGCCATCTTCTTGAAAGCATCTCACATTTCATCTAGAGCTATTCACAAGCAGCAACATCCCAGGGTGCCAGAAGGCAGCGTCTGGCTGCTTGAAATTAAATTTACAATAGAAGCTGATCAGATTCTTCTCATAATGGATCAGGGTGGGAAGCGAGAGTAGAAGCTGGTCTTGAAAGCCGCGGAGCCTGTAGGAGTTTGGAAATTAGCAAGAAAAGAACAAAGAGCCTTCCAGATAATGCAGTGTCAGCTCTGCCTGGATGAATTACTGAAACAATCCCCACATCTCTGCTTTGGCACAATTAGATGGCCTTTCCGTGCTGGCAAACGTCCTGTTGCATTGCCGTTTAACGTGGGATGAAGTTTTCTAATGAAACACGAGCAAATGTAATCTACGGAGACGCCGCTAATAAACAGCATCACTGTGTATTGGAGGGTTTATAGGGCGCTGGTGATGACTGCACCAGTTAAGCACAGCTAAGCATCCCTTAATTTAGACATTTGGGCACAAGTGATGGGAAACACTACAACTCGTTTCCTCAATTACCGGCAGTATGCATTCTGTCATCTGCCTAAGGTGGAATGCAGTCTAAGTCATTTGGAGCTGGTTGCAGCTTTCACTCAACTGGCGTTAGGCACCTGTTTGGAAGTTGTAAAAAAATCTACAAATTTGCCAGATTTACTGTCCTCTTATAAATATGTATCACAGCAGAGGCCCCCGAAGGACCCATCTGTTTGCATTCCTTAAAAAATGTTCCTTGCACATCAGCAGGGCTGTCCTTGGAGAGTCCTCTCTCTCCCCAGGGTGCCTTGAGAGTGTGCTCTTATGTGCAGGAGGTGGCTGGGAGGACCCAAGGGGATGAGGGAACCTGCTTTCTTTGTGACTGCAATGAAGGGAGAGGACACTGGAAAAGGGAAAGGAGATGGTAACACCGATCGCGTCCGATGTTCCAGCTACCATGCGAGACTCATTCATGGTGTTTCTTGAACACTGAATGCCTACCAGGAACGCGGGTGCTGGGGATGCAAGAGTTAACAAGGCAGACTCTGCTTTCAAGGAACTTACAGTCTCTTGAGGGAGGCAGATAAACACACAGGCATGCTACAGGCTACGGCTGGGGCAGCTCATGGCCTTGAGGGAACTCTTTGGAGATGGGGATCTGTGAGCCTGGGACGCCCTCCCTCTGTTGGCCCCTTTGCTTAGCTATTGGTTACTCGCTCTTCATACCTCACTCCCTTGTCAGTTCCTCACTCGGGGACTCCGTAGAGCCACCCCCACTTCTCAACCTGGTCAGACCCTCCTACGATGACCCTCCTCCATTTACCATGCCTCCGTCCTTCATGGTTTTACGTGTGTGTGTGTGATTCTGTGACTTATGTCGGTGTCCCACAGGACTGTGAACTCCTTGGCTGTGGAGACTGTTTCTGTTTTACTCTCTGTTGTGTCTCCAGGGCCTGGCTGATGGTAGGTGCCCAACCGATGTTTAGGGAATGAGTGAATGAATGAATGAATGAATGCTGTCAGGAGGAAGGGTCACCGGGCAGGGCACGGAGGGAGGGATGAGGACAGTGTTTCTAACCAAGAGAATAGTATGTGTACAGGTCCAGTGAAGCAGAGCAGGTGAGGTATAGGATGAGAGTGAGTTCATCTTGGGGTGGGCTGTGGTGGAGAGGTAGGGGTGTGGCCCGGCCAGAGCACCAGGGGCCCTATACACCACACTGGGGAACTTGTCATGTATTCTAACGGAAGCGGGAACACACCAGAAGGTCTTAAACGGGCACTGTATGTGTTATCTAATCATTCAACTGCACCATCTTGAAATAAGTGGTGTTAATTTTCATTGCTGGAGTTAGATAAAAGTCTGAGGTCTCTAAGCTGCTGAGGAGCTGAAGGAGAAGTGGACCGTGGGTCTCCTGGAGCCAGAAACGAGGCTCTTTTCCCCACACCAAAATGCTTTCTTACTACATCAGATTCATTTGCATTCATTTCCTTTTTAAAAATTCATTCCGTTTTTCTTTTAAAGCAGCTTCTTTCAAGGAGTGAAAGTAGTAAGCGCTCACTGCGGTAGAAAAGTCAGGCAGTCCAGCAGCGTGGAGTGAAACGACGTAAGCACCTCCTTCCCCAGGCCCTTGACCCAGCCCCGCTCCCAGGAGGTAACTGCTGTGAACAGTTTGGTGTGTGTCCAATTTCTTTTTAAATAAAGATTCATTAAACTGCCCGTGAGGCTTATTGGGACATCCATCAGCCCTTTAAAAATTGTTCTGATGAATTAAGTGTAAACTAATTAGAAACATGGATTCAATTACCCTCGAAACACACAAGGGCTTAATAATTAATAGGAAGAGGGCTTGAGGCCAAAGGCATTATGGATTTTATCAAACCCCTAACATCTGAAAAGTAAATATGTTTGATTCACCCTAAATGCTGGCAGATTTGCCATCCAGAGGCGAACCTGTTGGTAGGAGCTTTGTATTTAATCAGGAAAGTTATCTGTGATTAACAAGGAGTCAACTCAAATGTGTGGAAGCTGAGGCCGCTGGTTGTTGCTGGAGATGACAGTCTGGGACAGGAGAGCCTGTCTCTCTGGGTTCCTGGAGTCAGCTTTGTTCAAGATCTCTCACCAGGCTAGCTTTGTGGGGGAGGCGGATAGCGGGTCCACTGAGGTCCCCTGCGAATTCACTGATCCTTCCTGTGGGTCCAGAGTATCTGGGGAGCACTGCTGGGCCAAGAAACCCTGCAGGATTTTGGGGGGAACATGCTGTTTGTCCCCTTGGACTATGAGCTACGACTCCTTAGATGGAATTGGAGGAGAGCAGGGGTGGAGGGTAGAATAAATATTTACCTGTTGTGCCAGGTGCTTTATGTACCATAGCTCATTGATCTGCAGAGTTTTCCCAGAGGTAAGAATTATTGCCGCCGTTTTTCTTGCTAAGGAAACTGAGTCTCAAAGAGGCTACATGCCTCGGGGCAGCTGTGTTCAAAGTCCGAGATCTGCCTGACAGCCAGGTTCACAAAGGTCCGCGAAACGACACCAGGGCTGAAGGGGGTGGTGGAAGGCGAGGAAGCAGGGGCTCAGGAAACCAACTGCCGGGACCCATGGGGCAGCCATGTGCTCCATCACCTGATGCCAAAAGGTGGGTTTGGGCGGGCGTGGTGGGGGGAACAGTTGGCAGCAGGTGCTACATAAAGCCAGGTGGGCAGCAAAGTTGGGGTCCTGAGCAATCTCTCCATTCACAGCAGGACCCTGTGGTTCAAGGTCAAAGTCAGTCTTTGTGGCAAAGCTTCACCTAGCTTGTTCGCCAAGTCTGCTACTTAATACCAGCCAAAATTTAAGGCCCCGTGGAGCCTGAGTCTCAGGCCAAAAGGCCATGCTAGCTCACCCCTCCTCATGATTGGTTCTGCCCCCATCTTACCAGGTGTTGGTCAAAGATGCGGCATTGCACCAGAATAGAGTGGGCCACCCCTTGACCTTCATCTGCCCCCTTCTTGCAAATGGTGGCTGACAGGGGCATTGCTGAGATAGGAAAGTCCCCATCGTTCATCCTCAACGCTTATTCCCTGAACCTTTAGGGCTACAGATATCACTGTGCAAGGACCCTGTAATCCAGGATCTGGGCCTCAAGGTAGAGGCAAGTTTGGACATGTAATTCGAGCCTTCACTTTGTTCATCAGTAGAAACGGTACCTAAACGAACCACCTCCCAAGTACCAAGTTCCTTGTTCCCTTGGAATTAAAATAAATATAAAAGAAAGCCAACTGTCAGCTTTTCAGTGAACCAAGAGCCAAGTTACTGCCAAGTTACTGCTTCCTGGGGTGGACGTGAGCTGCTGCAAGGTGTGGTGCCCCAAGCCAGGCGTGGTTGACAAGGACACCCGGCTTCCGTCCAGCCTGGTTCCTGACTGACTTCACCAGGTCTGTCCCTTCTGAGGCTCAGCAGCTTCTTCCTGACTTGTCTGTGGAGGGAGTGAGTCCAGAAAGACTCCAGAGCCTCTCCCGGCTCTGAAAACATGGGATTGAGTCCTGCTGGAAATGTATGGGGAAGGACTATGAAATGCTCCTCATCTTCTTGGATTATTCCTGCCCTCCTCGGGTAGCTCTTGGCTCCGTGAATAATTCCACCATTTGTCTTTGGCATCGGGGTTTGTTTTCCAGGGGCCTGTCCGGCAGCGTGGCAGAGAAGGCTACCTGTCTGCCATTGTTCTTGGTCGCATCCACGGTCTGTGGGAAGCAGCAGCCTCCCCTGCTAGTCAACAGAAAATGGATGGAACTTAGGGGTATCCCTCCCAGCCTGGCGCAGGGAAGCTCCCCTTGTGTTCCCTCTTCTTGGAGCCAGGAGATGCCGGCTTGACTATTTGAAGTAGAACCCCTCCCCCTTCCCCGCTTCTGGTTGCCTGGATTTTGTGAACAAGCTTCCATCTCTGAGGGCCCACAGTTTAGCTATCCCTGTAGTCCGTGTTTTCTTAGCCATCGCGAGCTTGGAGTCCAGCCGTTACGGAATGTACTATAGAACCTAGAGGTAGGTGAGGGTACTAGAGGGCAGAATCCACAAGCTCTCCAGAATCGACATTTAGTCTTGTTTGCTTTTGGGGAGACAAAGCTCCTGGACAGTCTGGCCTTTGTGCCTAAAAATGAGGCCATTGAGATAGTTGAGTTAAAAAGTATCTCAACTCAAAGCAGAGCTGAGATAGTTTTTAAAGCAGTTTTTGTGCTCCTGACTTCTGGTGGATTTTTCCTGGCCTCCTGTGGTTCTGGTTGTGGTCCCTAGCCCTGACTCGTCTCCTGGGGCTTCAGCTGGAACACATCATGGTGTGGTGGTTTGGAGGGAGGCTTTGGAGCCAGCCTGCCTGGATTCACGGCCTTGCTCTGCCTCTTACTGGCTGTGCCTTCGAGGAGGTCTCTTGTCCCTGAGTCTCTGTGTCTCTGCCGTAAAGTTGGGATTCCAGTGGCACCTACCTTGTAGGGAAGTTGTGAATATTCAACTACCCTGTAAGACCCAAAGTACGTAGCCAATGCTGGGCTCGTGGTAAGCACTCAGTAGATGTTTATTGTCTTGTCCTTAATGTCCTCCCTGAAGCTCAAGTCCCCCTACTGCCACCTCCCCGGTCAGTCCCTACCCCCTTTATCTCTTGCCTTCATTATCAAAACAGCCTCCTGCCTGTACCCCTTGCTATCACCTTGGTGTCTTGAAGACACCCCTTGGTGTCTTCAGTCTGTCCCTAATACCAGAGCTACAAGGATCTTTTATTTTTTTCATTTTTTATTTTTTTTAAATATTTTATTTATTTCTTTGAGAGAGAGAGTGTGTCAGCAAGAGAAATAGAGCATGCGTGGGGGGCGGGGAGGGGCAGAGGGAGAGAGAGAAGCAGGCTCCCTGCTGAGCAGAGAACCCAGCACCCAAGATCTTGGGATCGTGACCTGAGCCGAAGGCAGACACTGCACCAACCGAGCCACCCAAGAGCCTTTGTTTTCCAAAGAACAATCTTTTAACTGAAATGTATAGAGCGAAATGGTTTTAGATTTACAGAGAAGTTGGAAAGATGGTAGAGAGAATTCCTATATATGGCTCACTCAGATTCCCTTATTATGAACATCTCACATCCGTGTGGTACCTTCGTCACAGAGAATGAACCAATTCCAATTTATTGTTATTAACCTAAGACCATATTCTATTCAGATTTCCTTAGTTTTTACCTAATGTCCTTATTCTGTTCCAGGATCTCACCCAGGGTATCTTAGATCCTTGGGCTCTTTTTGGCTGTGACAGTTTCTCAGACTTCATTTGTTTTAGATGATGGATACTTTTGAGGGTACTTGTCAGGTTTTTTTATAGAATGTCCTTCAGTTGGGATTTGTCTGATGTTTTTCTCATGATTTGACTGGAGTCCTGTTTTTTTTTTATTGTTTAATGTTTTACTTATTTACTTAGAGAAAAAAAGCACTCACGAGTTGGGGGAAGGGACAGAAGGAGAGGGACAAGCAGACTCCCCACCGAGCACAGAGCCCGATGTGGGGCTCGATCCCACAACCCAGCTTAAGCCAAAATCAAGAGTTGGAGGTTTAACCAAATGAACCACCCAGGCGCTCCAAGAAGTCATGCATTTTTGAAAGGAAGATGGTGTTTTCATCATATCACATTAAGGGTACATATAATTGACATGACTTGTAGATTGTCTGACATGACTTGTCAACATGTTGATGTTGACCTTGATCACCTGGCTGAGGTCCTGTATAGTAACTTCCCCACTCCAAAGTTACTCCTTTCTCCATACTGTCCTCTTGGAAGGAAGTCAGTGTGTGAATTCTGCACCCAAGGAGTAGAGCATTAGGCTTCATCCTGAGGGCAGAGTGTCTGCCTAAACTATTTAATATTCTTCCGCACGAAAGATCTGTCTATTCTCTTCCATTTATTAATTTATTTATATCAGTATGGATTCATAGGTCATTATTTTATGCTTTGAGTTATAATACAATACTGGTTTATATATTTTCTTGCTCAGATTGTTCTAGCCTGGCCCCTGGGCACTCCTGTCGTTGGCTCCTCCTGTCTCCTCTGACATTTCCCACCATCATCAGTCTTTGTTATGGATGTTGGTGGTGCTGCTGTTTCATGGATGCTCTTGGGAGCCATGAGCTCAGGTTCCCTTGATCCGGAAATGGTTATCAGAACCCAACATCTGGCTCTGTGTGTACCCATGACTTTTGGGGCATCACTGCTTCCGAGCCCTCCTTGCTGCCAGAACAAGGAACTCTCTATGTGTACACTAACCCATGTATATACACGTAGCTATAAATATTTTTATGTACATCCATCTGTGTCTCTGTTCAGCTAAACATGAGTTCATGCTGATATCGCCAACTCTAATCCAGTACCACCTGGATCATTGTTGCCTCCTTCCCTTGCTTATCCCTCCCACACCACCAAGGAGACACCTGGCTGCTCCCATCTGTCATGCATTTACTTCATTGTTCAATTGCAGGCTGTGTATATGGTGGTACAAGCACTGGGAACCTGGGATCCCATGGGAAAGGACTTTTTCAACTAGAGGACAGTCATTATGCTCTGTTCCTTTTGCCTTTGGTTTCCCAGATTTCACTTGGCTCAAAAGTTACTGAAGATAAGCACTATGGAGAAAACACGCATCAGGATGGTGGTGTGACATGTAAGGGGTGAGATCTTAATAGGGTGGTGAAGGAAGCCGCATCACACAGAAGGTGACTCTTATCTAAAAGCCTGGAACAAAATGAGCTCAGTGTCTCCATCAGTCTGCAGGTGGTTCCAGGGGACACCTGTCGCGTTGGGTTGTGTGTCTCATGTGCGTTTCTGTCTCAAGGCCCAGCAGGTCTGTTAAGGAAAATTAAGAGACAGGAAACATGTCTATCAGTAACTTCAGAGGACATGAAAGACACTCAGGCCCATGTTATGGGCACCTGTCCTCCAGGAACTGCAGTGGACTGGGGTTTCCCGGGGATGATGAGAAAAGCCATGAAGACAGTGTAGAGTGGTCTGACTGGTGACATTGGAGAAACGATTTCTGAACTCATGAGGCCGCCAAGCATCGTGGAGACTGGCGATGCAGGGCCTCCCATCCTACCCGAAGGAGAAAATGTCTGCATGAGGTTTCTATCGGGGTGCTCCCCTGCACCCAGCAAGGTCTTTCCCCGGACCCTCCTGGTTCCACTCTTCCCTGCCCACCTTGGCCCCTTTCTGCTGTCACTGAGCAGAGACAGCCTCATCAGGGACGGAAGTCTACAGATTCAGCTCCACATTCCCAATTTGATTATTTTGTCCCCGGAGGCTCTCAACTGGTGATCTGGGGGCTTTGTGGGGCCCTGGCTGATCAGAGGAGGCATATCCAACCTCTGTCTTCTCGGGGATCCTCCAGCTACCCATCATAGACAGGGTGGGTCTTAGACTTCCATTAACCCTCTAAGGTGAAGGGGAAAGGTGATGCATTTCCAGCTGCATTGCAGTCCTGGTGGGAATTCATCTCGGTCCCTAGATGAGTGCCCCGCCCCCAACCAAGGCCCTTAGTGGGTGGGGGAGCCGAAGACAGGAAGAGTCCCTGCAGACCAGGGCAGGTGCAAGGCTGCTCCGTGGGGGCTCTTCCCCATTCTGTGACTGCTTCAGCTTCCCAGATTCACCGTGTTACTTGGCTCTCCCCAGTCAGCCAGTACCGGCCTTTTCTTTGCTCCCATCTGGCAGAGNAAGGTGAGGTTTTTTTTTTTTTTTTTTTTTTTTTAAGATTTTATTTATTTGACAGAGAGAGAGAGATCACAAGTAAGCAGAGCAGTAGGCAGAGGGAGAGGGAGAAGCAGGCTCTCTGCTGAGCAGGGAGCCCGATGTGGGGCTCCATCCCAGGACCCTGAGATCATGACCTGAGCGGAAGGCAGAGGCTTAACCGACCGAGCCATCCAGGCGCCCAAAAGCTGAGGTTCTAAAGGGTGGATAAGTGGTGGATGATAAAACAAGGTGGCTGAGTTCTCAGTGTTTTTGATCTGTTCTGACAGTGCCCTCCAGCCTTGTAGCCTGCAGGTTCAACAAGGGGCAGGACAGAGGCAGCCCGGACACAGAGCCAGCTGTCCTAGAGGACATGGAAGAATAAGAGGGAACCTTCCAGAGATAGGATTTCTCTTCCACAGTCCACCCCTTCCTCCCTACTGGAATTTAACTCCACTTGGGAAAAAAGAGAGCAGAAAGGACTAACTGCCTTCCCCCTGCTGTGCTCCTCCTTCCTTGAACTAGGTGAGGGCCTCTATGTGGCAAAGTCTTTGTAGAACCCCGAAGGAGTGGGTTCCTTCTATTTTGGAGTATGTAGAAGAGTAAAGATTTTCTTTAATTAGATAGTGCCGGATAGATTTAATTAAAGCTTCAAACCTGCAATTTTCTTTGTTTGATTGATCAGTTGGTGCTGATTGCCTGGAGTAATTACGAAGGGGGAGGTGGCGTTTGCAAAGTCTGGTGGCGATAAAGAGGCAGACTGAGTCAGCTCCTGGGTACTTGGTTGTCGGAGTAGATTCTGAAAAGGTTTAAATTGCACAAATGTTTGTTCGTTGGCCAAATGAAAAATAAGGTGTCTAAATTACACTTTTGTCTAAATGGTGCTCCTGGCTGATGTGCTTCTATAGAAAAGTTCCCTTTTACCTCTTTTCCCCAAATGTAATCACTCCTCTGAGACCAGGTGGTATTCTGTTATTTTTGTCTTCTTTTTGGGGGGAATAATTGAAGCACATTGTTGGGAGTGTCTCGTAGGGACCTCGTTTAAATCTCTAGAGCCCCCGGAGGGTCAGGTGAGAAAGACAGCCTCCGCTGAGCTCTGCATTTAGGGAACTCACAGAGTTTTGGAGTCAGGAAGCCCTGAGTTTGAATCCTAGCTCTGTGACCTTGAGCAATACCTTCTCTTTTCCCCCCGAGCCGCAGAGAGGAAAGCTGTGGAAAGGATTCAGTGAGCTAATGTTGGGGTATCTACGGTCTGGCCTGCCGTGGGTTCTCACTGGATGTCTGTCTCTTCCCATCCTGGGCTCTCTCGCCTCACTGAGGTCCCCACTACCACGACCGAAGCTCCATGAGCTCCTGACAGCAGAACCATCTTTCTCATCTTACAAAATCCCCCCTGGACGACAGCCACGGCTTGCTGCGTGGCCGTTCTCAGCAACTGTCTGTCCCGTGGTGAAGAAGTGAATGAAAGCCCTGTGCATCTAGGTGTCCCCTACCCACCAAAGTAGGGGACACCAGGATAGGGTGGAAGAGGAGAGGCTCCATTCATGAAAGCCTGAGGGGTTGGTCCCCACTGGACACAGCCTGAAGGGCGTGGGAGGATCCGCCGTTTGAAGGCCTTGGTGGGAGAAATTGTTCTGTCTCCTTCGGAACTAGTCAGACCATCCCCGGAGACTAAGTTGACTTCTCAGTCATACGCTGGAAGGGGGTGTCGGGGCTGTTGCCGCACAGAAGAATGTTTGAGTTGTCAGAACAAACCAGGCTGTGGAAATTGCCCGTGCATTCTGTGTATCCCCACAAAGAACGCCTCCTCAGGCCAGAAACACTAGAGGCAGAGAACAGCAGCGTGCTAATAATACAGGTCTTAGGAGGGCCGGATTGTGAATTTGTTCCTTCTTTAAGATGTTTCTGTCACGTAGTGTGTTATTTGGACTAGAAGAGTGTGTTTTCAGTGGATGCAAAGTTAGGTGTAAAAGAAAAGCCCAAAGCTTCAGTGTGTTTCTCCTCACCCCTATCTGAAGAGGGAGGGGGACGGACGGAATTTTTTCCAAAGCGGACTGAGCAGGACGAGGGGAGATTGATCTGTGTTGCAAGATGGAAGTTGAAGGACTTTGGGGTGTATACTTGGAAGAAGGAGGCTCTCAGGGGCAGCGATGGCTGTTGTCAAAAGCCCGGGAAAGGGCTCAAGAGCTGACATCAGGTGGCTGCACTCAGGCTACAAAATGAATGTGACAGGACCGTAGACTTCAAGTCGTGGCCAAGACTCATATCCCTCTAGAACTGGGGCTCCTTGCTTCCTGCTTCTGGAAGAATCCGTGCAGAAGGTGNTCCCTCTAGAACTGGGGCTCCTTGCTTCCTGCTTCTGGAAGAATCCATGCAGAAGGTAGGGCTTGTAGGGCTGCCTCTCTCTGGGCCACCTGGGGACTTGCTGTACACTCAGCCGTGACCTCTGGAGTTGGGGAAGTGGCATCCCAGTAAATATTCTAGGACAGGAACCTGAGGGGAGGTTTATATGCAGTTTGACAGGCATCTTGAGAATCACCATGGCTTCGATTTGTGTGTGGTCAATTTATTTTAAAATTTCAAGCGTTAAAGAAGAAGGTGAACATTTCGTGGGGACCACAAGGGGACCCAGGGGTAAACAGTGGTCTAGATGGGGGCTTTGCCAACTTTAACATGCAGGCAACTAACCTGGGGATTTTGTGGGAGGGTCCGTTCAGGTTCCGAAGGTCTGGGGTGGGCCCCAAGATCCCACAGTTCCCCACGAGCTTCTGGGTGATGCTGGTGCCAGCTCACCACGCTCCCAGCTCCCAGCACCACCTCTGAGGCCCTTCCTGGCAGCTCCTGGGGCCCTGGTGCCCTCAAATGGCAGCATTTTGGTTGCTTATGTATCCGTGCTTGGCCCCTCCTTTACAGAGTCTGTTAAATGAAGAGGAACCAAGTAAGAATGAAGAGCGAGGCACGAGTGAATCCAGGCAGGACTTGAGAACTGTGATTTAGCAGCGATAGTCAGGCCCTCATTGCTCAGATTCACATCTGCACGTGTTTATATCTGTGCTTGTGACTTGATCATTTGCAAATAATGCTCTGTTGTCTTAATCCTGCTTTTATGGCTGATGATGTGTGTTTCATTCCGATCAAGCGTAGACTTAGAGTAAACATACATTTCTCAATATACTTCCCTCCGATCACTACCCAGGACCATGAGTCATTGAAGTAAATCGAGTGTGAGGGAGCCAGGACGGTGTCTGGACCCTGTCTGCTACCGGCAGCCTCCTCTGGTGGCCTGCTGAGGGCCTGGTGGGGGCGAGCCGGCTCATCCTCGCTTGCGCCTTTCCTAGTGGTTGAGGGTGCCCCTGTGACTCTCTGCATGAACGTCCACGGGCTTGGGGGAACTGCCAACACCACTGATCACCGGCCCCTGCAGAGCACAGTCTCTCTCTTTTTTCCGGGAATTTGTGATGTTTCCAGTTTGACTATTCAGGATCGCTCTCCACTGCCCCTATTCTTGCTCAGCGGCGGACGATGTTGTCCCCAGGCCCCCAGGCCATCCCGCCCCAGCCTGACTGTGGAGGGGCCCCATCCTCACCAGAGGGTGGCTCAGGGCTTAGTCTCCTGGGCCCAGGCTCTGAGCACCCTGGACTCTGAGGTGTCTGCATTGTGGCAGTGTGCTGGCCTTCTCGGCTGGGCCCGGCCCTACTGGGCCCTGGCTTTCTAGCCTGGCTTTGGATGCCACTTGACTTCTGTAGCCCACTTCTCCCAGCAGCTGGCCTGTACTCCTGCCTCCTGGCTGCAAGTCAGACACGGTCCCCGGGGCCTTGCCATTCTCCAGGCTGTGAGCCTCCCGTGTCCCTTACCAGGCTGGTGGCTGAACCCCAAACTTCGGTTCTTCCCCCTCCCTTGCCCCTTCCCTCTGCCAGCTTAGAGGGTGTGTCGTGATGCGAGTGAGCAGGGAATGCTGAGGGAGGGGAAATGCCAAGACAGAGAGTGGGGAGCAGGAAGGAACAAGCAAGGAGGAGGGTGGGATGAATCAAAAGCTGGCTTTGGGACAGCAGTTCCTGACAATAAAAATTAACACATGTCATTGTACATGCAGCTGTGTGTACACCCCGTGAGGAAGGTATTACCATCTCCACATGATGGATGGAAACTGACGCGGGTCATGAAGTGACTTGCTGAGATCATGTAGCTGGTAAAGAGCTGGCAGAGTCAGGATTTGGACCCGGGCTGGCGGACTTCAAAGCTTGTAGTCTTAAGCCCTCTGCGATCTTGTCCCAAGTTCCCACCGTGCACAGAGTGGGGGTTATGGACCCCCGTGAATGTCTGATGTCAGCCATGGGCTCGCCCCTCCCCACCAGATACACGCACCATCATTTAACCAGGTGCATTCAGTTCTGATGGTTGGATGCACAAATCCCGTGGGACCCATCTCTGAGCCTTAGGTTCAAAGGCTCCTGCTCTGGGGGCGGTGCCCATGGATGGCAGGAAGAGTAACAACAGAAATGTATACTTTGTTGAGTATTTATGATGTTCTGGGCACAGTGCTAAAGGCTTTCTGTGAAATACCTTGCTTACCCCTCCCAACAGTTTCAGGAGGAATTCTCACCCCCATTATGCAGACGAGAAAGCTGAGGTTTAAAGAGGTCGACTCACTATCCCAAGCTCAAGCAGCCAGTGAGCCCCACAGAGGGACTTAAACCTCTGGTCTGCCGGCTCCGACAGGCAACCTCCGCTGGTGGTGCCCTCGTCCCTTGGAGGAAGGGTTTCTAGTTGGTGCTTCTTGGAGATTTCACCCCCGCCCAGGCCTGCTGGAGTCTGCTTTGCTGTCACTGTCACCCATTCCGTGCACACCCAGCAGAGTCCCCTGTCTTGGAGAGCAGGAAGACAACGCGAGGGAAAAAAATGACTGGGGGAAGGGGGGGTCAGGGCAGAGCCAGGCATGGAAGAAGGGAGAAGATTTGTTCCAGGAAACCTAGAAGACCCTCACAGAGGAAACAACAGTGTGAGGAGAGGAGGGGCCGAGGGAGGCTGCGGGAAAGGGGAGGGTTTCCGGGAGCCTGCTCTTGCAGAGTGAGATTTGGGCATTGGTTTCTGCAGCAAGCCAGCTGGATCATTTTGCTTCTGCAGAGACTGTCAGTGGTGGGGTCAGGGAATAGGGTCGTAAAGCCTGGCAGAAGCATGGGTGGGGCTGGGGACCATCAGGCGGGACAGGACCCAGGGGAGCTGGGTCCACATGTAGAGACCGGAGGCTGCTCTTGGCTGCCCTGCCCTCGGGGATGGGCCCTCAGGGTCTGTTCTCCTGCTCTGGTCTTCCCCTGCCCACCTTCCCTGTCCCCTGCGACCCTGTCTTTAGCACAGCCAGCTCGAGTGAGTGTCCTGAAGCGTGGCCCCCGCAGGACTTCCCGGGATGGTTATTTTAAAGCATCCACATTAAAGTGACGGTGTCGGAATGTACCGCCCACTCTTTCGTTCCCAGGTGTGTGTGTCGTGGACAGCCCCGCGAGATGCCACTGACACATGCTACTTGGTAATCAAAACAGCCGAAGGCTTAAGGGTTTATTTTTAGGCTCGGTCCAAACAGGCTGCTGCCTCAAAATGTCACTGCAGGGTCTCAGAGGGCCTGGGTGCTTGCCAGGTCTTGTCTGCGCCTATTGCCAGCTCCCTGGTGGATTGCAAATTCACTAGGGCCAGGAGTGGAGGGTGCTAAGAGCCACATCCGTCTCACTGCTGGTGAATTCCCCACGGCAGGGTCCTGTCTCATCCTGGTACCCCACTGTGGGGACCCCATACCCAGAGCCTAGATGGAGAAGCTTGAAGCAAGTCTCCTGCCCCCACCGAGCCAACAGTCTCCTCCTTGGGACAACGGCAGTGATACCTCTGACTTCTGGGCCTGTGCATGTGAATGGCAACACTAGTAACAGCTTGTCAGTGCTCAAAGTAGACCGTGGGAACCAGAGCTGGAGTGTGGGGTGTGCTGTTGGGGATGCTTGCTGCCGTGGTGAGTGATGGTGCCCCTGATCTGTTCCTCTCACCTGGGTAGTAGGAATGGCTACTACGTATGGAGCGCTTACTACCTGCCAGTCACTGCTTCAAGTACTCAACATGGATGAACTCTCGAAAGTCTTACAACAGTGCTAGGAAATAGGTGTTCCCATTTTCCAGATGAGGAAGCTGAGGCACAGAGAGACTAAGTGACACGTGTCTGTGGTGTTGGGATTTGAATTCAGGCAGCTGGTTCTTTGAGCCCCATACTTGAGGATGAGATGTGCAGAGATCTAAGCCAGTGGCCTCTGGTGCCCAGGAGAAGCCAGGGCCTTGTCTGCTGTAAGAGAGTCTTGAGGAGGGTGTGGGTCCCCCAGGGACAGGTCAGAGTCAGAGGTTGCCTTGCTTTCGGCCTGTCGGGCAGGCTCTCCACTGGGCCACTGCTGCCCTTGGGAGCTGGGGAATTCCTCTCGGGGATAGGGTATTTAGCATCTCTGGCCTGCCAGCAGCACCCCTTTTGCAGAGACCCAAAAATGCCTTCAGACATGGCCAGATGTCCCTGGAGGGTGCCCGGCTGCCCACCGCTGAGGAGCACTGCTGTAGGAGTCTGGAGACGCGAGCTTTACTCCTGTCCCCAGGCCTCTCCCCCACTGACAGGTTACCATCTCTTGTGTGATTGATTAGCTGCCTGCAATTGCTGCAAAAAGCTGGCTTTCCTGGCCCCTGGGGATGCAGTGTGGGGCCTCGGTGCCTCTGAGCTGCTTTGCAGAAATCAGAAATCGGTGGGGGCGAGGTGGGGCACATGAAGGTGAGGCGGGGCCGTGGTGGGGACCCGACAGCGTCCGGCTTCCAAGCCTTCTCATGGCCTTTTTATCCTGCTCCATTAGGGAGATGCATGGCATTTCTGTTACAACGTTTCCACAAAGAATCAATTGAAAAGATAAAAAATACGGCATCTGGAGAGTTTAAAATTAAATTCTTACAAAATACAAACTGGAAGAGAGAATTAAAAAATAGAAACAGGAAGCCCTATGACTTGCACAAATCTTCCATTTGTTGCCTGGGAACTGAGCAGCCTGGCCTGGAGGAGAAGGAATTCCAGGCTGCCTGGGGCGGGGTCCGCTGAGAACCAGGGGAGGGCGGGGACCAGTCCTGCAGAACTCACTCTGGGCCAGCAGCCCGCCTCTCCTCCCCCAAGGCCTCCCCATCCTGGGCTTCCCAGTCCTTCTTCCTTTCCTTTCCATACATACACTTTCATTACAGAAATAGATTCTTATTATAGAAAACTTGGAAAATGCAGACTATTATAAAGGAGAATTTTACAAAATCAGCTGTGATGTTGCCACCCCAGGGAACCACTGATGACACACCCCCTGTGCACTTATTCGTGGACTTGAGCAGACCTGTAAATACTGTGCATCCTGTTTTTTTTTTTTTTTTTTCTTTTTAAGATTTTATTTATTTATTTATTTGACAGAGAGAGAGAGAGAGATCACAAGTAGGCAGAGAGGCAGGCAGAGAGAGAGGAGGAAGCAGGCTCCTTGCCGAGCAGGGAGCCCGATGTGGGCCTCGATCCCAGGACCCTGAGATCATGACCTGAGCTGAAGGCAGAGGCTTTAACCCACTGAGCCACCCAGGCGCCCATGCATCCTGTTTTGTACGTACGTCATTTTCCCCCCACTTAATTTGTCCTAGACCCATGGGAGGAATCCAGCTTTGCTGGGGTCTCCCTGTCCCTCCTGTCAGCCACAGAACACCTGCATGAGGCTCCTCAGGACTCAGTACTGCAGGGGCAGACAGACAGAAGGCCAGAACACCCGGACTCCCCTTGTGTGCTCACAGCCTGGAAAGGGTCACAGGACCCCTGATGGCCTGACAGTTGTCACAGGGCAGTGTCTTTATCGGTAAAGACTTTCTGGAGGGACCCAAGCTGGGTTTTTGGAAGGATCCATCAGACTTGGCTGGAAGGAGGGACAAGGGAGGACATTCCCGGGAGGGGGTAGAGCGTGACCAGTGGCTGGGGGGAGGAGCCATTCCAGGAACATTTTGGGGGATCTCGGAAGGGAGGCTCGGAACATACACGAAACAAGCACTCAGGCCTGCTGACCACATTGACGATGAACAGTTGGTTGGAAAGGTGGGTTTGAGAGCTTGTAGAGGAGCTGGATTGTGCTGGAGGCACGGATCTGGGTGGGGCGGGGGGGGGGGCGCTGGGGAGGGGGGGNTAGTTCCTAGATATCTCTCACCCTCTGCCTCTGGGGTCCTTGGAGCTGCAGCTGTGAGCTGGGCAGCCCTGTTTTGGCATCCCACACCGGCCACCTGGGTCGTCCCTGTGGTCGAGACCGCCCTGGTTTCATCTTTCTGGTGGCCAGAATCATGCCTTCATTGGCCTCTCCAAACCTCTTCCGGTCTCCTGACATCATCCACCCTTCCCTTCTCTGTGCACGGTCAGGGCCAACGTCATGGGCATATGCCCCGTGCCGTCGTCACCCAGGCTCCTGGGCTTGGAAAGGGCCCGTGCTGGTTGAATGCTCTGCTGTCATTGTCTTCAAATTCCTAATCATTTCTGAATGAGGGGCCGGTGTTTTTGTTTTGCAGGGGGCCCCATGCATTTTGTGGTGGGCCCGACCCTCAGTAGAAGGTCTCATCTCTCATTTTCCCAAGGGCTTCATTGAGGCCCTCCTGTCCTACAAACCAGGTTTCTACCTGTCCCTCTTTCTCTGAGGCCACCCTTCTCCCTGGCTCTCAGGCGTGTTCCCCACAGATTGTCCCTCCCTGCACCCCACATTCAGCCTCTTTCGGCTCCTTCACTCCAGCCCACACCTAGGCTGGGTTACTAGTCTTCTTCAAAATTAAAAAAAAATAGCTACCTTGTGCACCTCCTTGCCCCTCTTTCTAACGGCCCCTACCCTCTCCTCCTCCACTCCATGGGGTTCCCCGAGAAATCTCTGCCGCTTGGTCGGCATTGGCATCATCTCTGGGAGGGGGGCTTGTTTCTGACCTCTCCTCTGCCTGCGGGTCCTCTCTGCAGGACACTCACACAGCTGACCCGGGAGAGGACCCAGGGCCTTTTCCTAGCTCACCCTCCCTGCCCTCTGATCATCACCTCTCTGGGGCCTCCTGGACTGGTCCTCATCCTCAACTCCCGGCACCCTGTGTTTTCTTGCCCTTCTTCTATTCCTCGCTTCTCCACCCCATGGATGTGGCAAAACCCAAAGGGTTCATTCCAGCTATGCCTGTGGCTTCTAGAAGCCTGGGCAGAAGTGGCTCTGTGACGACCAGCCGATGGGGGGTCTGGCTGACCCTCCAACATTGGGGGGGATGTTGGGAGGTGGGTGTTGGAACCAACAGAAATGAGCTGGGACCAGCCAGGTGACAGTCCAAAGGGTGGTGGCTGATGGGGACTCAGGCCGCAGGGATCTGGGCAGGCAGGTTAGGAAAGGGGGGGGCATCCCCAGGACCTAGGTGTGCTGTAGTAACCACAACAGACACCGCTGCCCGGCCTCCCTTCGCTCCTTCATCACGTGCTTCCCAAACAGTCCCCCACACCTATCCGCGCCAGGCACTGAGCATGACCACATAATGTGTGAATTCTACCGTGGGGTCACCTACACGGGTCAGCAAGGCATTGGGAGAGCAGTGGGGGAATAAAGACACCAATTCCAATCATTCCTAAATTTAGCCTGTAGTAAGAGAAATTAATAAGTAAATGAAGAAACAAACAAATCGATTACAGCTTTCGATAAGCTTTCTGCTGACAATAAATAGGGGGTAAGAAGAGAGACTGCGGGAGTCTGGTGTGAGTCTTCACAGAAAGACCCCCAGGATCGGAAGGGCAGGGTGGGTGGATGGGACTGGAGGGGGTGCCAGCAGAGACACACCCAGCACACGGCCCTGAGGCAGGAAGTGGGGGCCTTTGCTAGGCACTGAAGGAAGTCTCCCCTTGCCAATGCCGGCTGGCTGGGCGTAGCCTTTACTGGTGGCTGAAGCACCTGACTCCTGGTGACATTGATAGCTCTGTCCTTTCTCACATGTCACAAAATGTCCCTAAGTACTGGGGCCCTCATGACTCAAGGAGTGTCCTGTCAGACACATTACTGTGGTCACTGCTCATTTCTTTGTGTCCTGCGTGACCCTTCATGCTTCTGTCCCAGGCAGGACCTCAAATATGGGATGGTCCTGGAAGCGGGGCGGGGGGGCGGGTGGTTAGGTCTTGGTTTCATTGCCTGGGACATTCACTGACAGGTGCCCAAGAGGCAGAGGGTCCTAAAGCTGGTTCAGGCTTGGGTTCCCCGAGGTCGAAAGGAAATTGAGACCTAAGCATCCAGGACTCCCAGCCTGTAACAATGTGACGCCTCTGGCAGGGGGTGAGGTGACCATGCCATTTGGGGCTGAAGTGTGGGGAGCGGGGTCCTGTCCTCTGGGGAGGGGGCAGTAAGATGAGCAGGACTGAAGGCTAGGTGTGTATATTGGGAACCAAGGCAGGGCGGCCTGGCGGACATGTGGGGACCCTCTGGGCGGACCCCCACCCTGACACCCGTCACCTGCAGACAGCAGGCACAGGAGGCCGTTCTAGTTCCACATGGGCCCTTGGTGGCTGTGGTGTCCCTCGGCTGCTGTGGGTCCTTCGTATATTCCCATTCTGATCCCACAGCCTTGGAGACTGTGGCCTCACAGCAAACTCCTTCCTTTCCCTTAGAGGAGGTCTTGACTACTTTTTCTTCAGAAATTTTGTTTGATAGCTCTAGGAATGTAGAGAACTTGTTTGTATATCATCATCATCATCATTATCATCATTATATTAACCCTTGTTCTGTGCCAGCATCCAGAGGAAATGAGGATCAGAGAGGGGAAGTGTGGCTAAGCTCACAGAGGGAGTAAATGTGGTCTGAGTGGGACCGGCTCCTGTGGGATGCAAGCCCCGGGGGGTGGGGGCTTCCTGCATCCCCAGCACACAGTCCATCCTTTTCAAAGGGACCCTTTGGGGTGGCACCTCCCAGTACTCCTGGGCTGCCTCCGCCCGTGGCAGGGGACTGTGTTGCCCCCCTGCCCCCACCCCCACACTGGTTCCCTCTGCTCTCCCGCCAGCAGAAGCCAAACCTGGCAGCACTCTGAATTAAAGGAGGAGGTCAGAAGCTGCTCTGACCAGTGTCACCATCAGCCTGGTGCACAGCTCACCTCCTCCCCCCAGCGCCCCCACCCCTCTTGTCTGACAGCGCTCAGAAGTGTGCTGCTATAAAAAGCCCAATAGTAAAATGCAAATCGCCCTGATTATTTATGGCCAAGTTAGTAAATAAGCCAAAGAGACAAGGTGGGTTGTTGTTTTTACGATCTCTGCAGTCCTCGCAGGAAAATCTACGGTAAGCAGAGTTCGGGTGAGCCGAGCCAGAGCTCGCGGTTTAATAAACACAGCCTAATTACCAGGCACCGGGGACAAACAAGCGAAGGGGTTGAGGGAGGGAGGGAGGAAGAGCACAGCTGCCCAGCTGGAAGAGGGAGTTGGGGGGGAACACACAGGGCAGGAGCTGGCGGCTGGGCCCTTACTCCGCCCACTTCTCTCTGGCCCCGCCCCTAGGCGCTCGCTGGGAGGGGCGGGGCCCACCACCACCGCCCTATCTGGCTCCAGGTGCTGCTGGGGGTCCTGCAGGGAAGCAGGAGCGCTGCTGTCGGGGCGGGGGAGGCTCTGGGAGAGGGAGAAGGGAGGCTTCCTGCCGCCATCAGCCAGGGGCCACACCGCTGGCTGGTTTCCCCCATCTCTGCCACTGCAGCGCCTGGGAGGCTGGGATCCGGATGGACTCAGGGAGAGACATGGGGCAGGGGAGCAGGGGCGCTCCACCGACTTGAGGAGAGCAGAAGCCAGGCTGCCAGGGACACAGTCAGAAGTCCTGTTGGGCATCTGTCCCCCACCCTCTCCCGAGATTCTGTGCTCACATGTCAAACGGGAGTGAAGGGCCCCCTCCCTGTAGATGCCCCAACCACAGCTCACTGGGCAGAGCTAATGGCCCCAGGAGCACCAACAACCAAGGAAGGAAAGAAAGTGTTTGGTGGGTAAATACCACAGCCCCCTCTCCCTTCAGTAGGACAACTGAGTTGCACGTGCTACGCCCACTCCCAGTGTCCCTTTTGGGATTCAGACCATCCACTCATATGGGCACCTAATGCAGCTGCGACCCCTTTTGTGGGTTGCCCTTCCTTTCCTGTCTCACTATCCTCTCCCTCACCGTACTTCCAGGGATCAGTTCACAAATAAACTCGCTTGCATCCAGATCCTTAAGCCAGGTGACCCAGGGGACCATAGCTCCCAGGTGCTAAACACTTCCATAGTATTAATTATAATGTTAGCAATTGAGCACTTACTATGTGTCAAACACCATCCTAAACATTTTACTTCTAATAACTCATTGAATCATCTCAACACTCTGTGCGGGTGATACCATTATTAATCTCCTATCTGACACAGCAGGAAAAGAAGGCACACAGATATTAAGGAACCTGAGCAAGGTCACACAGCTAGGAAGTGGCAGGGCCAGGGTCCAAACCCAAGCACTACTAACTTTAGAGACTGTTTTTTGCGATCATCATACAAAGCTGCAGGCCTTTCAAATATTCCCCAAGCACCTCTTTACTCGAGGGCTTATGCTTGGGGACCTTGGGATCTAGAGATGAACTGGATGTGGGTCCTGACCTTGGAGAGATTGGGGTGACCAGCAGGAAGAGGAAGGAAGTAGACAAGACTGTGCAGTTTGGAAAGATATGTCCAGAGCGAGGAGGGTTTAGAGGCAGAGCACCTGGAGGAATCAGGGAAGGTGCTAGTAAGGGATTGTCACTTGAAAAAGTATTAAAAAAACGAACTGGAAAATGATGGGATGCATGGTGTGGGAAGAGTCCAGGAAGGGGAAGAGTGGGTGTGAAGGGGCAGAGTATGTACACTATGGTGAGGTTCTGTGTGGCAGGAGAGCTGGGGTGAGTCAGCTTTTTGCCTGTTTATTGTTATTGTTGTTTGGGGTGGGGTGGGGTGGGGTGGGGGCTGGTGACTGATGGGTGGAGAGGCAGAGGCCAGATTGTGAAGGGTCTTGTCTGGATGCCAAGGGATGGGAGAGCTCCCCAGGGGATCTGACCGTGTTTGCAATGCTTCGGTTCTTTGCAGGAGTTGAATACACAGGTGCTCATTATGTTCTTCTCTAGATCTTCTTGTGTTTCTGAAGGATTCTTAGTTTTAAAAATGATTTAGGGAAATAAAAGCAGTTAGCAGGCAAACAAACCCACACGGATAAACCAGAATCATCATCTCCTCCCTGTGGACACTAGTTCTGGGAAGGAACCCGTTAAGGTCTTATAAGCTTTCTTGGCACCAACTCATACAACTAGAATCAGCCTCGAGCTCCAGGAATGTTGGACAGCAAGACTTGTACGGTTTGGGTCTAGGCTCCAAGGACACAACTTACTCTTCAATGCAGGTCCTCTGGATTAAGTTGGGGGGGACCTTTTGGATTTGGGTCTTGGTCACACCAGCCACAAGTTGACCACTGTGCCATCCGTGTTCCCATACAAGACATTAAAAATTATGGCACTAAATGCAACGTGTTATCCTGGATTGGGTCTTGGAACAGAAAAAGAACATTTGTGGGAAACCTGGTGAATTCAACATAAAGGTTGTAGTTTAGTTAATAGTAAAATGACAGTGTTCATCTCTTCATTTTGACCAACTACCATGGTTACGGAAGTTGTTCACATCAGGAGAAATTGAATGAAAGTTATATGGTAATTCTCTGTACCATCTTTGTAACTTTTCTGTAAATTGAAAATTATTCCAAACTAAGGAATTTCTGTAAAAATTGCAGTGGACAGAGGAGGACCAAGAACTGGCCTCTGTCACAGAAACCTATTCCCAGGTGACATGTGCACATGGTTGTTGAGGTGGAGAAGAATTATGATTGTGATAATGTCCAGCCCACCATTCCTCTTCTTGAGCATGTATAAATGTCTTATTGGAAGCCAAATATTCCGTACCTGTCACATTTTCCTGACTTTCCCACCTGGTAACTCTTTTCAAAAGGGAAAGAAGGCGATGATAATGCACTTTGCAGAGAGCATTCCACTTGATCAAAAGATTGACCCAAAGTTGCTTTGAAAGGGCATGCTTTCTTCCTACATTTTAAGAAGTTCATCTACTAAAGCTGTATTTTCACTTGCCTCTTTGGAAATTCCTGGAGTAGTGCAGACCTGTTTTCCCCAAGGAGGAGAGACAGGAAGAGGGCTTCAAGGATGGCAGAGACCAGCAATGAAAATGGACTCATATTGACTCCCTATGTGTACTATTAAATTTTAACCTTCTCTGGAGATTTCTTGTCTCTACTTTGCTTGGTGAGCCCAAGAATGGACTAATGAGGCATCAGTCACCCGTGGAAGTCACCACAGGAAGACCTAGAGATAGTGGGGACCTTTCAGTCTTTCTTAGACAGGCGACATGGCAAATTGTCCTCGTTCTAATTGTCCCTGCTGATTAATGAGGTCACTTATGGCATCAATTATTATCCTGCCAAGAGAATGTGTATCAGACTGAAACAAATGCCTATGAACTTGCTTATTCTATTAAAAAATAAAGTAATGAGAGATGATTAACGGTACGTGTTCTGTGAGAAGCCACAGGAAGGGATGGGCAGGAGAGAAAGGTAGAAATGAACCTTTCTGATTAGGGTTCTAAAAAGGCTTTTGTTTAAAAGTAGCTTTCTGTTGACCCTCTTCCTTTCAACACCACACCTTGGGGAAGCTGTCTAGACTCAGTGTCTCTATTTCCTTCCTTCCTGTGAACAGCTTAACCCACTTTCAGCCTTACTCTCCGCTTAGACTGCTCTGGAAAAAGTCACTGCTGTTCTACCTGCCACATCCATTGGCCCTCCAGGCTTCCCGCACCAGTCCCCTCAAAAGTGTTTGCCACCACAGACCTCATGCTTCTTGAAACGCTTTCTTTTCCCAACTACTCTGACTGCCCACTCCTCTTTCCTTCCTCCCTCCCTCCTTCCCTTCCTTCCTTTCTTCCTCCCTCCATTCCATCTTTTCTTCTTTCATTCATCCTTCCATTCACGTTCCTATGTACTTATTGTGTACCTACTTGTGCTAGGCATTGAACATAAAAAGGTAACTAAGACACGGAAGCTCTTGTTCTAAGTAGAGCTTACGTTCAAGCAGAAGAGGATAGGCAATGAACAAAAAGTACCTGTAAATAAGATATTGGAGGTTAGGAGTAGGAGGACAGTAAATCTGAGCGTCCATAGAGTGTGAAGACCAGGCAGCATCAGGTAGCGTGGTCAGTGGGACCCCTTTCTGAACACAATACTCCATCCCTTCACATGGCAGTCCCTCAAGTCTTGCCATTATCTCTGGGGCTTTCATGTCTTCCTTTGTGTTATTTCACCCCCCCCACCCATAGACATGGGCCAGACCTTGGGGATCATGGAACTGTGCTTTGCACCAATCTGTTTGGTCCCTGCTTTGCACCAAAGATGACTGAAGATGTCATCCAGGAGGTAAAACTCAGTCCCAAATCCAAGCTGATGGTTGTCTAATTCTGAGGTTCCAGGCAAAGAGACCGAACTGAGGGACAAGGCAACAGTTCTGAACCCAGAACCATCAACTGTGATATGAATCATCACACCCCTCAGAGTTGTGCAATATGGTGGCCGAAAAAATCCTGGAAGCCAGACTAGAGTTTAAAGGTTCAGAAAGACGCTGGGGAAAAAAGCCTGAAAGATTGCACAGACCCCTTGCAAAAACTCCCAGGTGACCAAGCTGTCTCACTGCCCTTGTGGCTTGGTCCTGTCAGGCATCCTGCTGAGGGCACAAGGAAGGGCTCTTTACTATTAACTGCACCTGTCCTGAAAGGCCAAGCTGGGTCAAGGTTCTCCAGGATCCTGCAAAAGCATATAAAGTCTGTCTCTGCTAGAAGGCTGAGCAGCCTCCAGAAAAATCCCCTCACTTGGGGAGACTAGTAATTAAGCAGTCATGGCAAACACATGGAGCATGAACAGCTGGTTGTATCCATTTGTTCTCCTGTCGCTGGTTGTAGAAGAATTTCATAAATTACACGTGGAGTTGGATTTTGTCTTTCCTCTGCTCATGCCATCCCCTTGGCTTGAAATGACCTCCCTGTTCTCCTGCTACCCTCCATACCCTTTGGATGACTGGCTAACAATTTATCCTTTTTGATCAGCTTGGGTGGATGATGTCAAATTCCCTGGGCACATCGTTGTCCCTGAACTTACTGTGTTGCATTATCATTGTGTCTTCAGCAGTAGTACAATTCATTATTAACTCCTACTGTGTGCCTGGCACTGATCTCTAATGCTGGGCATAGCCCAGGTGACCAGATGGGTCAAAATCCCTGTCCTCATGGAAACCACAGGATAATGGGGAAAGGTGGACTCAATTAATAAGGATGAATCAAATATATAGTATGTCAGATGGTGATAAGAAATGTAGAACTAAGAGATCAGGAGATGGGAAGGGGGCGGAGGAGAGAGGGCAGCAATTTTAAATAGAGTGGTCATCGAAGACCTCGATGGAAAGGTAATATGTGAGAAAAAAGCCCGGAGAAGATGGGGAAGCAGCCAAGCATATGCAGGGGGGGGAAGGGGGAGAGCTGGGAAAAGCTGAGGGAATAGCAGGCACAAAGGCTCTGAGACAGAAACTTGCCAGCTACGTTCAGCGAACAGTGCGGGGGCCATTCTGGCTGGAGTGAATGAGCAGGGGAGACTGTTAGGTGATAAAGAAAGAGACGTGAAAGTGGGTGGTGATGGGAGAAGTTTGCCCCGGGCCTTTGGGTCATTATGAAGCCTTGGGCTTTATCCCAAATCAAGTGGGACACCTTTAGAAGAGTTATAAGCAGAGAAGTGACATAATCTGACTTAAAGTGATCCTGCCAGCTGCTATATTGAGAATAGTCTGGAGAGGGCAAGAGGGGTGTAGGGAGAACAGTTGGGAGGTTATTACAATCGGCAAGGCAAGAGATGGAGGTGTGGTGAACTAGGATGGTAGCAGTGAAGATGATGAGATGTGGCTGAATTTCTGGGTACATTAATGGACGTTTCTGCTTTTGAGTGTGAACCTCTTGAGGGCCAGGTCCGTGTCTTTATACATTTCTATCCTCAGAACCAAACATAGTACATAATGTTCAATAGGGCACATAATATTTGTTGAATGCGTGGTTGATGAGAAATAATTTTTAAATGTTAATAATAGGAATAAGCCTCTGGTCTCTTTTTGGAACCTGTCAGATCATAGAGCAAATCCTAGATAACAGTCACCCAGATTTTCCAAGCTTTTGTCATTAAGAAGGCTGTTCATGGGTGGCTGGATCAAGAAATGTGGGGCATACTGGCTTCAACTATGTTTGTCTATTTTTCTTGCTGCAGGACTTCTCAGAGCTTTTAGTATACTCATGCACAGGTTCCCAACATCTCTTAGTTTGAAGAGCTATTAAGTGCTTCAGTTATTTTTCCATGGGTAAAATGGGTGCTCCATGGGTAAAAGAAATACCTATCAGCTCTACTTATTAAATAGTTAGGTCCAAATGGCTAAATAAGCATTTACGTCCTAACCATTTTGTAGCTGTTTGAACAGATAATAAATATAAATTGAAAAAAAAATCCAATTTCTATTTCATCCTTAAATAAGCACCATTAGTTACGAATGGGATGTGTGTACTTGTTGGGCTATGCACAGCTTCTCAAACCTTGGAATCAGACTGGACACCATCACCCTCATATCCTGTTCCACACTGATTTTCACCATCATCTGCTTTGTATCACACCAATCCCCAAACACCCAGCTTTGCAAAGATATGATGTCATCTAATGGAATGTAGCTTCATGATGAAACTGGGAACTGCCTTGAGCTCATACTTTGTGTGGCCAACAGATGCTGAGTGTCATAGATTCCTTTGAAAATTTAAAATATTCCACACCACTCTTACAAATTCTCTGCAACACCCTAGCATACCATGGCACACGGTTCGAGAACTATGGTGCTACTTTGTATGTAACACTTCCCAAAATTATTTGCAGGTTTTCTCAGGCAAATTTACAAACATAACACTGGATACAGCATGGAGAGAGAATACCCAAGACTCCTTCCTGCAGAATCAGAAGCTGCAGTTCTATGGGAAATACTCCTGGGTATTGACAGAGTTGAGCGCGCTTAGCATTTGCATTCTAAGCATAGAGTGCTGCTTCCTTATTTTTAGCTGTCAGCAGGTGGGCCTGCTCTGACTCCAGACCTTGCTTCTAAAGCCTGCATGCATCCTAGACGGGGTATCTGGAGATTTGGATGCCTAGCATTGCTCCTACCCAGCCATACTTTGGACAGGTATACTGGCCTCCCCCAAAATGTTTGTACATATAGGGCTGAAGGCAGATGTTTGTAAAACAAGTGGATGTTTTCTGGATAGACTAAGACCTTTTAGAGAAGATCCTTTGGACTTAAGCTGGGATTTTTCAGCAGATATCTGGCTAATGCCGGGTCGTCTTCAGAAATGAGGGGGTTATTCCAAGGATCCCCAATCTTGGGACAGCCCCATACCCATCTCTACAGATTTTTGGTTGCTATGGGTTTCAGGGCTTCTGAGACCAAGAGCATCAGTGGTCTCATGACCAGTGTAGCAGTAGTAGGAGCTCTGTGACCTGCCTTCTCTGGGCATCCATTTCCAGAGTGCTCCATAGTACCCCAGCCCGCATGGTGCTCTAAGAAAAAAAGAGCTTATGACATAGACACTTAAAAGCACAGAAAGCCCCTTTTTTGCAAGTTTCCCAGTTTTAGAAGCTTTTGATGCAATGCAAATGGGAATCACCGGAGAGAACCTGTGTCTGTAGGGGTGTATGTGTGTGTCTGTGCATTGTGTGTGATTATGACTAATGTCCATCAATTACCTGCAAATGACTAGACAGTGCCTGTAATGATAGTTCTGTTTTTAGCTTAATGGTTTATGTATCTAACTAGTGGCTGCTGTCTGGAGTAAGGCTGTTGGAAAATCAAAACACTGTTTGCCAAGCCTGTCAGTGTGACAAATGTTGCTTGCATTTACTCTTTTATTCCCAAGGTCAATTGACATGTCTTTTTTTTATATTACTGTTTGATGTGCTAAGAGCCTTAAATGAGAACCATCCAATAAAAGCCCAATTTGCTATATTACTGTTTATTCCTGGATAATTCTCTATTAGTTGGGCTCTTTAAGATTTCAGGGAAGTGACATGCATGGATCATCCTCAGAAATAGGGATTTATTGCCAGGATCCCCAGGTGTTGGGACAGCACAGGGACCATCTCCTTAGGCTTTTGGTCACTCTGGGTTTCAGGGCTTCTGAGACGAGGAACATAGGCAGCCCTGAACATTGTGACCTGCCTTCTCTGGGCATCTAATTTCCTAGAGGGTGTCCCACAGGACCCCAGGGCATACGCTCTAAGAATAAAAGGGTCTCTGGTCAAATGGGTTGAGAGCTCTTGGCATCATCTACTCCGGTCTTGCAAGTTTGCTATTCACCTATTAAATGCCTCTATAAACACTTTATTTCTGTTTGTGTTCTGAAAACTCCTTGCCTAAATTTTTCCAGTTCCGTTTAACTGACAGACACTCTAGAATATCCTTTGAAGAGCAGTCTGGTATTTGTACTTTGCAGACAGATCGGGTTGTGGTCATTTGTCGCCCTCTGTGCTGGGGGGGTCCCTGCAACCACCCACAGCTTCCATGATGTGCTCAGAAGACTCACAGGACACAGCCTATAGTTGTCCTCCTGGCTATGCTCTGTCATGGCCAAGGCCATGGGAGACTGTGCACAGGATGAAGTCTGGGGGAAACCCGGCACAGGCTGCCAGGAGTCCTTTCCCAGTGGGTTCACACAGAACATGCTTAATCTCCCCAACAAGGAACTGTGACAACACGTGTGAAATGCTGCCTCCAGGGAGGCCCACCAGAGACTGAGTGCCCAAACATTTTCCCGGTAGCAGTGACATTGGCACTGTCTGCCCGGCGTGTACCAAATTTCCAGACTCCCAAAGGGAAGGCAAGTGTTTAGTGTGAACCGTAATGTTCACACGGATAGTTTAGTCTGTCCTTACCAGTTCTGGGAAAGGTGGGACCTGAAATCCAGGTTCAATACCAGCCAAGGGCTGAACTTGTAAGCTGGCCTTCAAACAATAGTCAGGCCTTTTCTGTCTACTCTCTGATGGTTGAATATTCATTCATTCGTTCATTTTATATTTGCCGTAATCAGTTTGACTGCTGTAACAAATGTTCCATAGACTGACTGGGTGGCTTGTGAACAACAAAGATGTATTTCCCATCGCTCTGGAGACTGAGGATGTGGTGAGAGCCGTCTTCTGGACTGTAGACCGCCAACTTCTCCTTGTACACTCTCATGGTGGAGAGCAGAGATCCCGTTCAAGTATCCCACAGAAGAAGGGTCCATCCTCACAACCTCATTTAATCCTAACTACCTCCCAAAGGCCCCATCTCCTAATTATCACACATGAGGGGAGTTGACTCTCAACGTAAGAATTGGGGGGGGGGGCATTCAGTTTCTAGTATGTGCCGTATACTAGTGATGCAGAGAAAAAGTTCAATCTAGTCCTTGCCTTGAAGAGACTTACCATAAGAAGGAAAGACAGATACATCTCAAGTAACTCGATAAGAAAATCAAGCCATTATCGTTAGAATGAGTCCTCTGAGAACATTGATCGGGGATCCCTAAGCCCTTTCCCAGAGGAGGTGATGTTCAATCTGGGATCCGAGAAGCTATTGGGAGATGGGAAGGTGGAGAGGTGGCAGCTTGGATGGCTAAGGGGTGGGGAGCAGTGCATGCAGCCCTAGGGGCAGCCGATGCAAAGGACCTGGGGTGGGAAGAAACAACACATTCAAAGGACATGTACAGGCCAGTGTGGGTGGAGGGGAGAGACACATGAGCTGAGGCAGAGAAAAAGGCAGGCCTTGTAATGCAAGGACAAAGCCTTGAGCTGCCTCCCCCAGGGGGCGTCCTGTCTGTGTAAGCCCTGGGGGCGGACAGATCTCTGCTTTCCTTTGAGGCGGGGCGCTCAAGTCACAGCAGTGTTCACGCAGTGTTCTGCCCCTGTCCTCAGAAGGCTGCCCTGTGCCCCTTTCTCTCTGGAACTGAGAGTAAACAGACTGTCATTTCGTTGGCAATCCTCTCTTGATCTCCTGGCCTCTGCACACCTGAATAATAATAAAAGCTACATTTTAAAACACTGTAGAAACAACCAACCCTCAAATCTCGGTGGTTTAACGCACCAAGTTTATTCTTTGCTCAAACTGTTAAGTCCAAAAACTGCTTGCAGGGGTTCTGCTCTCTGCTGGGTGGAGTCAACCCAGGAGACCCAGGCTGGCAGGGACTGGGGATCCCTGCAGCAGGGAATTGGGCAAGAGGTGCACAGGGTCCTCAAGCCTGCCTCCCAGAAAGAGCACACTCCGCTGCTACCCACATAGCCTTGGCAAACTGGTGCCATGGCCAGATCTGCCCTTGGCCACGGTGGGTTTGCCATTCCACCAGGTGTCCGTGAAGAAAGCAAAGCCAGGGGTACGTGCTGAAGAGCACCAGTGACTGCCCAAGGAACCCGTGAGGATGGAAATAGATTGACTGGTCTGGGAGGTCAAGGACACATCTTTCGGAAACGCTGAAGTGTTGAGACATTTGTGATGAGATTTCGATGATGAGGAGTTTTTTAGCCCAGGAGATGGGGATGTGAGAAAGTGCTCTAAAAAGGAAACAGCATGTGCAAAGGCCCTGAGGAGGGGGGGGTGTCATATTGAAGGAACTGAAGCCAAGAGGAGGGTGGGGAGGAAGGTAAGGGAAAAATATCACTGACAGTGTTTGGAGAGCAGCCTCATGGGAAGCCTCTGTTTTATTATCATTTTCAAATTCTCCACAGGAAATGCACCCCTTCTTGCCTACACTCGGGGCCAACTACCGCCCTTGCCCTTGACCTAGGAAGACTGGCTGGGCTGGAGCCAGGTGGGATACAGGGGCTGAGTCTTCCAGGCTTTATGGAAAGCACGAGGGTTCCTGGCCTTAATCTTAAGAATGATGGGAAGCCATTGGTGGATTCAGCACTGGGAGAGTGAGAAGTTTGGGGTCTTGGACATCACCAGGGTCCCAGAGCCTGGGTGACTCTGGGCATGGAGGCAGAAGCGAAGAGAAGGTTCTTGAGGAGTGGGAAAGACAGGGAGGCTTGAGAGAGCCGAAGAGAAGCATTTGCTTACATCTGGGGCCATGCCACCAAGCTCTCCTGGGCTCACTTTAGAGTCAGTGCGGGAGAGAGCCTACAGCAGGAGGGGCTCTTGCTGGTCTTGCCATCCTCTTAGCCCAAGTCTCTGGTAAGTCTGGATTCCACTCTGGAAGGATGCCTCTCTCCTTTCAATACAGTATTTAGACTTCTCAGATGAACGGTGGGAATGTCCGAAAGTTTTATTTGCTTACCCTGACCTGCGGCATGGTAACTCTTCCCGTGATGTCATCGGCGTGTCTCAGATTTATTCAGGGACCCAGACTGGGTGAGGGAAGAGCGGGCACAGCGGGGGGAGGGGGGAGTGATGATTCAAGTATCCAGACGGGAGAGCCAGGCTTTCACACCCCCTCCAGCGTTAGCACTTTTGAGGAATCCTCCATGTTAGAATTCATGTACCACGGCTGGGAAAGGAAGAGCGGAATGGTAAATATCTGATTAGAGAAAATGCCTTGTAAGCCACGATTCCATATATTGCAAGCGATAAAACTGTAATTGTTTGTTGACAGTGTACATTAGCTATGCGCAGCTTGTGTCAATATAGTACCAAGAAAGTAGGGTCTAGGAATCTTTAACGGCAGCTCAGAAATATCACGGGAGCAGCCTCGGTGAAGTGTGAGAGTCCCACACAAAGCTGTATGTTATTGAAGGAAGAGTCTCCCCAGACCGTCTGGGAAGGTCACCCAGGGGCATAATTCTGGCGGACACGGGTGAGAGGCAAGCTGTACCTGCTGTGACTTGGGCCCATTTGGAGGTTGGAGACACCTAGGGACGGTTGCGATGGGGCCTGGAGAGCAGTTGCAGACAGAGGCCTGGCCCTAGTGGGGACAATTTGATATTTTAATGCCCGCCATTGGGGGTAGCAATCTGTCATCGGCAGACGTGGGTATCTGGGTATGGGGGAAGGGTATCTGGTGCATGGGCATGTCAGAAGGAAGCCAAGGGACAGGTGAGCGGTGGCTTTGGGGCTGGAGTATGGTTCTGGTGGGCAGTCCTTTTCCAGCAGGGACCCAACCATGCTGCAGGTGTGTGAGGTTGGGGGCTGGAATGTACTAGAGGCAGCTGAAGAGAGGCACCTGGCAAAGACCAAGTAGGAGCTCAAGGCTCAATCTAGGCAGACCGAGTTTATGTCAGAAATAATGGAGAACTCAGGTGCTGTCCAATAGAAACGTAGTGTGAGCCACAAGTATAATTTAAAAAAAATTTAAATTTAGAGGACATTATAGATTCATGGAAAGTTGAAAGGGTAGGACAGAGGTTCCATGTACCCTTCCCAGTTTCCCTCAATGGGTGCATCTAATGTAACGATTGTAAAATATCAAAACCAGGAGACTGACATTGGCATGGGGACTATATTTACAACTTTGTCACTCTGTCATATGTCACCACCACTGCAGTCAGGATACCAAGAGCTCCATCATGCCACCAAGAGCTCCCTCGTGCTAGTCCTTTACAGTCACACCACTTCCCTTCCTCTCCCTATCCCTTACCCTTGACCACCACAAATCTGTTTCCCATCTCTCTTTTTAAATGATTGTATTTATTTATTTGAGAGAGAGATCGTGAGCAGTGGGGTGGGGCAGAGGGAGAAGCAGGCCCTTGCTGAGCAGGGAGCCCGACGCGGGGCTCGATCCCAGGACCCTGGGATCACAAACAGAGCTGAAGGCAGATGCTTAACCGACTGAGCCACCCAGAAGCCCTGTTTTCAATCTCTTTAATGTCATTCCAAGAACCTGAGATAATGGAATCATCTGGTATGTCTTTTTATTTTTTTATTAGAGAAAGAGAGCTCATGCATACACACAAGCAGCGATGCGGGGAGGGGAAAGGGAGAGGGAGAGAGAGGGAATCTGAAGCAGGCTCCGTGCTTAGGGTGGAGCCTGGCGTGGGGCTCTATCTCACAACCCTGAGATCATAACCTGAGCCAAAATTGAGAGTCAAATGCTCAAAAGCTGGAGCCACCCAGGGGCCTCTGATGTGTCATCTTCTGAGATGAGTTTTTTTTTTCTTTTTTTTTGCTCAGCACAGTGCCCTTGAGATCTATTCAAATTGTTATATATATGAATAACCCATTCTTCTTTATCGCTGAGCAGTAGTCCATGGTGTGGAGGTGCTGCGGTATGTGGAAGGGGGTTTGTCATTCACCTTTGCAGGACATTTGGGTCCTTTCCAGTTGTTGATTATGACTGAAAAAGAAAAGCTATGAACAACTGTGTACAGGTTTTTGTGACAACACAAGCTTTCATTTCTCTGGGATGAATGCCCAGGAGTGTGATTGTTATATTGTATGTGTAGACCCTTTTTTTTTTTTTTTTAAAGAAATGGCCTGTTTCCAGAGTGTCTGTTCTGTTCTACATCCTACCAGCGATGGCTGGGAGATCCACTTGCTCTGTATCATTGTCAGCATTTGGTGTTGTCCTGATTTTTATTTTCTCTTTTCCAGCGGTATATAGCATAGTAAGTAGCCCACCTTCCCACATGGTCTCGCTTTTTGCATTTCCCTGATGGCCAGTGATGTGGAGCATTTCTAATACACTTGCTTGCCATTCCTATATCTTCTTTAGTAAGATGTCTCTTTGTGTCTTTTGCAGATTTTCCAACTTATTGGATCCTTGGCTCATTGTCAATCCTCAGGGAAAAGCAGTCTTTCACCATTAAGTGTGGGGTTAGCTGTAGGATTTTTGTAGATGTTCTTTATCAAGTTCAGGAAATTTCCTTCTATCCTTAGTTTTCTGACAGTTTTTTTTTTCCCCATTATGAATGAGTGCTGAATTTTGTCGGGTGCTTTTTCAACATCAGTTTGTATAGTTGTGTGATTTTTCTACTTTTGGCCTGATAATGTGGTAAATTATGACTGATTTTCAAATATTGAACTAGCCTTGCATCCTTGGAATAAACCTCACTTGTTTGTGGTATGTAATTATTTTATTGTATTGCTGAATTCTCTTTGCTAATAATCTTTAAGGATTTTTGTGGTTATATTCATGTGGGATATCGGTCTTTAGTTCTCTTGATTTGGACTGATTTTGGTTTTGGTATTAGGGTAATACTGATCTCATAAATGAGTTTGGAAGTATTCCTTCTTTTCTCTATTTTTTGGAAGGATTGTATAGCATTTGTGTTAATTCTCCTTTATATGCTTGGTAGAATTCTCCAGTGAAACCATCTGGGCTGGTATATATCTTTTTTGGGATTTTTAAAATTACTAGTTCAATTTCCTTAATAGTGATAAGGCTTTTCAAATGATCTACTTCATATTGGGGAGCTTACATTAGTTTGCGCTTTTCAAGGAACAGGTCCATTTCATCTAGTTTGTCAAGTGCATGTACATAATTTGTAGTATTTCCTTGTCATCTTTTTGGTAGCTGCAAGATCTGTTTTCTGTAAACTTTGCCAAGTCTGGATATTTGCCAACGTGAAAAGGTGAAAAATGAGTCTTGTGGATTTAGTTTCCATATTTTTTTATATTAAGTAGGCAGATCATTTTTCTATTTTTGTTTGTATCTTGTGCCCTTTTCCTTTTACTTGTTTATCTTTTTCATAATTTGTGTGTGTTCTTCATGGATTATGAATGCTCACCCTCTTCTTGTCATATACATTATAAACTTCCCAATTTGTATTTTTCCTCCCTTTTTTTTGCAGTTTCTTTTGCTTTGCTACATGCTTTTAATTTTCATGTAAATAAATAAATCAGTATTTTCCTTTAATGCCTCTGGGATTTCATGCTGTCTCCATCAGTAATCAATTGCAAGAGATAGAACCCAAATCAAACTAGCTTGAGGGGAAAAAATGGAAGGAAAGGAGGAAGGAAAGAAGGAAGCAAGCAAACAGAGAAGGAATGTTGACTCATGTAACTGGGCGCTGCAGAGGTCCATGTCTCTGCATGGCTGGCATGAGGATCTCAACAATGTATCATCAGGGCCTGTCTCTCTTCTCTCACTTTCAGCTTTGTCTGCATCATGGGGAGTATCATTTTGTAAAGCGGCTAGGCTCTGGATACTGATAAAAAGGCTGCTGGCAGTCGCAAGCTTACATCCTAATGATTTAGAATCCAAAACTGAAAGGTTCTCAGAATCTGTATATCCTATTCTGTGGATGGACTCAGAATGACCCTGCCTGGGTTAAGTGTCCTCCTTCTCCCCCATGCCTTGAACTGGTCCATAAAGATGAGGGACATGCCATGATTGGTCATTTGCCCAGTTCTGTAACAGGTGAGCAGGTGGGGAACACCGTGCAGTGACAGCTCCCTAGAAGAATGATGGTAGAAGGTAGGAGCCAAAGGAGTCCTTTAAACATATCACTCTTAGAAAGATCTTCCCCCCATAAGATGATTAAAAAAGGTTTTTTTTTTCCTAATAGGTATGGTCTCACTCTTTGAACATCTAAATTTTTGACCCATGTGACAAAGTGAAGGAGACAGAGACAGAACGTTCAGGGGCAGGGAGAGGAGAGATTATGGGGTGATGTAGGCATCTTTTGCTGGAGGCTTTTTTATCAGAAGGGAACATGACCTTGAAACTTCTTTGGTCACCCGTTTCACAGCTCCATCACTTTCCTTCTCTGTTCCTTCAGTTTATTTTAAGTTAACGTGAATCCTATAAGATTAGGATGGTGGGAAGTGCAAGGGCACAGGGCTTTTCACAGTGGGCATTAACACATATCTGATTCAAAATATGTGGACCTGGGGTTCATGACTCCAGGGGACATCTGGGCACCCAGGTGTTATATGACAATGGAAGGACTAGAGCGGGATCCGGGAATACCGCAGCTGTCCCAGACTACTTGAAAAGGAGGAGAAAGGTAAACCTTGAGCTCCCTCCCAGAGCCCTGACAGGGGTGCGGGGACGCAGGGTGAGCCTCAGAGAGGAGATGAAGGACAGAGGCGGACAGGGGACGGGCCTCCTCATTACCTCCTGTGTGCATACTCAGGTCACCTGCGGGGGACCTAGCCGCGGACAGCTGCTCTCCTAAAATATGTTCCCAAGAGTTAAGTGAAAGCTTCTTTATCTTTTTAACATTAGAAGAATCTTTTCCAAATGATTCTCTTGTGCTGCAAATGAGTTATCTCAGGTTCAACAAATCTTTCCCTTTCACCTCTGTTTCTTTGTCTTCACTGAACTCACAGGGAAAAAAATTAACCATTTTAATTTTAAAAGCATGTACAGTATGATCCCATTTGTATGAAATTATTTCATTGATGCTGATCCATCTATTGATCCCTCCATCTCTTTGTATGTCATCTGTCAAGCACGGTTATTTCTAGATTGCATTGGTTTTCCTTTTTTTTTCTTTTTTGCTTTCATCTTTTAAAAATAATAAGCACTTATCATTTCCATGAAAGCAGTAGACTTATTCCTTTTAAAGAATAAAGTCTGTGATGAGAAGCAGCCACTTTCTGCTACTTACAATTGGGTCTGTTTTCCTCAGTATCCAAGTGAATGTTGTCTTTTGGCAATATTAGTTGTTAATCTGTGGTGAAGTTGACCCAGAGCCACAGAGGACCTTGTCTAGTAAGGGAAGGGATGGGAGAAGACACCCAAAGAGGAGATGAAGGAAGAGACATAAATAAGGCAGGGGTCCGGGTCAGGGGATGACCTGTGTCTTCGGGGGAGTGGCCTCCACCTGTCTGTGACAGGAGACTGCCACTTGCCACCACCCCTCCTCCCTCGCCTCTTTGTCCTCAGACTCCTTGCCCATGTCCAGTGTTAGTCTGCTTTCATATCGCTCCCCGGGACAAAAATCAGCATCGTGCATCCAGCAGGCGCTCAATAAATGCTTAACAGATGCTCATTTCCTGAGAGTGTCATTTTCCCTAAAAGGTACCTCTTTGTCTTTCAGGCTCACAGGCTTTCAGCTGCCAGCCACCATCGTCAGTGCTGCCGCCACCCTCTCTCTGCGCCTCATCAGTGACTACGCAGTCAGCGCGCAGGGCTTCCACGCCAGCTATGAAGGTAGGTGCCTTTGGGCCAGGCCACTGGGGCTTGGCATGTGAGGTCGGGATGTCTTGTGGGCAGGGCCGCGCCACTCTCAGCTGCAGGGAAGGGGTGCTTCAGATTCTGAGCTCCCGCCTGTCCTAACAAGGCTGCCGACTAACCGGTAACTCGGTTACCTTAATTGTCTGGGCCATGTTCCCAGGAAACTGAAAATTGAAATCAGAGCTCGTCTGCAGTCATTTATCCTGAGGGCCTGGTATACCATCCTACTTCTCTGTCCCCTAAATGCATTTGGTTGTGTTTTTATTTTTTTAATTCTGTTTTCTATCAGGCTTAATTGTATAAGGTATCTCTGCTTGGTTTTAGAAATAAGAGAGGTAGAAAGCCTAAGTAAGAGAAATAATATAAGTAGCTGAAAAAACACTTCTGCTCAATCTAGTGACCACAAAGAATGAGTGTTAGATCATTCAGAGAAGAACAGTCTGGTTTTCCTTAAGAGCACAGGTTAGGGCTTCTTGGTTTGAATTATGCAAATAATTTCCACTTCTCTCAGCTTGTTTAAATGTGGTGTTGGCATTCAAATTAACACTAATATCTTCAGATTATATACTAGTATTATTATTAACTTTATTATATTAGTTCAGAAGGTGCTACTTCTAGATCTCTGTCATTTCCCTGGGGAATTTACATCTCATTAATAGGCAATTATGCTGCTCTTGGCTAAGACCCACACTGCTATTTTGTGTTGAGATCATTAATAGGCATATTTTAAGACCGTTAATGATAATTAATAACAGTAATGACATAACGCCCAAGTAAAGCATGCCAGTTATTTGAAAGCTTTCTTACCTCCAAGAACTTAAAGAATAAGTGATGCTTTTTTGAATAGAGCTGCTGCAACATAGAAATAGATAAAATCACCTTTTTCCTGGGTAGGGGTACACCACGGAAAGGGGGCAAGTCCTGTTTCTTTGGCAAAATCCACCCCTGGTAGTCGGGATGTGGGGGACAGAGTTTGATGCTTTAACCTGAGCGTTTGAGGACTCCTGAGACAGGTCTCAGTTATTTTTAACTCAAGGTTCCTGAGAAGGCCCCAGAGAAAATTCTGCATGCCTTTAACTGATAGTTTCTGACATAATTCTAGTCTTTAACTGAGGGCTCCTGATAAAGACCTGATGGTCACTTAAAGGTCTTTTGAGGGAGTAGAAAAAAATGATCAGTTCCTCCCAATATCAAGTCTGTGATCTTGTCATTCTGGCTACATCTTTACCCCAAACTTTTGTTCCTGAACCCAAAGTAACTCTCTCCAAGTTTGAATTACAACCTTCTTAACAAAGGAGACCTCTTCAGAAATCCCTTACAGCATCTCTGGTCACGAGTTCCTTCTACAACATGTTGGCCTTGGGGAGACAGGGTGTTTGAGGCTGGTGGTGGGGGGTGAGTCAGGGACACTACAGTTGTTGTCTGCAGAGATGCTGGGAGGGACTGATATGGGGGTCCCTGGCTGGACCTTCATGACGTCCTCACTCCGCCGTCCTTTTAAATATTTGTCTGAAGCCTGACTTGCATGAGTGTCCTGTTGATCCCTGCCCACACTGCCCCTTCTGGGGAACAAGGCCAAGCACTTTTTCCACCAGGCAGAGCAGATCTGAGGTTGTAGTCACTGACACCTTTCAAATCAGATGTTATATGTAGCTTGGGTTCATGGGCAAGACTTATAGTTGGACATCAAAGACCTATACGCCCCTTGAAATTAGGGGCAAAATTTTGATATTAAAAAAAAAATTTTTTTTTGAGAGAACAAGTAATTAGCAGGTGGGTGGGCAGAGGCAAAAGGAGAGGGAAAGAGAGAGAATCTTTTTTTTTTTTTTTAAAGATTTTATTTATTTATTTGACACACAGAGAGAGATTACAAGTAGGCAGAGAGGCAGGCAGAGAGACAGGGAGAGGAGGAAGCAGGCTCCCTGCTGAGCAGAGAGCCCGATGCGGGCCTCGATCCCAGGACGCTGAGATCATGACCTGAGCCGAAAGCAGAGGCTTTAACCCACTGAGCCACCCAGGCGCCCAAGAGACAGAATCTTAAGCAGGCTCCACGCCCAGTGCAGAGCCTGACATGGGACTCAGCCTCACGACCCTGAGACCATGACCTGAGCTGAAATCAAGAGTTAGATGCTCAACTGACTGAGCGCCATTCGGAATGTATATGGATATGTGTGTGTTTTCTTTTTTCAAGTAAGAGTCTAGAATAGAGATCAACAAACTATGGCCCCCTGGCTAAATCCAGTCCATGCTTGTTTTTGTAAATAAAGTTTTATTAGAATGCAGCTAAGCCCATTTGTTGCTATGTTGTCTATGACTGTTGGCACGGGCTACAACTTCAGAATCAAGCTACTGCCACAGAGACCGCGTGGCCTACAAAATCTACAATCTTTACTCTCTGGTCCTTTGCAGAAAAAGTCCGTTGATGCTTTATCTATAGCTGTGCTATCCAGTGTGGTCACCTTTGGCCACATGGAAATATTTATAGTTACATTACTCAAAATTAAATACATTTAAAATGCAATTTCTCGGTCACATGAGCTTCCTATCAAGTGTTTAGGAGCCACGTGTGGCCACGATATTGGACATCACAAGTGGAAAGCATCTCCATCATTGCAGGGGATGCTATGGACAAGTTTAGCCAGAGCTTCCATCAGCTTCACAAAGAGTCAGCGATTCAAAAGAGGTCATAAAATAGTACAGTCAAGTAGAGGCTGATGGGTCCCTCCTTCCACCTCCCTGGCAGAGGAGGCAGCCCAGGTATGAAGATACTCAGCATTCTGCCGCAGGACCAATGGGGCCAGAGGAAGGGCCTGCCCTACCCCAGCCACGTAACAGTGTCGTTGGTGGTAAAAGGACAAAGCCTTGCAGGCAAGGCCCAGGCAAACCCCGGACCTATGCGAACAGGTTGCTGTGGCTGAGTGAGTCCCCATGCATTCACCTGGGCAGGGTTTCTGCCAGCTCCCATCTCTGCAGCTGCTATCTTTGTGAGGCCTGGCAGAGTGGCTCAGAGATGGGTGTGCTACCAAGGGAGCCAAGCAGGGAAGCCAAGGCTGGGGCTCTCACCAAACCCCGTTGATCTGGCCTGGGCCTGGCCCATGGGGCAATGTGTGCATCTAGAAATGCATGAATTGCACTGACTTCTGGAACACCCCAAGTGGAAGGGCGGCGGGGGGCGTGGGTGGAGGGCAAGGTGGGAGGAACCAGTAGGGGCAGCCACTGTTGGGAATAAACCACAGGGTCCCTGTATGCACCGTGGTGGCCTGGGCCTGTCTGTCACTGAGCTTATCAACAAGACACCAGATAATCCCATATTTGCGGATTTACTGATAAACACTAGCTTCTTAGGCCTGTAACTGACTGACTGACCTTGGGCAGAATTTTTGGAACTATCTGGGCCTCACTGGAGGGGAGGGAGGGGATCCCATAGTCAGAACGACTCTGAATATTTGGCTTTCTGGGAAAGAGGTCAGCTCCATTGCAGAGTGCACCTTAGACAACTGTGCCAGACAAGTCATAGACAGACAGGGTCCAGAAGAGGAGTCCCTCCCACCCCCACCAGCCTGAGCTGCCCCCCGGCCACGTCGGCCCCTAGTGCATCCATTTAGAAAACAGCTGGGTCCTGCTCTTAGCAGCTCCCCTTGGCCGACATCCCTGAGAGTCTGCTATCAAAGCGAGTTTGTCTCCTCCACTGCATTGGGAGAGTGGAAAGTGCAGATAAGGGGCTGAGCTGCTGCAGGGACTTTGGAGAAAGGTGGAGTCAGGTGAAGAGTGTCAGCCCACGGCAGCTGGCGCTTCAAGGGAAAGATCAAAAAGGCCAGTCATCTAACCTTGAGACACAGAAGATGCTTGATTTGTAATCCCCGGGGACAAGAGCGTGGGCTGCGGCCTTGGGCCAGACGAAAGGGGATCAACTTGTATTAAGCGCTGACTGTATGCCAGGCACTTTACATACATTATCTCACTTAATCCCCACGGCAGCCCGGTGGACAGACAGTGCTATCTCCATCTTACAGATGTACGAGCTGCGTGCACCTCACGAGTCTGGTGTTCAAGCTTAAGGCTACTTGATGGGCCAGGAGTTTTTCCACAGCTTCTCTAACACTAAAGCCTGTTCTCCTTGCAAAATTCCTGGAGGAGGGCAGAGATGGGTGACTCCATTTCATGGGCAGGTCAACTGGCGCTAAGTCAGAGGGAGAGGAGGACCCAGGAAGCCTGCCTCGGCTTCTGCACCCCTCCCGGCTGGTGTGGGTCATCCCGGGGAGGCAACAAGAGATGTGTCCAGAACCTCTTCGCTAGTTGCCAGATAAACTGCTGGGTGCCCAGTTAATTTGAATTTTAAATTATTTAAGTTAAAAATTTGAATAGTTCAAGTGTAAGTTATCCCAAATTTTTTCTGGGATATAACGTGTCCATGGTCCATCTGAAATCCAACTTTAACAAGGCGTCCTGTATATTCATTTGCTGGATCTGGTAGTCCCACTCCCAGCACTGAGTCCCCAGGATTTCTCCCCCATTCACTCCCCCACCCCTTCCTGACTCCCAGATCTGCCCCCGTCCTGGTCTGCCCAGCTAGAGCTGCCCATCCACTGCAGAGGGTCCAGCTTCCCCTCTGCTATTCCGGGGAGTGGACGTTTAGCCAGCTGTCCGCATGTGCACGTGGACACCTGCGTGGGAATGAAGATCCACGTGCCTTTGGAGTTATGCTCCATATTCGGTTCTGTAATCCGGTTAATGAGGACAGCGTTTCTCTATGTTAATGAGGGTAGCCCTGCTTTGTTTGTCCTTCCGAATGAATATCAGCGAGGGAGCCATTGTGGTTTGCATATATCCCAATTATTTAACCGGTAGTCTTCTGTGAACACTTAGGTGAAGAACATTCTTGTACATACAACTTAAACCCTCATCTAATTATCTTCTTCGAATAAATTCTTGGAAGTGCAATTGCTGGGTCAAAGAGTGGGTAGATTTTACATTTTAATGCATAATTCCACTGTGTTCTTGGAAAGGTTATGCTGATACACACCTCTACCAACAGCACATGAGGGCCTAGCCCTCTGCCCCCTACTTTACCTACATTGCATGTTGGTGAGTTTTAAATCCGTTTCATTGATTAAAATGGATACGAAAAATGAAATCTCATTGGTTGTTATAATTTCCGTCTCTTTGATGGCGGGGAAGGTTGAGCACCTGTCTTCAATTACTGGTCTTTTGTAGATCATTGTGTAAATTGCCTGTCCCCGCCTCTGCCCCTTTTTCTTTGGAGGTGTTAGTATTTTTTCTTATCTCTTTTTTGGTAAGTGGTTTTTGCATATTAAAGATATTAAAGTTATGGGTTTCCTTTTGATGTGTGGGAGTTTAAATTTTTATGCCACCAATTTTAAATTAAAAAATTTACTTTTATGATCTACCTTTGGTGTCATGTTTGGAAAGGCCTTTTCCATGCCACAATCAGATAAATATTCATTTAAATGTTCATTTTTTTCTTTTGGAGTTTTATTTTTACATTTCACTTTTAAACCCCATTGGAATTCGGTTGTGTTTGTCTTGGTTTCGGGGACTCCTTCTGTTTCTGGCCCTCCAGTGCTCTGGCCTGCCCTCTCCCTCTTTGACTGTGTAGAAGTCCCTTACTTTGCAGTTTGTGCCCAGTGTGACTCTCCCTGATGTCTTGTCTCCGGCCATTATTTCTCCCCGCTGGGCCACCAGGCTTCTCGCCTTCTCCACACACAATCTGAAAGACTGTGGGATGGTCTCTGTGTATTCCAGACTCATCAGCATGTAAACAGGAGTTATTACTAGCAGATCAGAAATGTCAATTAGATGAGAGTCTCTGCAGGTTTTAAATGCCCAGTCCTGGTTTCAACCTTGTACTTCCAGACCATTAATCCAGAGTTGTCCATCTGACACTTCCATGAAGGACAGCCCATCCCTGAGTGCTGGGTCTCAGTCGATCAGATCTATTTTCATCTGAAAACGTATTTCTGCTTAGCTGACTCTGACTGTTACCTTGGGATCTCACTATCAAAATATTGGAGGCTTCCTTAAAAATCAGGCCTGTTCTATTTCACGTAGTATCTCCACGGAATCTAGAAAGATGAAAGAACGCTTATTCTTGCTAATTCCCTGGTAACCATTAAGGGGAGAGGTGGCATCGTACAGTGGTTAAGACTCCGGGTCCTGAGTTCATACATATCTGGAATCAAAGCCCATCTCCACCATTCACTTGCTGTGCAACCTTGGGCAAGGAATTTCATTCTCTGAGCTCTGACCTCCCCCATGTGAAATCAGGGTAAGAATATGCTTCACAGAGTTGGGAAGACTAGGGAGGAGAACACACAGGTCATACGATGTGCCCAGGACAGGGTCCTGGCCAATGTCCCCACTCCATAAATGTCAGCGGATTTGGGAAGTTCCGCTCTCACTAGCCTTACTTGCCTGGGATTATTTTGGGAGATGGGAGAAAAGATATTGTCATCGCCAGAGGTCATGGTCCCAGCTCCGCCCCAGTCCCCTGGCTCCTGAGTTTGCCCTAGACCCTCAACCTGGTTCTTCATGGTGCGTGTCTGGTCTACAAAGAGACTGTGGCCTCTGTGGGGAAGGATCAGAGTGTTGTCCATGACCGTGAGCCCCAGCAATGCCTGAGGAGGCATCCGCAGGACAGGGATGAGGCTCCGGGCCCTGCCGCCTCATGGACCAGAACTGCCCAGGTCATGGCTAGGAGCTTTTTGTGGCCTCTGCTCTTTGCATCAGAGACATTGGCTCTGGGGCTAAAAGTGCTAGTAGCATGCCCAGCAGGCCCTGGATGTTGGAGGTTGGAGTCACGGACTTGAAAGCCATCACTGTCTTTGCATGCAAGGGCACTCACACTTTTGTGCGCACACATGCTCACACACGTACATGCATGCACACTCACATGTGCGTGCATACACATATGCACATACACGTGCACATGCATCCACACACCACTTTTCCATATTTCCTTTCATCTAATTCAGATGCCCTGAAGCCCACCCACGAACCATAGTCCACCTGAAGAGCAGAGCCCAGAGGGAGCAACATCGCATGTGAAGTTGAGGGCAGAAACTCTTTCCTTCACTGAGCTAATATATCTTGAGTGCCTACTGTATGCAGTTGCTGATTTTCAGTCAAGCCCCGCCTTCACAGCCACAGCTCATCCCCTCTGTCCCTATCCACCCGGCAAGGAAGGAAAAAAGACATGCCCATTCTAGTGTCATTCTGAAATAAATGCCAGGGTGACCTTCCGCCATGGGTGGAAGGTCAGCAGTGTTGTTACTGGGGGTCAGACAGACATGTGAGGGGACATAAGGACAAAGATGGAGCTCCCTGTGGGCGCTGGACCAGGAGAGGCGGGTTTGAAGCAAGCTCCGGGACAGAGTGTGCTTTCGTGGCTTTTGGAGGTGGGAGCAGGGTGGGAGGTGACCGTGACATTCTGCACACAGGGAAATTGGGGTCCAGAAATGGACCCCCTCCTGATTTTATTCCTTCCTGTTATTAGGCCCGCTGATTCCCATCTCTCAGTCTCTACCTCTCAGACAATTTCCTCATTCTGAAAGGGCTCCCCAATTCTGGGACATTATGCAGACATTTCAAAATTGGGCTAATGGAAGCTCTTGATATATATATATATATATATATATATATATATATATATATATATACACTGAATATGCAATTTGCACCATTCAGGCCACTCTGGTCCAGAACGGCAGGCCTGCGACACCTCCTCTAGGATGGGGGGTGATGAGTGTCCATTTCCATCTGCCCAGGAGGGACGGTGTGTGCTTCCTGCGTAAACCTGCTCCATTTCCGATGGCTCTGCCTTGGGAGTTGGAGAACATTCCTTTTAATCAGTACTGTAGGGTAGCAAATTAATACATAGAGATGTGACATTTGAGACAAATTGGGCAGCACTTCTCAATAAGTGGGGAATCAGGATGAATTTCATATCACGTCCTCAATAATCCCACAAACAGTTCATCACACCCAGTGATATTTCCCCCCTTTGGGGAAGAGTATTAACATAATTGGACGATGATATCATACCAAACTCTAGCGCCCTGGTCCTCCTCATGTGAGCATGCTAGAAGACAGTGGCGAAGGGGAAGGAGCATTCTCAGGTGGCCACATTACCTGCCGGTAAGGTGTACACCCACTTTACATCCCTGCCCTCATTCATTCCTCATTCATTCAACAAATATTTACTGCACACCTGCTCTATGTCAGGTCTCAAGGTAGGCTTTGAAGAATAGGAGTGGGGGTGCCTGGGTGGCTCAATGGGTTAAGCCTCTGCTTCGGCTCAGGTCATGATCTCAGGGTCCTAGGATTGAGCATCAGGCTCTCTGCTCAGCAGGGAGCCTGCTTTCCTCTCTCTCTGCCTGCCTCTCTGCCTGCTTATGATCTCTCTCTCTCTCTGTGTTAAATAAATAAATAAAATCTTAAAAAAAAATAAGAAGCAGCCCCCACCTTCAAGGAGCTCTGAGATCTAAGACTCATGGAAGGCATAAGAACAGAGGAACAGGGCTCACAAAGAGGTGGGTTCAAACTCTGGCTAGCTATGAAAACTATGAAGCTATGAAGACTTAGGCTTAAATCTCCCAAGCTCCCTGAGCTGATTTTTTGCAAAAGAAAAACTGTAATGCCTACCTCAAGGGATTGTAATGAGGACTAAAAGAATTAATGCATTCAAAATGCCTGGCACAGGGTCTCGATCCAATAAATACCAGCTCTTCTACCACACGGAGAGAATTGCTCTCCTGCCTGGTTGGGTCTCTGGAGACCGATTTGAGCATTGCCTTGTCCCCACCGCGCGACCTCAGGCAAGGCACCGAACCTCTCAGCTAACCTCCTATGGGAAATGCGATAACCCACTCTTCCTTTCATGAGGAGTGTGAGCATTAGTGAAAAGGTCTGGAAAGTACCTAAAATGACATTTGGTACACAGTTGGCACTCAGCAAAAGGAAGCTATTATAATATGGCCTCGTGTGTTTTGTGGGAGTGAAATTTTTTTGCCAAAAAAGGCTTTGGTCAAGACTCGTGGGTCTCTGGGAGCAAGGAATGCCACCTATTTTTTTGTTTCTTCTGTCACCACGATACCTAGTCCCAGACTTGGCATACGGCAGGGACGCCACAGTGGTAGCTAGCTCTTGCCTCTGTTAACCTGGATCCCTGCTAGTCTGTATAGGGCTTTTGTGTAAATTAGCAAGAGTGGTCACCCTGAGGGGACACAGCCCTGTGAGCATATGGCTTAGTGGGTGGAGGATAGGCTGGGTTTTAGTTCTCATCACTCTCCTGTGTGGGCATCTTTTTACAGTACTCATCCTGAACAATTGCACAAGGGGGCCTTGCTCCAGAGCCTTCTTTTTAGGAGTCCACAGTCAAAGAGTGACTCTTTGTCCAACGAACGATTCAGAGAATCATGAGATGCTTGGGTGCAAGGATCTTGAGGAGCTTTTGCTTAAGCCCTCTGGTTGCTTCCAGGATGGAGAGCAAACTCCTTACCTGGCCATGAAAGCCTGGGAATTCAGCCCCACCACCACCCCCTTCCTCTTCTGGCCACAGTGGAAGTTGTCCAGTCTCTCTCTTGCCCTCATTTCTCAGACTCCTCCACCCACTTCCGCCACCTACCATTCTGCTCTTCCTCTTGCTTTCCTTCCAGTCTCTGCTTAACCCAAATCCCCAGGCTGCCCATGGAGCCAATGCTGCCTCTCAGCTCCGGGCCTCTCTCCTCCCATCCCGTGTGTTGCTCATACCTTCCTTGTTCCTCCTTTGCCTTCTCCATACCCACCTGTGCTTCTGGACGGCTGGGACATGTGGGAGAGCACCGAGGTCAGGAGCTCAGGTCTGGAGGGCGCCTTGGTTCCCAGCCACTGTGTTAGCAGCCAGTGTGGGACTTTGGCCTCTCCTGTCAGAGGAGGACGGTGATAATCCCTCCTCCGTGCGATTCTCACTGGGAACAAATCAGACCCCACCCCCGTCTTGGGGGTTCCTAACGTGCTCAACAAGCAGACGTGGAGACCGTCGTGATCACTCTTGACAGCTGTGCCTAGCCCAGGATCTGACACGTGGTCGACCCTCAATAAACTATGATTTAATAAGGGGAGTTGATAAGTGGTCACCGCGCCCAGTGTAAAAGACCCTGACAAAGAGAGAGATTTGCTCGAGGTTCCTGGGACCGTATTCCATTGAATGTGAGATGCCATCTGTTATGATATAGCTCGATTGGATATACCTCAGAGGAAGAATAACATGTTGCCAATTAAAGCATGACATGCTATTGATTATAAGACACATGACAGTTTCAAAGATATTAAAATATGGAAAAATGTGTGCCCTTGAACTGATGAAATATGGTAATTCCGTAATTGCTTTTGACCACCCCCCCAGCCTCGTTTGCAGTGGGCTCGTCCTTTGACCTCTTCTCTGACCCAGGACTCTCAGATGGTCTGAGCTCTTCCTTTTCAGCATTCAGGTGGCGGCTCACTCAGCCATGTGACCACCTCTTAATTTATTCTCTTGGCTCTGAGTCTCATTACTTCTCAATTTTCTGCATTGAACTCTATTTAACACCTATTAGCACAGGTCTTCAGTTGATAAACGCCCTTTTCGAGGGAGGCAGCACGCACGATGCCCCAGTCTTGACCCTCCCTCCCCTATCTGTGCCCAAGGCAGGCGAGCCCATTAAACCCAAAGATGGCTCACTTGGGGCCACGGCCAGCCCACGGCCAGCCCCTCCCATAGTGACCCGTAAGGCACGGAGATCAGCCCTGGGTGGGACGTGAATGTGGTTTCTCCCGTCGAGATGGGAGGTGAGAGGGCCAGCCTTTAAGCACGGTCCCGGCAGAGACTATAGCTGGACACACACACCTGTCTCCCTCCTGCGGGCCTGGGTCAGATGAGAGCATCAGAGCTTCCTCCGCTGACCCCCGCCCTGGAGGCTGGGAGGTCACATGCCTTTCTCCTCCTCTTCCCTGGGGGTCTTGTCTCCTAACCCCTGGGAGCCTAGCATCGTTGGGGAGATAATGCCTCCAAACGGAAGATGGAACTTTCCAATCTCTTCCCATTATTTGATCATTTGGGGTGATAAGCCACTGTTTTGGATTATGCTTTCCAGCTCTTCCCTTTAATAATGTGGGTGATTGAGGGTTTGTCCACTGATAGTTCATTTTAACAGCAGGAGGGAAGAACACCGCTTCTTCCACCGTTAGGTGGGAGACTCGGATTTGGAGGTTTGGGGTGGATGGACAACATCTCTACCCTCCCCCTTTCCATCCCAATGCACGATAGTTACTTCACAGTCCCACGTCCTTAATGAGCCACAGCAGCCACGCCCAGGGGCTCCAAGAGCAAGAAAACCCAGGATCCAATGCTGGTTGAGAAACTTTGATGTGCCAGCAATGCGGTGGGAGCTTAGCAGACACTGGACATCACCACCTCAAGGGCAAGGCCTTCTTTAGAATCCCCATTTCACGGAAAAGGAAGTCCAGGCCCAGAGAGGTTCAATGGCTCATCTGAGGTTCTACAGCACCTAAGGGTCCTGCGCCCTTCTGCACTCTGTGCTGCCTCCCAAAGTAAGTCCCCGTCGGTCCTCCAAACCCATCTCTCCACCTCTCCTGACCCCACAGAATGGAGGGTGGTGCAGAGTCTGGTGGGTCAGCACAGGGCCCTGGGATGTTTCCCAGAGCCTGCAGTCCCCAGTCGTGACCCTCCCCAGGACACCGTTGCTGCCAGACACCCTGTCTTGTGGGTGATGGCTTTGTTTCCCTGCTTTCAACCTTTACTTCCAGCTCTTCATTTTCTGCTCCTTCCTTAAGATGTTTATCGAGCCATATTCCTAGGGCTTTTTTCCATAATGCATTCTAGGAATTCAGGAATTGTTTAGGAATAATGCAGATTGCATTTGATAATGAATTACATGACCAGGAGTGGTCTTGTGAAGTGGAAGGGGGCAGAGAAATGGCAAGCCAAACACATTTCAGCCTCAGGGCCTCCATACATTCTGTTCCCTTGGCCTGCACTGCTCTGGCCTGGAGGCCCCATAGCCTTCTCCCTAGTCTCTGCTTCAAGTCTCTGCTCAAATGCCCCCTCATCAGAGAGGCCTTCCCTGACCATACTATATAACAGCACCCCACCCCCATTTCTTCCTCTCACCCCTTCACATACGATGACGATTATTTTGTTTGCTTACTGTCTGTCTCCCCTACTAGAATGTGAGCTTTGGGGGGTCAGGGTCTTTGTCTATTTTGCACTATTACTGTGTTCTCTGCTGAGTCCTCAGCTCCAAAAACAGGTCCTGATGCATTAGGCACTCAGTAAATATTTGGTGGAAGGAAGAAAGGAAGGGAGGGAGGGAGGAAGGGAGGAAGGAAGGAAGGAGGGGGAGAAATCAAATCAGAAGAAAGAAAGAGCATATGTATTTGAGCACCACAAGAAATCTTGCAGGGCAGAAGTGTAGACTCCGAGAAGCAGGAGTAGCAGCAACTGAGTTCAATGAGGGTCAGGGGCCAGCTCCTACAGGGCCTGGGAGGCCACGGGAAGGAATCTGGGCTTTATTTGCAGAGAAAGGCCACCATCAAAGGATGCTGGGCAGGGGTGTGACACAGGGAGATTTGTACTTTAGGGATGGTGAGGAAAGCAGGGGCAGATTGGAGGCAAGGGGGCCATTGCAGATGGGGACCACTGCCCAGCACAGAATGCGCCTGGACCTTCATCAGCACTGGGGAGGGTGCCAGGACAAGGGGACACATGGCCCAGGGCTGATACCACACTGCCCGCATTTCCTATGGATGGGTGTCTGAACTGCTGGAACAGAGGAGATGCCCTACACATGAAACAACTTGGCTTTCCCAGTGGCTTAAACAAAAGTACTGATGATACTCCTGTCTGCAGACGTTCATGATGTGACTGTAACTGATTGAACAAGCTTACCTTAAGAGTCCAGATGACTATATGAATATCCCAGTATTGGCGTCTCCAGTTTTAAGTGCTGAAGCCCTAGAGATCACACTTGGAAATTTTGCAGAGGATTCAGAGCAGGGAGGAGGAGCAAATACACGGGACAATGATGACTGCAAGGACGATTCACATTGCTTCCACTCTGGCTAGGTGCCAGGTCCTCTTCGAAGTACCTTACATTTTAACATTTAATCCTCATGATGCTCCTCCTATGAGGTAGGCACAATTATTATCCCCATTTTACCGATGAAGCACAGAGAAGTTAAGTAGCATGCTTGAGGTCACAAAGCTAATAAGAGGTAGAATGCGGGTTCAGATCTGGGCAGTTTGACGTCACCTGGCAAAAAGAATGAAATAATTCCACACAGCTGGAATCATTGGATCAAAATAAAATATGTTGCTATAGGAGAGAGCAGGGCCAAGCTTTGTACTTTAAAGGACCTGACAAAAGGAAACAATGTACTCATCTGACTGTATTCAAATGTAAAAATTTGTGTAACAAAACCCATCTCCAATGGAAAGGAAACAGTTGACTGTTGAATCATATAATACCAAGAAAGGATTATACTTTCTATTATATAGTAAGCCCATCCAAGGTGGTAAGAAATCTGGAGTTCACACCCGAGGAAATAGAGTCAGCAAGTGAATATAGAGGAAAGCTATTACGTCTTGCTAGTAATAGAAGTAATGTTAATTAAAACAATGAAATGGCACTTTAACCCTAGTAAATTAGCTTGAAGAGCCTTAGCAGGAAAAAGAGTGCTGGCTCAGATGCAGTGAAACGGGTGCACTCACACACTGCTGGTGGCTATGTAAATTAGTTCTTTGGGAATCCAATTTGACAACATGTATCAAGAGTCATAAAATGCTCATGTCGTTTGACCCAGTAACTCCTCTCCTGGGAACATATCCTACAGAAATAATTCACCAGAAGAAGAAAGTTATATGTGTGAAAGTGTTGATTTCAGCGTTATTTATAATGATGAAAAATTGGAAACTGTAAAAATGTCCAACAATGGAGGAATGACTAAGAAAATTATGGTATATCTACCTAATGGATTTATGCAGCCATTTAAAATTATAATAGCATTATTTAGTAATATAGAAAGATGTTTATGATATTATTTTCAGTGGAAAAAGCAGAATGCAAAGTTATTTCCCCATGTTTATTACAAGCATGTAAAGTAGGTTTTCTATGGACAGGGACTGGATGAAAATCTAAAAAGGAAGCAATTGCTACAGAGAGCAGTGAGACTGTGGGTGATTTTTTTTTTAAACTCCTTAATGGCTGTTCTAGTGTTGATTGTGTGATGAAGAGCAAATAAAGAGAAAATCCAAAATCAAAGAGTGAACTAAAATCAGCAGCAGGAAGGGAGGGAAAAATAAAACAAGACATAATCAGAGAGGGAGACAAACCATAAGAGGCTCTTAACCATAGGAAACAAACAGGATTGTTCGAGGGAAGGGGAAAGGGGGGTGGGGGTAACTGGGTGATGGGCATTAAAAAGGACAAGTGATGTAATGAGCACTGAGTTATATACAACTGATGAATCACTGAACTCTACCTCTGAAACTAATAATACACTATATGTTAATTAATTGAATATAAATAAAATAAAATCAATAGCAGTGAGGTCCTGACTTATGTGAAAACTGCCCAGAGGTTTCAGTTGGCTGTAAATAGAACGTGAGCCAAACCTCACATTGCTCTATTAATAGAAGTATAGACTCCAATCTTGGGAGGTGGATGCATCCAGAGGAAGGAAACCCACACAATAAAGCAATGGTCAGTAACAAGGTGTTTTTGAGGGTAATAGACTCTATCTCCAGCATAAAACCTAGCACTGAGTAAATGGGAAGAACAAATGAGAGAAGTAATGATCTCTATAGAACAATTAAAGAGAGGACTTGGGGGTAACTTGAGGATTTGTCACATTTGGACAAATAAATATTTATTCTGGGTTGTTCCAGAGAGCAGGACAATGTCCATTGCATAGATGTTAGAGATAGGTGAATTTCAGCCAAGCATCAAGAAGAAATTTTTCATAGCTTTAATTATCAAGGTAGTGAGCTCCCCATCTCTGAGGTGCACAAGCAAAGGTTTGATCAATCAGCTCAACCAGAGATGCCATTAGCATACTTCTCAAATTGGTGTATGTCCTGGATCTCACCAACTTAACATTCCATCGATTGTAAGATGTGCCATCCATTGTTTTATGCACCACTAAGAGAGAAAAAACACTACCAATTAAGCTATGACACACTCTTGATTGTAAAACTCCTCCTAATTCCTGAGCTATTTAAATGCTAAATGCGAAAAAAAAAATCAGTGAAATACTCTATGGTTCCACGGGGGATACATGGTGTGTTTTGAGTGGTCACATCTACACATTAAACATGTCATAGCTTCTGGTTTTATCGGGGGTAGCAGTATTAAAGCTTACATCTTATATTATTATTTGTATATCTATATATCTCTATATATACATACACACAGAGGGAGAGGGACAGAGAGGCAAGTCAAATGCAGATGGGCATTTTTTCAAAGACAGAGCAGGACACTTAAAACCCATGTCCTGCTGGTGCCCAGCCACACTAGCTTGTCCCCTAGGGTCCTGGGTACTTGCACACCCATTCTTTTCCTGCTGAGGATTTCTTTGGTGTGAGAAAATGGGCTGAGCTGGATAGGGAGTTTCCCTAGATGCCTTCTATAATTCATGGTGAATCTACGAGTTGCTAATTCAATGGCTCTGTGATTCTGGAACTCACTACTTTAATCAGCCATCCCCATCCATTAATTCAATTGACTTTGATCCAAAGCAATTTGTAATCCCTAGTCCTGGCCCAGGCCCTGCCAATCAAGCCCCATTTACACTGAGATGGCAGGGATACAGGCATGCAGGCGGCGCTCCCCTCACCCCCATCACAACACTCTACCTGACCCACGTTCCATCAGCATCCTCTGGAGACACTGCGGCCCTTTGTGACCCAGGAAGCCGCAGAGAGCCTGGAGAAGGCATGTCACCTGCGACATTGTCCTTCTTCAGGCACAGGGAAGCCTAGATCCAGTGCCCACATTTCCCCTTCTTGCCTCCCTAGTCTCCCAACCCCTTTTAGAGGTGGGGGGAAAGCAGGAAGCAGCCAGAACAGTGGGATGAGCTTGTCCAAATTGTTCTTGGGTTAATCTACCATGTGCTGTGTGTTATCCAGAGAATGTGCTGTGATATTTCTGAGCCTCAGTTTTCTCAGCTGTAAAATGGAGTTGATGCCCGAGCACACTGGAGTAACAGCAGGCTCATCAGTAGCCATGCCAGCTGGGCTGAGTTTGCCTCCTCCTGCAGACCCTTTCTTGCTCTGGGGCCACGTGAGACTTTTCTAAAGCTTCCACATCCATCTTGAATGGAGGCTGAGATGGGGGGAGATTCCATCCTCACTTGGGAAAATATGTCTGGAAGGCTGTGGTTTTGGCAGCTCCGTCATTCACAAGCCAGGGAGAACGTTCTCTTTCCGGGGCTGTGCACTCAGCTGTGCTGGAGAACAGCATGGCCTGCTTGGAGGCAGCACATGGGCTGGCTGGCTTCTGGTGAGTCTTCTTGGGACACAGAGCATATTCCTTGGTTTCTCGCTGTTCAATCAAGCACAGATAGGAAAAAATGACCCAAACACTGTAAAGGTTATGAAAACCTAGTTTTTTTGTTTATCCATCCATCCATATGTCCATCAATCTGTCCATTCATCCATAAACATGACTCGAATACCTACTCTGAACAGGGCTTGGGAAAACACCAATGGGTAAGATCCTGTCCTTGACCTTGGACAACCATGGTCTAGTTGGGGAGATGGATAAGAAACCCTAATCTGTGATGCAACTGCTTGAGATTGTGGGCACAGTAGTTGCTTTCTTAGGCCCAAGGAGGAGAACTCCTTGGATGGAATTTGGGGTTCCGTCCCACCACCTCCTGGAGAATCCCCAGGCTCTGAGTCAGCAGCATCACAGAGCCCCTGAAGCGAGAGTTTGCCTGGCACATTTGAAGACAGAGTTGAGCCACTGCAGCCAGAGGAGAGTGAGCTGTAGGAGTGGTGGGAGGTGATATAGTCAGGGAGGGAGGAAGGGACCAGGTCAGCACCGCCTCGCATTACGGGAAGGACTTGGCTTTTACTCTGAGTGTGTTGGGGCCCGTGGGTGGATCCGAGGGCCTGACCCGACCGACCTTCCAGGAGTGATCCTGTCTGTGTGTGTACATTGTACATTCAAGAAGGTCTGGCGAGGGAGGAGCCAGGAACTGGGAGCCAGCCAGGAGTCTGCTGCAGTGATGTGGGTGCAAGACCCCGGTGGGGGTGGGGGCTGGGACAAGGACAGCAGTAGCAGAGGGACCAAGAAGCAGGCCTGTACCTGATGGATTTTGTTGGGAGCCAACAGAACCCGCTGCCAGATTGGGTGTGGGGGCTTAGAGAGAAGTCACGGATGGCTCCAAGGGTTTGCCCGGAGCAACGACAGCACGGAGCTGCCTTTAACTGAGACAGGGTAGCCCGGGGGTGGGAGGGGGGTGGTGGTGAGGGGAGCAGGCTGGGAGGTGCAGAGATCAGCTGGGTCTGTTGGCCCTTGGGAGGGCCCGGTGGGGAGGCAGCTGGGGGCAGAGCGCGCGTCCGCAGGTACGTTGGAGGCTTCTCTCTCAGAATGGAGACGGAATTTGAAGCCAGGGGTCAGATGGGGTGACTTTGAGAGGGAGCAGACATTGAAAGGGGAGCTGATTTTTACTCCCAGAGCTGTATTTGCCTGAGGTATTGAGAGAGGGCCCATCACCCCGTTCTCCTAGTTGTGTCTGTTTCCCAGCTCCCCCCGTGGCCGTGGCATCGCTTTCTTCCAGAGGTCTAGCTGGCAAGTTCCGCACCGGCCCTGGCACCGGAGAGCTTGGGTGCCCCAAGGACTTCCGGCTCCCTTTCCTGTCTTCCTGAAGCAGGTGCCCAGCACCTGCAGGAATTTGGGCAGTGTTGCTCCGGTGGTGGGAGGGTGGCCAAGCTCCCGAGTCCCACCCTGAGCTCCTGAGAGAAACCCAAGAAGCCTCTGCGGCTGAGCAGACACCCTTGGAAAAGCAGCAAGGCCGGTCGTGCGCACTTGTGGGTGCGGTGGGTGGGTGGGGGGACCCGGTGGCAGCGTGGGAAGCACAAACTCATCTCTGCCCGGCGGGCACCTACTGCCTGGGGAGCTGTGGATTGAAAAATCCGTAACGGGCATGACAGTGAGTGATAATACTCGAAAGGAAATCTGCGACGTCTGCTTTCAAAGCAGTGCTTTCTGGAATGCAGGTCTGTGAGCTGTCCCCGTAGCTGTCCTTTGGAGATGGCCATGAGCACTTAGCCAGCTTGCTGGGGTTCGCATGTGGAGGACAATTAATAAGACTGTGGCTTGGGCTTGGTGTTGGGCTTCTTTCTACAGGCTAATCATTGGTTCCCAAAAGTGAAGCCTTGGGTGGGGCCCCCAGAAAGCAAGGGCTGGTCCTGGTGCAGGGACACACAAACAAGCTCAGGGCAAGCAGGCGTGTCCCCTTTGTTCTCCAGCCCTGACGGTGATAAGGAAAGAGCTGTTTGGGAGTCAGCCACAATTTCACTGGCTTTGCTTACGGGACTGTGTGCTTCTGATGGAGAATCATTCATTCATGCAGCAAATATGATTGAGCACCTACTATGTGTCAGGCACAATTTGAAATCCTGGGCTTGCAGCAGGGAACAAAACCAGTGTCCTCTGGAGCTTGCATTCTAGCATACAGATCAGATAATAGACCAAGTAAATGAGTAAAATATACAGTGTTTAGGTATTGATGAGTGCAAAGCAAACTGACAGGCAGAGAAGCAAAGCAGGACAGATCCAGGGTGGGGAGGTTACAATTTTAGATTGGGTAGTCAGGGAGGCCTCCTTGAGGAGGTGCTATTTGTGTGAAGACTTGAAAGAGGCAAAGGGGTGAGCTAGGAGTCTTTTTGGGAGAAGAGTGTTCCAGACAGCAGGACTAGCAAGTGCAAAGGCCCTGAGGTGGGCCTGACATGTTCAGGGAATGACAAGGAGTAACAGGGGGCTGGAGGGGGTGCGTGGGGGTGAAATGAATAGGCGGCAGAATCAGAGGCCACAGTGCCAAGTGACGTAGGCCCTGATAGAGTGTTTTCCATCTAGAAGAAAACTCTGAGCCATTCCACCTACGGTCCCAATTTTTCAGATGAGGAATCCGACCGTAGGCAATCAAAGTAGTTTGTCCATAGACTTGCTGTCAGTAGTTGATCTTGTTCTAACACTCAGGTCCCCTGACATCCAGATCATTACTTTTCATTCAACTCATTTAGTCATTTAGAAAATGTTTATAGACATTTCACTCACTATTGGAAATGAAAAATAAACAAAACTGATGGAGAGACCCGGAGAACCAGAGTGGAGAACGGATGGGCTCTCGTGAGAAGATGCTCACAGACTCTCTGTTTTGACTTTCCATCTGGAGAGAAGCCTTGAAAACATCACTCCAGAGTCAGTGGAAGTTGGGATTTCTGTTTCCCAATTTAATAGTCAGATTTCTGGGCTTTGGGCAGTTTTTCCCTCAGTCCATGTCCAGCTACCTTTCCATCTAGAAGTTATTAGGGTTAGTAGACCAGGGCTCGACCTCCGCTGGGAAAAGAAGCAAAGCATGGAATAATTTGAGCAGGAATTATTGGCATAGTGGAAGGCAGTGGGGACCCATTGGTGGTCTAGAAGCCTTTGCCCAGGCCCTTTTTGGAGCTCTGAGCCTGGCTGGGGGCAAGCCTATAGTCCAGCACAGTGACCAGGGCTGTAAGGGGGTTGACAGGGCCGCAGGTGAGCAGAGGGTGGGTGTTGAGCTGGACTCGAGGTGGTGGGTTAGACAAGGTGAGTTAGAGAAAGAAGAGATCTGGGGGTGAGAAGGAGAGAAGGAAATACCAGGCCTTTCCAAGGCAGAGGGACACTGTAAGCAAATCATCGAAAGAGGTGGTGCAAAAGCATTCTTCATGAATAATGATAGAATAATGATAGAAGCACCTTCCAGAGTTATACTGAGGATGAACTGGGGAGTGCAGGAATACTATTGAGCCCATTGTGAAGGCTTGCTTGGTGGCGTGTATCATCATGGCAACCCAGTGTGTAGAGTGTGAGGGATCATAACACTGTGAGTGGGCTCTGCTTCCTGGAGGTGGTGTCACCCTGGCTGAGCCTTAAAGGGAGTGGTCCCCTGAGCTAAGGGAGTGAAGACGTGGAGAGGAAGGCCCTCCAGGCGGGAAGGGTAGCCTGAGCCAAGACTTGGAGGCCCAGGCCAGCATGGTGAGTGTGAAGAGTTCCAGGTGGGTCAGTATCGAAATTAATAACAATTAGAAGGTGGGGATGGGGGTTTGGTGACCCCGTAAAAACAGGCAAGGTCTAGCATCAGAGGCCTGCATGCATGTTGGGGAACTGAGTGTTGCCTGTGGTCAGTGGAGAACCATGAAGGGCTCTCAGAAACAGGGGAGTGTCATGATCAGGCATCTAGAAAGGTCACTGTGGCTGCCGAGGAGAGAATGGATTGCAAAGGTTCAAATAGGGAGTGGGGGGCACTCTTGGGAAAACAAGGTGTATGTACGTCCAGGTACAAGATGTGAGGCCTGAACTGGGATAATGCAGTGGGGACAGAGGTGGCGAGGAGAGGCCAGGAAGGGGTCACTCGGGTGAAATCATCAGGGCTTGATATTGGATTCAACTTGGGGAGATGGGGGGAGGCAATGAAAGAAGAGAAATATCCAGGAGGTCAAGCAGTTTTAGGAGAAACACTCTTAATTTACATATGTGTATATAAAGTAAAAAATAAAAAATATATAAATATATTTTATATATACATATATACACAAATGTATATATTTGTATATATTGTGTGTGTAAAGATAATATATATACATACATATATAAATATGTGTAAATATGAAATATCTTAAATATACATATATACACGGAAATATATATATAAAAGACCTTATATATGTACATATAAGATGAGATACATATATATATATACGTATATATATAAAATAAATATAAGATATAACACATGGGGAATTGGCATTGGCTTCCAGGATTATGGAGGCTAGGGGGTCCCACCATCTGCCACCTACAGGCTGGGGGCCCAGGAAAGCCAGCAGTGTGATTCAGTGAGAGTCTGAAGGCCTGAGAACCAGGGGACCTGATGGTGTATATCCCAGTCCGAGGGCAGGAGAAGAAGAGGGGAGATGTCCCAGATCAAACAGGGAGGGAGAAAGAGGGGCCATTCCTCCTTTTTCTGTGCTTTTGTTCTGTTCAGGACGTCAACGGGATGGATGAGGCCCACCTACACGGGGGAAGGCAATCTGCTGATTTCATGGGTTGCAATGCCAAACCCATCCAGAAACATGCTCACAAACACACCCAGCAACAGTGTTTAATCTGGGCACCCTGTGGCCTATCAGGTTGGCACGTACCATCACTCATCATCGCATTGGAGCAGCCAGCGTTGCTGGGGATGAGAGGGGCTGAGTCACCCAGGGAAAAGCAGTCACAGAGCAGGGTGCACTGGGAGACACCTGGGGCAGGCAGAGGAATGGGTGTTCACGGAGGCAGAGCCGCAAGTCAGTTGCCTATATTCCAAGGAGTCAGGGCCTCGAGGAGAAGGCAAAAAAGTAGCGGTAAAGGCCGCCGAGCATCCAGGCAGATCGAAACTCTGCCATGTCTCCTGGATTCTGCCCCAGGGGGAGTTAGCCAGGGAGCTCTCCCTCACCCTCAGCTCAGGGAGCTGAGGCATGAGCGGGAGGCGAGGAGGGAGAGCTGAGTGTCTAGACACCTCTATAGAGATGTTTCCGTGATAGAGGGAGCTGGGGGTCCAAGCAAGCTTCTAGGTGTGTTTGGCTTTGTTTCTACTATAAGAGAGACAAGGTGTCTACAAAGTGAGAAGGTGCTTTCTGGAAGGGAGAGAAAGGGATGACAGAGTCCTGTGTAGTTGAGAAATATTTTTTGAACCGTAACCTGTTGTTCTGCTTATAAGGTTCTCCTGTTGGACAGGACAGGACAATGATAGAGCCCTGTGGCAGACCACTAGAGACCCCCTTCAGATGGACAGGGCCCGCTGCTTTAATCTAGGTCATTTTCCCAGCACCGACACCTAGCTTTGTTCCCCCTTGACTCACGGGAAATTCCGCCTATCCACCATGCTCCCGATGACAAGAGACAGCCCAGCGCAGTTGGGAGACCGTGGGAGCTGGAGGCGGGACACCCGGATGAAGATGTCTGCCTGGGTTCTCACTAGAGGGACAGGTCGGAGTGGGATGTTTAACCTTTCAGGACCTGCCTTCCCTCCTTTATAAAAATGGGGTCTGTGCTGATACCGGCCACGAGTTCTTGCTGTGGCACGTGGCAGGGTTAGATGGCAGAATGTGGGGGAGATTGATGGAGACATGGAAGGCCTGTGGTTTCTACTTCTCACCTGTGCCCACTTGGAGTGGGAGTCGCTGCTGGGAGAGTGTGGGGAACCGGCAGCTCATTTCAGAATCCTGATTCAGTTGTGCTTGCTTTTGTAAAGCATGATCATTTGTTGGTTTACGTGAGATCGCTAGGCTTTTTCAAAGAGTCAAACAATTTCTACTCAAACTTGCAGTCTGACAGTCAAATTTCAGGATGTGTGTCTTTTTTTTTTTTAAGACCACATGTCTTGCTTTTATAGATTATAAAAAGTATTACAAGTTCACGGGAGAAGATGGGCAGAGTGCACAGAAGCACAAAGACAAAAATTAAAATTAACCATGATCTGACCCTTTAGATATCACTGCAGTTAATATATTGGTGTTTATCCATCCAGGCATAGGTTTGTAAATATGTGCATAAAATCGAAATTTTATATGTTTATATTGCTGTAATTATTTAACTAATCTCCTGTGTTTAAAATTTGAATGGTTTTCACTTTTTCCCCATGATAATGCTGCAATGAAAAATCCCTATACATAAATCACTGGATGCATCTGACTATTTCCTTAGAATAAATCCATAAGGGCATGGCCTACTTCAAAGACTTTTGGTAGGTGGTTTCAAATTGCTTTCCAGAAAGATTTATCTTCTTGCCAGCAACATATACACATTTGCTCACACCCTCCCCAGCACCAAATATTAACATTTTTAAACAATGGATCACCAATTTGACAGCTTAAAAGGGGGCAGGGCTGGGTCAGAAGTGGCCAGTCCTGAGGGCTTGCCTGTATCCCAGCCACTGTAAGGATTACAGCAGAACTCCTGTTTCTCAGGAGGGTGTTGTTCCATGGACCCCCTCCTGGCCTGCCCCTCACTCACTGGGAACCTAGTAAGTGTCTCTGCATATTTGCCCCAGAGTGGGACACTTCTTGGAGGCCGAGGTCAGGCCTGAGGGGTTAATGATGCCCAGGGGCATCTGAGTCCTGAAAAAAGAGGGAGAGGGAAAGAGAAAGAATGCATTTCAGGTGGAGGCAGGCCAGTCCCCGGCACATCACCTCGGATCTGCTTCTGGACACAGATTCTAGAACATTCTTTTGGGCCCTACCTGTAGTCCAGAATGCTGTGTTTGTTCATGGGACCTGTCTCTTTCCAGACTAGATGCAGACCTTCTGGAGGCAACAAGCTAGCCGAGTGAGTGTTCAGAGCATCCATGCTTACAGCCATCTGGCCAGCTGGCTCCCTAGAAGATGCCCAGCCTTCTCCTCTTCAGTCCTTTCTTGTTATCTCTTGGGGGCTTCTACTCTCTCAAACCTGAGACAGTGCCCTGCTCCACCCATGCCTCCTCCCTGGACATGACTAGAGGCCTGTGGGAGAGGAGGGGGCAGAGAGCATAAACATCCCATGTCAGGACCTAAGAATATACTGTGGCACACTCATTTAGTCATCCTGTCTCGCAGTGTATTGATGTTAGAACCTGATATTAGGACCTTAGGAAATGAAGATGAACAGGACCAGGTCCTTTGGTGCCCTAGGAGCTCACAGACAAATAAGACAGACAAGCCCATATAAACCAGCAATCCCAAACACAGGGGTGAGGCATAACCCTCAGAACACTTTCTTCTAGACACTCTGGAAGCCCAGGCTGCTCACATGTCTTCATCTGTTATGTGGAGTTTAGAAAACATTCCTCCAGGAGCAGTGTGGGATGGTGAACTGGAATCAGGGAATGGGAACTGGGGTGGGCTGGGTGGGATATGCACAGCTGGCCTGGAATGAGAAGAGCAGATATGGGTAAGGGCTAGAGGCCACAGAATTTTCCAGGTAGAATACACAGCATTTCTTCTCGGGAGACAGGATATTAGCCTCTGAATTAGGGACCAAGGGAATTAGGTGAAGCCTAGGAGGACTTCCCTAAAGGTGTCCGATTTGTCTGGGAACCAGGACAGGCTTCAGGATGAACCAAGATAGGTTCAAACCTAAAGCACAGGGAGCCAGGTATGGACGGATAGAAGGATCTGGCAGAGAGGGCCAATGGCTCTCACTCATCTTTATGCTAGTATCAGTCGATTGGTTGTGGCTGCCAAGAACCACATGTTGAAGTCACATCGAGGTTCACTGAGAAGAGTGCAGAGATCAGTGGGTGATGTCTGCACAGGAGTGGATTAGAGGAATGCGGGCATGATGCTATTTTTGTCATCCCTGATTCCGGGCATCAGGGATGACAAAAAGATATTAACGGACGATCTTGCTGAATGCCAGAGAGGACAGGGTCATGATGGTGATCCTGACTTATGCTTTTCTCTGGGAAGCAGAGGTCCCCTGGGAATATAAATCCAAGGTGGTCAGAGGAGCAAGAGCCATCCCTGGAGGAAAACTGAGCTGAGCAGAGCATCAGGGTCCCAGCCTTAGTGACCAGATTCAGCTAAGGTACCAACCTGAGGGGAGCTGCAGCACCAGGTAGGGACGTGAGGCAGGAACTAGGAACCCAGGGACATACACCAAGCCAACCTGGCCAGTGCAAGGGAGGTCCCACTTATGGGCTCCCCTTGGCTCCTGATGTTGGGCCCAGGGACACAGCTCATTTGGACTCTACCTTCTCATGGCCTCCCTGCCCCATTCAGAGGACCAAACCAGAACCAGGGCAATATCATGCCCACAGGTGCTGGATAGGTTACACCTAATCATTAACATGTCATGGATTTCCACCCTCAGAGGAGGCCCCATGAAATTCCCAGGCCAGAAATAAACTCACAACCCATCACTGTCCAGGAAGGAGATCTCTCACCCTTACTCTGCCTTTTGGCCAGGACGGAGAGGGCCTTTGCAGCTGGGATTTCTTCAGTCTCGGCTTCTTGTGTTTCTGGGAAGATTTCTCCATTGCAGATCTGACTTCCCTATTGAGAGGTTGTTTTTCTGAAACAGGGACTTGGTTCATGGGTTGCCCAAGTCAATAGGAGAGCCATCGACGGCAAGTGGGGGAGAGTGTGCCCCTGCTGTAGCCTTCAGTGGTGGTTGGCAGATGACCAGTAGCTGCAGGACGTGGGCCCAGCCCAGCCCAGCAGGGATTGGGCAGAAGAATTTACTGGGGAAGAGGGAAGAGTCTGGAGCCAAACAGGGAACCCCCCTCTCAGAACGACATCAAGCTCCTAGGTGTAGGAGAGATTTGGAAAAATAGAATGGAATGGAATTAAGAGGAATTTGCCAAGGTCATGACCCTACCTCAGACCATCCCTTCCTGAGAGGGGTTGTAACAAGCCCCATATTTCCATGATTCTACAATGTACCCCTACCCTCCTATACTCCACCCAGTAGTTTAGCCCTTCTGAAATCAACAAGACAGTCAACAAATGCAGCTCATGCTGTATTTTTGTTTCTTCTTTTTTCAAGAAAAAAAAAAGAAAAAAGAAAACATCTCTTAAATTGATGGTGCATGGCATTCTTGATGGCATGTTTCAATCACAGAAATGTGGTATATATACAAAAAATGAAGCTGGTGAAGGGACCCTTGATTACTAGATAAAACCGTGACTCCAAATGCTCTCATGAGCTGTCTGGATTCCAATGAGAATGTGTTGATATTTCCATGATTCTTTTAGTGGTTCATGAGAGAAAGCCAACTCCAGGGAACTTGAACATGACAGGAAATTTATTGGTTTCGGTTCCAGGGAATTCCAAAGCCTGGATGGCTTCAGGAACAGCTAGATCCAGCATTGCCAGGACTCTCTTCATCTTTCAGCTCTGCTTTATCTCTTTCATGTGGCAGCAAAATGGCTTCTGAGAGCTTTGGTCTTCCATGATCCTGGAGATAGCGATCCTATTTTTCCCAACATCCATATGGGAATCCATACAGAAGAACTGTTATTGGCCATGATTGAGCTGTGTACCACCCCCACAAGAGAAATCACAGTGGGCTGGGGATGAGATGCCATACTGATGAGCTAGAAGGCAGGCAGGGTGTTGTGGTTTGAGGGACAGTCTGCACAGGGCCATATGGGATATAATCAGGGCAGTTCTCTCCTGGGAAGAAAGAAATGTCGGGTAGATAAAAGCTAACAGCTCTCCACTCTTTGATCAGTCTGAAGGACCTAGAACCAGAGTTCTGCTCCAAGACCCATCTCTAACCATTCCGACTCTGACCACTTCTGTTCAAAGAAAAGCCGGTCCAGAATAGCCCATTGGAGTGACAGAGGATGAGGAGAAGAAGGGACAGAATTTGGCACTGCCCCAGTGCCCGGTCAGTGCAGGGTATCCCTCCCAGCAGGGTGCTGCGTCTGGGCATGTTCCCCACAGAGGGGACATGAATCCACAGAGAAAGAGCAAAATAGCTGGAGAGGCTTAGGGCAGCCTGAGCTGTGCCGACAAGAAAGAAAAAACAGAGGAGAGACCGCATCCTCTGTGAAGATAATGCATGGGGATGCTTAGCCCAGTGCCTGGCACCCGGCACCCAATCAATAAATAGTAGCTATTATTATTACCCATTAGGGATCATCCCTCAGCGCCTGCAGTCTGGACATGATGGATGCAGGCTGTGTTTGTGTAATGGGGATTATTTATTAGTCACCTTGTATAAGGCAATGACAGAAAGGCACAAAACTGCGTTACCACAGAGGGATCTTATCTCATGGAAATCAAAAGCTTCTGTTTTTCCACTAGGAAACAAGAGCACATATTCTCAGAGATTAAATCCAATTCCTCGGTTAAGACCTAAAGGGGAAGGAGGAGATGTAATCCCCACAGATCTCTGCATAGCTTTTAAGATAATTCTCCTCTGGTCCCTAAGTACCCGGGACATGGGCATGCACCTGTTGCGGGGGGGACGGTGGCGTTGGATGGAATGGGAGCCGGAGAGGCGAGTGGGGTCTGTTCCCTTTGGAACTCACTTAGGCCTTGCCCCAGCTTCCCTATCTTTACTGGCTCAGGGCAGACACCCAGAAGTGATGTTTTTGCGAATCCATTTCTGTTGGTTGGGGGAGGCTGGACCACCCTGACCACTCCCCCTCCCCAGCCACACCTGCCTTCAGCGGCCTCCCTGGCTCAGTGCTCCATCAGGAACCCTGTTGTAAAACTGTGGTCCTCTGCTCATTGCTACCTAGCGGCATATACTATTTTAAAACTACTTACAAAAATGTCTTTGAATTTGATATTTTCAGTTAACAGAGGTAGCCAGAACACATTTATGTGGCAGCACTCATATAATAATTCTGAGTGGCCACAAAGTCCCCATGCGTGCGTTTAGGTCTTTTGCTAACTATTTGTTTAATAACAGCTCTGCCTAAAAACAGTTGAAGACCTAAAGACGGTAATCAGCCACTTTCCCCAGGAGAATATGGGGACATTTTAAATTTATGTAGATAAGAGAAGAAAATGTACAAATCACTTCTTATCAGCATGCAGTGAGGCTTAGTGGCCACTCTGAGTATAACATTTATTAAGCACTTACGTTGCCTGGCACCTTATGAGTATTATCTTACTTTAACTCCTCCGAACTGTTCTCTAACCTAGGTGCTGTCATCCCTATTTTATGGGTGAGGAAACTGAGACACTGAGCGATTTTTAAAAGACTGGGAGAATGTTGAACTCAGATGGTCTGACTTCAGAGCTGGTGTCCACCACTATCGTTAGATGTGGCCTCATGTATACCCCACATCAGCATGTAAAAAAAGATCGTGATTTTACTCTCCTTAAATGATTCATGCCTATCATAAACGTCAAAGAGATGCAGTAAAGTTATAAACGCAAAGCATCTGTAATTGCACAGAATTCCACCAGTGCAAAAGTAAACCATTGTTAACATTTTGAAACCATTACTTCTAGACATCTGGCTACCAGGGAGATGACAAGCTCATGAGGCTGCTGGACAGAATGAATTTTAGGGGGAAAAAATGGGGTTGCTGCATGCTCTCCATTTTATTTTAACTTTTTGAAAATTGGACTTGAATTCAACAGATGGGAAAACAAATTACAGAGAAATGGAAGGAATCGGCGAAACAAGATAAATAGGCATTAGTTCCTAAAATACCCCTGGAAAGCTGAGGACAAAGATTAAAGATCTCGTTGAGAAGTTGGGGTTTTCGTCCTCCTCTCCTCTTCCTCCTCCTTTTTGTAATATTTATTAACCTCCCTCCTCGAAAGATGAGGAAGTCAGTGCATTTATATTTCTTTTCATTTCCTCATCCTCTTTTTCCTGGTTAAAAAAATGTGTCACCTCTTTGCCCAGCAAGATCTATAACATTTATATTCTTTCTGTGCAGTCATTTTCACAGTTGTGTTATCTTGGCCTCATATTTGTCAAGGATTTAACACTCGCCACCGATCTTCTTACCACATGTTTTACACTCCAAAGTTCTGTATTTTTTTAATATTTTATTTATTTATTTGACAGAGAGAAACACAGTGAGAGAGGGAACACAAGCAGGGGGAGTGGGAGAGGGAGAAGCAGGCTTCCCGCCGAGCAGGGAGCACGACGTGGGGTTCGATCCCAGGACCCTGGGATCGTGACCTAAGCTGAAGGCAGATGCTTAACGACTGAGCCACCCAGGTGTCCCCCAAAGTTCTGTAGTTTGATTGAGCTCTTGGTTTGCTGAAGTTCAGTCTCAAATATTTTTTGCAGGAAGGGCTCATGGATGTTGCATTCTCTGAATTCCTACGTGCTCAAGGGTGTTTGCCTTGTCTGAATAGTTAAGTGACTGTTTCACTGGGTATATGATTCTTAAGCTGTGATTCCCATCAGAGCTCAATCAGATCGATCTAATGCTAAGCAGACTTATTTTTCTGTTCTTTAGCTTAGTTTCTCAGCTTGGGTGCCCATATGATTCATATGTTTTCCTTGAAATTTAGCAAATTCACCGGCCTGTCCTGGAGGTGATTACTGTCCATTAAAGTTTTGGCAACAGCTTATGGCTTTTGATCTTCAGAGTGAGCTTTTTCGATTTCAGTATGTTTTCATTGATTATATCTTTGTATATTTTTCTCTATGGATACATTGGATCTCTTTTGTCAATATTCCATACCTATGATCTTCTCCATAATCATGTTTTATATTTGATCTTTTCCATTTGTTTATTTAATTTTCACAAATATGCCCACCATGCGCCTAATTTGGGTTTTCAGACAGGCCCCACTCACCCCTCCCCCACCCCCTTCTTCAATTGCTTCAATGTGATCTTTTTCTTCCTCCTGATCTGCAGACTTGCCTTTTCTGTCTTTTGTTTATCTTATAATTTCCCTTTTAGATCCTTAAATCCCTTCTTTGAATTTCCTTTTTTTTTTTTAAATCTAGAATTTTTTTGAGACTAGACAACCATGCTTTTCTGAACTCATATTGTTTCCTTTGGTAATTCTTTCTGAGATATATGTTTTCCATAGTCTTTTACTTCATTCATTTCTTACTTTCTTATTTTGTGAATTCAACCTGTACTTCTCTGGCTAATTCCCTACTAATTGTCTCTGGTTTTTGGAATCAGATGAAATATTTGCTGACGGATAGCGTGTGGCAAGTCTGGGGCGTGGGCAATGAGGGATCGTGAACAAGCAGTCCTGCGTTGTGGGTCAGGTTTTGTAGCTCAGATACTGTCTCAGTAAATCTAGTTTTTCTGTTTACCCAGCATCAAAAGCTTCCCTGTGCGCTGGTTTGGAATGGATGCCTCCCTCATCCACTGCCTTACTCTGCAACCTCCCTAGGACAAGAGACCTCCCTAGGGCCGTAGACCATTCGAGTGAAAGGCAGTGTGGCTCATCCTTCAGCCTCCCCACCTCCTTTCCTGCTTCCAGCACCGACTGAGTATCAACTGTCCTACCAGTTCTCCTATGGCTGGCCCATATTCTGACATCTTGTCAGTTCCATCGGAAGTTCACAGAAGCCTTTCAGCTGCGGAGATGCCTTGTTTTAGGGAGGGCCCTGTTTTGCTGAAGGTCTGAGGATGCCCTCAGCATACTTCCTTGGTTGGGTCCAAATTCTGCAGTATTTGGTGAATGTGCTGCGTGGTTTGTGGTTGGGATCATTTCCTTGTTTCACTGAGGATGCGGCTTTTACTTGTTGTTCTTTTGTTTTTCGTCAGTGGATTTTTAAGAGGAAGAACAAGTGTAGATGCCCTCGCTTGACATTTTTAGAAGACTTTCATGGCATCGTTGTTGCATAGACTCCTGCTGTACCAGTGAGCAACATTTAATGAACTTAAATTCTCTGTGAAGGACATTTCTGTTCCTTTTTCTTCTCCCTCCTATTTTTGATTATAAGCAATGCTGTGATGACTGATGACTGTCCTTGGATGTTTGTCCAGTTGCTCTCACTCACACTGTGAAGAACTAGGGAAAGCCTCAGAGAAGGTAAGGGATTTGCCCAAGGTAAATCGTCTAGTTACTAGTGGGTGTGGAATAGGACCGGGTTTCAGAGCTATCCAGCCACCCGAGACCTGTGTCTCAGTTCATCCTAGCAAAGACCCGTCCCACCGCCCATCCCCTCAAATTTGACTGCTTCCTTCAGCTCTACATTCTTGTAGACTTAGCCCCTGTTCTCAGAGGGATTAACTGTAAGAGGATTTCTGTGCAGCTTTTCTCCTGGATTTGCACAAAAGGACTTAGATAAGTCTTGACTTATGAGGCCTTAATGGGCCGTTAGGGGAAACTGGAGCATCTGGGGCCAGCTCTAAGCAGAGGAAGGCATCGGGGAGGCTAGGGCACGCCTTGGGAGGGCCTTTCCAAACCTCTTCTTCGATGTCCTCTTGAATAGCATACTCTGGGAGTCTGGGCTGTTGATGCGACCCAGATATCTGGAATTTCTTAAACTGAGAATCTATACTCTTTGGGGGAATTCACACACAAATGACAACTCACTGAGGATCTAACGTATGCTCATGCCCGGCTTCATAGACCTGGGGCCTGTCCATTGCCCAGGGCTCTGTACTTGGAAGGACCCAAGGCAGGTTTAGTGTTGTGCTGTTTCCCTCTTAAAATTCTTATGTATGGGCGCCTGGGTGGCTCAGTGGGTTAAAGCCTCTGCCTTTGGCTCAGGTCATGATCTCAGGGTCCTGGGATTGAAGCCCGCATCGGGCTCTCTGCTTGTCAGGGAGCCTGCTTCCTCCTCTCTCTCTCTCTCTCTGCCTGCCTCTCTGCCTACTTGTAATCTCTCTCTGTGTCAAATAAATAAATAAAATCTTTAAAAAAAAATTCTTATGTATGTTTGAACGGGGCCCGTCATTTTCATTTTGCACTGGACACATTATGTAGCTCCTCCTTTGCATGCCAGATGTGGTACTGAGCTCTTATGCCTGGGCTTGGTGAGGCTGGTGTAGGGAGAAGCAGAGAATAGGGTCTGAGAGCTGTCAGGCTGTGAGTCTTCAAATCCTGCAGGCTGCAGGCCAGGCGGCCTGGTGTGAGAGCAGCAGTGGTGCAGACGGAGGGACCCCTGGTCATGGTGACTGCCCTCCGAGCCCGCAGCCACAACTGGTCACTCTGCAAAGGCCACCAATGGGGGTTTCAGGGCTGCATCTTAAAGACAAACGAGATGCCCCTCTTGCCCTCCTGGACTGCAGTCAGCTGCTGGAAGCTGCTGGAAAAGGTTTTCACTCCATTTTTGTCCCATCACCAGCAACACCAGCAAAGTGAAGGAGCCCAGTTTCAAGAATTGTGCAGACAGATCTCAGAGCTCCTACTGAACCGTGGCTGGAAGACAGCCTTCCTCTCTCCCTGTCCAAGTCTCTCTCTTTCTCTTTTCTGTCTTCTGTTTTATTAGCTGCACCAGAAAAGATTTTTATTACTCAAATGAGCTCTCAGCACGTCTGCTAATACACTCCTAATGGGTTTTAAGACTTAAAAGCACCAGCACGGATCACCATTTGCTTGCTCAGCAAGAATTTGCCTGGTGGGAGGGTGGGATGAGGGAGGGGAGGGAGTCAGGGAACAAGAGTTACCTCTGTGGGCCAGACCCACCATGCAAATAGGCCGGGATGCTCTCCCAACATATTAAATGGATCAGAGTAGTTTCTCGTTCACATGTGCAAATTAGATTAATCAGACCAGACACAGAAAGAGGAGAATAATAATGCTGTTACTAAGGACACACAGGCACCCACAGGGACACGCAGGAACCAGACTTGGACTGGAAATCGTCTTTGGGCGATGGGTCATAACCTGGCTTCTCTCACCCATCCATCCATCCAGGTCCAAATCTATCAGATGATCCCTGTCTTGCCAGCCTCCACATCCTTCCGGTTGGGCCCAGAAGCTTCCAAGGCACCAATGAGCAGGAAATCTACATTTCTCAGGCCCCAGAGAGATGCAGTATGGTTTGAGGGTTCAGAGCACTGATGACCTGGCCCTGGCACTGACCCACTGCGTGAACTTGGGCAAGTTCAGATCCTCATCATTCTTGAACTTCCATTTCTGCCGGTGTTGATAGCCCCTGCCAAGGCTAGTTCTGTGGTTTAGAGATAATACGTTCAAAGTAGTGCTAGGCACAATAAATGTAGCTATGATTTCCTTCCTCTTTTCTTCCCTGATTCACAGAATCAGTTCCAGTTTTCTCTTAAGTCGATTCATAAAATCGACTCCATGATTTCCCTAATTTGATTTTCCAGGAGAGATATACAAACCCATGCCACCCAGAGGCAGCATCCATCGAAAATTCCAGCTGTGTGCCTGGAGTAGCCTGCAAGCAGGTGCCCATTCCTTCCATCTTCCCCTGCTAGGTCTCCCTTCTTGGGGGCTATGACTCAGCCCCCCATCTGCCCAGATCCTAGGAGCCCCAGGACAATTAGGACCTGCTGCCTGGACATTCTGTCTACCCCCTGCATCTTGTGCTCTGATCGTCAAAACATACGGAGCTTGCACACCTGTGTCGGTATCTGTGGGTGAAGATTTTTGTGGAAAGGCCACGAGCTCAGAGAGAGGAACTCAAAGCTTGATAGAGCATGGCTTCTCATCCTCCTTGGATGCTCTCCCATCCCTCCATGCTGGGTTTGATTGTGGCAGGCGGTGAGGGCCCTGGGTGGGGGCTGGAGGGAAGGGTGGCTGGCGATGTGGCCAGGGGGCGTGGGCGATGCGTCTGGCTCTGCTTATCAGTGAGCTTAAGCATCTTTCCCCAGTTATCAGCCATTTGCATTTCCCATGAATTTTCTCTGCCTATCCTTTGCCTGTCTTCTGGGCCCCTTGAATTTCTTTTTCCTTTTCCCGTAATTTGCAGGAGCTCTTAGTACTATCCGGGCATTCATCCTTTGTTTGTTATGCGTATTGTGCATATTTTCTCCCAGTCCTCTGCTCGCTCCTCCTTCCTTCGCTGTGGTTTTTACCTCGTCAGTTGTCCCAGCTGACCTCAGCGAGGTCCCACACCAGTGCCAGGGGTGGGGGGGTGGGCCATTACAGCTGGCTGGGGTCCCTCACACCTGGGAATCACAACTGTCTGGTGTGCATCAACAGAAAAATCTTGATGGACCGCCGCTCCAGGTTACCAAATATTAGCACAACCGGACTTTGGCATTTTTAAAGCATTGCTTTTCCTATTTGCAACGAGTCCATTTCTTGCAAAGAAATTACAGTTGCTTGTGAAGAGAGCAGAGGCATGACGAGCTCTCGCAGTCCTGCTGGAGCTGGGAACTGAGTATGAACGAAATTGGCGGCGAATACTCCAGGGTGGGGGCTAGTGTAACTGCTGCCATGTTTTTCTATTTCCTGAGAGCTAAGGTTGACCTGAGGCTCTGGGGGATGTGAAAGATCTGCAAGAGGCCCGATGTCTTGATCAGGAAGCCAATGATAGATGCAAAATCCCTCATCAGGAGGCTGGGCGGTGGCTTTTGTTCCTAGATTGCCAGGCTGGTGAGAAGTGGTGTTGGGAGGGACTGGGACTGATGTCACAGAGCACCGCCCTGCCTGTGGCACCAACGGGCAGTCTCTGATGGTGACCATGCCACAGTCTGGCAGTGGGGGTTTCAAATGGGTGATTCCAACATGAGCAACGCCAAAGACCCCCACCTGTGTACCAGCTGGGGTGGTCATTCTGTGAGAGGCCGAGACAAAGCGGGAGTCCAGGTAGGAACTTGCTGGGAGTCTCCCTGGATCCACAGTGAGAATTTACAGTCTTAGACAACATTTCTTCTCTTTCTCTTCTTCACTGAGAAACACACTCACCAAGCGCCTAGTGGGTTTGGGAGTGATGGGAGTTCACAAAAGTCGCCCGTAGCTGTGTAAACCATTGGGTGGGTGTATCAGGACAATGAGGCGAGATTCCCGGGCACATGGCTGTGTGAGAAATGGCAGCGGCTTTGGGGAAGTGGTTGCAGGGTAAAGAAAGTTTTAACTAACAACCGGCTCTTTTTTTTTTTTTTTTTTGGAAGAATATTTATACATCTACCATGTATTGTGCATGGGTTGGGCTCCGGAGGTACAAGGAAAAACAAAGACAGGTGCATTCCTTCCCTTCATGGATCTGAGGGAAGACGTTAATCAAGGAACACACAAACACATGGAAAGGACAACTGCGGAAGGACCATGAAGGCTCAGCCCACGGTGCTGTGAGCCGGCGTCCGAGAGCCGGAGTCTGAGAGCCGGAGTCCGAGAGCCGGACACCTGGGATGTAGGGATCACTGAGCCCCTGAGCTGGAGGGGGTGGGGTTCAGCAGGGATCAGGGCGGCTTTCCCAGCCTGGGGAAGTGCTCCTGCCATCACTCATCATCCGCTCTTCTTCCAGCTGCTCACCCCTGCCACACCCTTCACCCACAGCCTACCTACTGTGTCCAGCGGGCCACATATCCTGCTTATTCTGCCTCCCAGCAATCCCTGGAATCTGACCGCCCCCCCCCTTTTTCAAGGCCCCCCACTGTGTCTGCGTCTCCTTTCCCCTCTCTTCCAGATTCTCCTAAGGCTCCTAAGGTCGGGCTTCCCGGAAGGCTTCACCTTTGAGCTGCCACAGCAGAAGGGAGAGGAGTGGGATGCAAGGGGCGGATGAGGAGGCCACTGCAGGCAGCCCTGGAGCAGTGGGAAGTGTCGGGGGGAGGGGCGTGAGGCTCGAGGGAAGGCCATTCAGGGGAACTTCCCGAGCAGTGTTCCGTTACTTCGGCAGGAGCACCGGAGAACCAGATAGCAGGGATTGTGAGTCTCCAGAGCCCCAGGCAAGGGGAAGGAGGCCTCTTTGAAGAGGCGGGGTCCGCGGGGGGGCAGAAGGTGGCCCCTGGAGGACACAGAAGTGGGGAGGGGGCAGGAGGGAGAGGAGAGCAGCTTGCTGTAGAGAAGGGCCCTGAGGAAGGAGAACGGGCAGGGGAGGGCAGAGGAGGGTTGGGGCCTCCTGCGCAGAGCTTCATTCACCTTGGACAGGAGGAGGGCGGCTCCTTCTGAGAGGAGGCCAGGGAGTCAGCCCCGTTACGCCCTGGGGCCCTGTGAGAGGGGCAGAAGCATGGGGAGGGAGGGAGCCATCCGACCCCACCCCTGTTCTGTAAACCAAGGTTTTCGGTGGGTTTTTTTTAAAGATTTTATTTATTTACTTGAGAGAGAGAGAAAGAGAGCAGGAGTGGGGGCAGGGGCAGAGGGAGCAGGACGGGCAGGTGCCCCCCTGAGTGGGGAGCGATCGTGACCTGAGCCGGAATTAGACGCTGAACCCACTGAGCCACCCAGGTGCCCCTGCACACCAACTTCTTAAATGGTAAATCTGTGACCAGCACAGAAAGCTCCGAAGTAAAAAGGGTCCCCCTTCACGGCCCTCTTCCCCCTTTCGCCTCTCAGATTTTCCAGGCTCACGTGTTTGCTATGCAATTTAGATCTTTTCTGTACGTTGACACCACTGTGCACATATCGAGATAGAGATACATGCATATGCATAGATCCAGACAGACACATACACATGTATACACACCGATATAATTCTACTTCTTTATATAAATGTGATAATACAAAATGTACTATTCCGAAACCGCTTTTTTTTTAATATGCCATATGTCTTTAGAGTTCTTTATATATTTATATTCATTCTTTTTGGTGGCTCCAAGGATTTCTGAGCCCTGAGTTATCTGTTTTATGGATGGACACTGAAGTGGCTCCCAGTGATCTCTGTCAAAAGCCACGGTTGCAGGGAGTGTCATTGTTCATGCGTGTCTGTGCGTGGCTGGAAGAACGCTCACGGAGTAGAAAGCTAGAGGTGGAATTGGTGGGTCCGAGTGTGCAGCTGCAATTTTTCTATTGTTCACTGTCCTCCCCCAAAACCACGCTAATTTACATTCCCACCAACAATCTAGGTTGATTTCCCTCCCAACCCTAGGTTTTATCTACGTTTTACATTTCTGCCAATGGATTGTCAAATAATGCTATCTCTCATTTTGATTTGCATTTTCTAGATTGTTAATGAGGTCTGTCTTTTCATATGCTTATTCTCCATGTGTGTGTTTGTTTGTTTGTTTGTTTTTCACTGAGTGACCTGTTCCTATCCCCCACCCACTTTTCCCCTGTGGGGTCACTTGTTTCTCCTTATTGACTTGGAGCTCTTAATATATTCTGGGCATCACTGCTTTGTCTATTATGCATGTTGTGACTTTTTTCCTACCACTTCTCTGTAACTTGTATTTTAACCTGGTCTTGAGGCCCATTTTACAGATGAAGAAACTGAGTCAGAGACAGAGATTTGAGATGACTTGCCCAGAGCTATATTCTGACTTCCAGTGCTCTTTCCACCAGATTGACTGTTTCTTTGCAGTACAGCGAGGCTGGGTCTCCTCTGGCTCCCAGTCAGGAGGATTGGTAAAACTGAACTCACAACTAGGAGGGAGCCAGCATCTTAAGCTGCCGAGCTGGGTGAGGAAGGCAGACCCCCTTTGGGGGTGCCTGCTCAGCTCTGCTCCAGCCACTTTCATCTCCTTTCTGTATTCTAGTGGAATAGTTTCAAAGGTTTACCAGCCCACAGCTCATCTTGGCTTAGGACCTGCTTCTGTAAACAAGAGGGTTTCAAGCTGTGTTCTCTGGAGTCCTAAAGGTTCTAGGATAGCATACCGGGACCAGCTGGAATAGGGTTGCTAGACTTCACAAGCAAAAATCACAGGGCACCCAGTGAAGCTTGAATTTCAGATAAACAACAAATCCTTTGTTAGTATAGGTAAATGCCCTATGTCATATTTACTGATACTAAAAAAGTCATTTCCTGTTTATCTGAAATCAGACTTAACTGGGATGATGATTCTGTCTGGCAATCCTAACCTGAGAAGGTCAGGGCAACTGGGTAGACTCACGTTCCTTCCCCAGCCCCCAGCATCACCCAAAGGGTGACATTTTCAAATGTCTTCGCTTTTTAGATTTAGAAATTTATGGCACAAAGAGGTCAAGTGACTTGGCAGAGATGGGATCTGGATCAAGATGTTTCTAAGACAGTCTAAGACAACCCCATGATATCTCCCATGTGCCTTGAATTCGGGGAGGTCAGCCTGTAAAGGGCTTCCCACATGGAGAAAATGCAGGACGAGGGTAAATGTGGGGAGAGAGAGTAATGTGTGTTTTCTACAAGACTCTCATCACCTTAAATGGAGTGCATCCACATTAATTAAAATTAAATAACTATTTAATTGGCTCGAGCTCCATTTCCAGGGGCCCACAGCCCACGTGTGCATCCTTGGGCCTCTGATTACTACAGATCTTACATTACTACACATCCTGTCACTGTTTTCTGATACCTGTTCTGAATGTGTGTTTTTTAAAATCACCTTTATTGAAATATAATTAACATACAATAATATGTACCAATCTTAAATGTGCAATTGGATGAGTTTTGACACATTTATGCAACATTTCAGCTCCCCAGAAAGTTCCTTTGTGTCCCTTCTTAGTTGTTCTTGTCCCTCCCCCAACTCTAGGTAACGGATCGGCCTTCCGTCACTTGAGATTACATTGGCCTTTGCATGAGTTACCTATTATCGAGTCATACCGTGTCATCAGACAATGGTTATACTCTTCTGTGCCTGGCTTCTCTCATGTTCTGATTTTGGCACCCATGCCTGCTGTTATGTGCGTCAGAAATTCATTCATGTTTACTCCTGAATGATGTCTAGTGGTATTGATGTGCCATAATTATTAGTCAAGCCATTCCCCTGTTGATAGAAATGTGGTTTATTTCAAGTTTTTGCTCCATCACAAATAAGGTTGCTCTGAAAGAACATGCATATAGAAGTCTTCGTGTGGGCATATGTTTTCGTTTCTCTTGGGTACATGCCGAGGGACGAAATTGCTAGGTCATGTATGCAGTGAATGTCATAAAAAATTGCTTGACTGTTTTCTGAAGGGGTTGTGCCATTTTATATTCCCATTGGCAATGTGTGATGGACACGCCCTTGCTAAAACTTGGTGCCCTTTGTCTTTTGAGTTTTGACCATTCTGGCTCCCGCCACCACTCACCGAGCTACATCTTCCAGCAGGGATATCACGCAAGTCCCCTGGGAGTGACCTCAGCAGACTTTGCTCCTTCATTCATTTCTTGGATCATAGGCCACATGTTCAGCCCATGCAGTGTGTTTGACACTCTGCTTGAATATGGGGAGACAGAGATGGACCAATAAAGGGAAAGGATTGAGGAATGGGCCTGAGTGACTCCATGAACAGGAGCCAGCCCGAGAAGAGTCTAAAGTACGCTTGGTACACTGGGTGTGTCCTCAGCAGGTAGGGGTGCTCCGTGGACTGTCTGAGGCCATGACTCTTCTTGCTGTCCTGCGGCTTGGGTTCATTTGGGGGGAGGAGTTATAAGAGTCTATATAGAATTATATATATATATATATATATATATATGTGTGTGTGTGTGTGTGTGTGTGTGTGTGTATGTGTGTGTAACTATGTATACTCTATATAGATATATTCTCTATATAAGATTCTATATTTGGGGGGGGATGAGGGACAAAGAGGGCTGAGCCCAGCAGACATTGCAAGAGGCCAGGCAGGACATGCTGCAGGTGTGATTCAAAGCAGTGGAGACTGACGTGGGGGGCATGGGAGAAAGACTCTCAGGTGACTCCAGGTTTCCGACTTGAAGGAAAGGGGCTGGTGGTGCCATGGATGACCTGAGGGGACACAGGAGGAAGAGCGGGTTTGGGATGGGTGGGTGGGGTGATGATCTCGTTTGGGAGCATGTTGGGAGTAAGGTGTGCCTGGTGGAAATGTCTAGGACTTAGCAGCGCTTAAAGGTCTGAAGCTCATAGAAGAGGTCTCTGCTGGAGGTCAAGCCTTGGGAGTCATCTCGGAGAGATCACATTTCAGGCCCGGGGTGGGTGAGATACTCCCAGGAGGTTTCTGAACAAATATTTATTTACTCTGTGTCACCCTTTGTTCCCAGCACTTTGCTAAATGTATAGTATACTGGTTATGACATTGTTGTTTTTTTGTTTGTTTTAGTTTGTTGTTGTTTTTGTTTTTTTGTTTTGAGAGAGAGAGAGCACATGCATGTTTTTGTTTTTTTGTTTTGAGAGAGAGAGAGCACATGTGAGCGGGAGGGGGAGAGGCAGAGGGAACAGGAGACAGAATCTCAAGCCAACCCCATGCCCAGCGTGGAGCCCAAATCGGGGCTTGATCTCCCAACCCTGAGATGATGACCTGAGCCGAAATCAAGAGTCATTCACTCAACCAGCTGCAGCACCCAGGTGCCCCATGACACTGTGTTCAAATGCTCAACTCTCTGGGTGCAAATCTCAGGGCTCCTACTTACTAGCCACTCACCAGTCTATGCCCTGGCTTCTTTGTCTACAAAATGGTGATAATAATACTTTCTCTGATAATAATAAATTTGCCTTGTGGGGTTAGGGTGAGGATTAAATTATTTAGATCCTGCATAGCACTCAGAACAGTGTTATACTTATGAGCAGGAAATGTTAATTAATTATGGTGTCCTCTAATTCTCTCAGGATGCTTATGCAGGGGATGAAGGATCACGATTACCCATTTTACAGATAGGGAGCTGAGGGTCTGACAGGTCCCTGCCCACGGGCTTAGAGTCCTGAAGTGGCAGAACCGGACTTGAACCCATGCAGGTGTGCGTGTCCCAGAGTCTACCACGGAAGACTGCCTCCTGTCGTGGCAAAAGGCCTGAGCATTCATTGACTTCTTGATTAACTCATCCCCTCTGGGCAGAGGATTTGTGACATGAGGCTGATCCCTCATCACACTATGCCCTCAGCCAATGCCAGTTTCTTCCCGTCCCCAGCCTGGAGCCTGAGGCCCCAGCAGATCGCCTGCAGGCCTTATGTATACATGAGTAGGACCCTGCTTTTCTTCCCTCCTTCAGATACTTCAGGATTGAATCCTCCCACCTCTCCCAGGAAGCCTTCCCTGACCACCCCATTCCTGGAACCCTCTGCCTCTGGGCACCCTTAGCTCTGATGGCCCAGCCCACTCACGTGGGACCTGCATACACACTGCCCTGGGCAACCTTTGTCATCTCCTGGTAGGATGTTCTTCTTATACTGACTGCGCTGTGTCTGAGTCAGGTGCCGAATGTCCCCTTCCTTGTCGCAGGGCAGAGGGAGAGAGAAGCATTTGAGTCAGTGCTGGTTCACCATGCTGGGGGCCCTGGGTTGTGCTCCAGGTGCTCTATTTGGAGAAAAGGGCCAGTCAGGAGCCCTGTCTGAGAGAGCATGGCGGCCAGGAGATGGAGTCAGGAGAGCAGACTTACAGGGACTAGAGGATGTTAGCAAATAAAGCACAGAGAGAGGCCAACAGTTGTGCCAGGAACTGGGGTGGAGGGGCTGGCTGATCCCAGCCCAACGGGGAAGCAGGGAGGCAGCCAGCCCTGGGGAGAGCACTGAGAATCAGCAGTCCTGGACTAGAGGGCTGGATCAGTTTACCTGCTCAATCACAAGATGACCTGCTGCCCTGAGCCTCTGTTTCCTTAACTGTGAAATGGGTGTGACACAGGTACATCCTTCTGGGGTTGTGAGAACTCCGGGTGGTGCCGGCCTTCCCTTGTCCCTTCCCCCCCAGGGAGGGAGGACTGCCTGCAGAGGGCAAGCCTTAAGCAGCATTTGGGAGACTAGGAAGGCCGTGGCCCGGCTGAGCAGAGGAAGGAGGGTATGCTGCCTGGGTCTGAGGCTTGAAGCCCAGGGCATCGGCTGAGCCGAGGGCTCTGGGAAGAGAGATGAACGGGCACGTGCACATGAAGAGGGAAGGAAGAAGTGGCCACAGTCATTCTGAGTCCTGCACAGTGCCAAGTTGGACGAGGTGCCACATGTACCCTCACAGAGCCCCTGGTGGGGTCAGTCAGACACATCGTGGGGCATCTCCATCTGGGGTGTTTGGGGATGATTGAGGGTGGCCCAGGGACACAGATCTCATGTCAGTGGGTGATTCCTTCCACGTTGATGGCTGTGACCTGGCAGCCTGTGAGTGAGCTGAGGCCCCCGCCTTCCTTGAAGGTGGGGAAGCAGAGAGGCTGCAGAGGCCGCATGCTGGAAAGAGAGCAGAGCTTTGTATCCGCAGGACTGGACCGGGCAGTGCCCTGAGAACCTTGATCTCCCGCTGGGGAAAAACAGGGGCCTGAGTTCTCCTGCAGAGCTGCAGCTGTCACAAATGGCATCCCCTTAATGCCCCCTGATGTACAGAGGATCTCTGTTTTATAAAAGCCCAGAGAGGTCCAATGACTTACCCAGAAGGGCACAGTGAGGAAATGGCAGGGTCAAGGTTCGCACTGGGGTCCTTCCGGCTCCACTGGGCTGGTGTCTCCCACACGCCCCCTCCTGCCAGCCCCATGCCTTCCCAACAGATGGGCCACTCCCATGTCCCTGCCAAGCCCTGCAGACAACTCTAGGTCCTGCCTCCCTCCAGAGGAGCCCAGGCAGCCACAGGCCCTGGCCCACCATAGTCCCTCCTGTCCTCCCCAGCTGCCAAGCCACTAATTAGTGGGCCTGGCGTTGTGGACTCCAGTGTGCATGAGCGATGGTTCCTTGCAGCTTCCCGCTCACCCGTGCCTCTCCTCCAAAGCCAGGTGGCCAGCTATATTTAGCTGCGGCTACTTGGCAGGGACGGGTGGGGCAGAGGAAAGGAAGGAAGGCTCAGTCCGGAGCTTGGAGTCTCCACACAGAGTGGGGCAGCCAGAGCAAGCCTCTCCCCCATCGCAGGCAGGTGCAGCTTTGACTGTACTTGGTTCAAATCTGATGGACGCTGAGGTCCATGTACGATAGCAACAGAAGTCTTGAACGTCAGACTTCATCAAAGCTGCCTTGTTTTCACGGACCGGTTTTACAACAGGCAAGCCTTATACATTTGTACGTGTACGATATTTCCATATTCATGTCGTCTTGTTTCATACACTGGGGTTCTGTGCAAGGTTGCTTTTGAGACGGGCTTGTTTCCTTAATGGAAAAAAGTTTGGAAACTGGAAGCTTCAGCCTTTAGTGCCTTTCAGCTCAGAGCGTGGTCTACAAACTGGGAGCCCCGGCCTCACCCGGGAGCTTGTTAAAATGCAGCATCTCGGGCCCCAGCCCAGACCCAGCCGAGTGCATCAGGACCTGTGCTTTGTAAGATCCACGGTGATTCCTCTGCTGTTTGAGAAGCGTGGCCTTAGTAGAAGTCAGAATCCTGGCGGGAGCCTGTAAAATGCAGAGTCCCTGGCCCTGCTCTGCAAGATTCTGAGTCAGGTCTCCTGGCGGGCCCAGATAATGTCCGCGCTTCGCAGCGCCCTGGCGATGGGGCAGGCCCTCCGTCTGCCCTCGGTGATGGGAATGCCTGTGCTCTGCCCACGGCGATGAGGGGGCAGGCTGGTGGACAGTGCGCAGAAACAGGTTTTCCTGGACAATCCCTTTGTCTCCTTTTCAGAGACATTCCCCTGCAAGGTCCCTGGTCCCAAGCATGTGGGAAGGAACGGTGGCCGCTCCATGTTCAATCCAGGGGTAAAACACCTGCGACCACAGCTTCACAAGTCTTCCCTTCGGCCGTGACCATGGAGACATCCTTCAGCTGTCAGGAGAGAAGGGCTGAGATAGCGGACACTCTGGGGACCGGGCTTGTCCCCAAGAGGAGGCAGCCGTGGTCCCAAAGCAGATCTGCACATTCTTCCAGATCACCTTCTACATGACCACTCAGCAAGGAGTTCACACCAACTCTTTCTTCTCCTTTCTGTCCTGGCCAGACCCTCCCACAGGGAGAAGTTCCCAAGGAGAGAGATGATATCCTGAGGGAGGTGACAGGGAGAGGAGAGACAGATGATCAGACCAGCTGAATTATTCACATCCCTCAGGGTGAGGCCCCGAATAACTTCTTGGCATCTGCTAAGTGCTCACAAATACTCGTTGTATATGTATGTGTATACACGTTATGTGTATGTGTATACAGAAGACCGTGCCTCGCCTGGATTTTTGCAGCGACCTGCTAATAGGACCCCTGCCTCCGGACCTCTCCCCACCCCCCCATTTATTGCGTCCTTCTTAGGACCTCTGGGCCCTGCCTTTCCTTGTTCTGAGTCCTGTGGCTCTGCTCCCAGTGCAGGATTCACAAGGTCTTATGGCCTAGGCCCTGCCTACCTCCCCCTTCTGAGGCTTTCTCCCTCTGTGTGCCCGATGTTCTCCCAAGACTACATCCCCTCCAGTGCCTTGAGGGTGCCGTGCCCGCCAGGTGCCCGGGCACCTGCTGCTCCCTCTGCCAGGGACACACTGCCTCCACCCGTGGCAGGTCTCAGACAGCTTATCACTGGAGCCCCCTCACTGGTCCATCCTTTATTCAGTTCTAAAGCAAGAGCTCAGGGCCACCATACGCCATGTACTGAGCTGGGATAGAGTCGGGGTTAGAAAATACCCCAGCTCCTCCTGCTTCCCCTTCCACGGCCCTGGTCGTCTTCCTGTGCGCACCATTCCGAGGACAGAAACACTGATCACCCAGGAGCCTGATCAGAAAGCTGCGAGTCGTCTGGGCTCTGCTCCGTGCGTCAGCCAGTCCCCTCTGCCTGCCTCCCACAGTCTCTCATGTCGGCCCCCTGCCACCTCTTGGTCCCAGGGCCCCTCGCCTCTTATCTAAGTGACTGCAAGAGCTTCTTCACATCACCATTGTCTCATTCCCTCTTGCCCTCCTGCAGTCCATTCTTCCCAGAATCCCAGAGCCTTGCGACCAGCCTGAGCAGGTCGCCTGGCTCTCGCTGGCCTCAGGGCCACCCTCATTGCCTGTGCTCCTGCCCCCTGGCCATTTGTCAGCACTGCCCGGAGGCTCCTGTCATCCTTCTTCCCCAGCCCCATGTGGCCAAATCGAATTGTACCCCTTCTTCAGCTCCCAGCTCCAGATTCATGCCCCCGGGGTACCCTACTCTGATCACCTGTCCAACTCACACACCTTGGCTGTCTTCATGGAACTGTCTCGAGATGACACATTTACTGTTGTCATTACTTTATTGACACTTGTCCCCTTGATGAGACTGAGAGCTCCAGCACAGCAGCGACACGTGTGCTCAGGGCCTCCCTGTCCCCCCCACACCTGCAGCACCCAATGGATAGGAGGCAGACCAGGAAGATCTGATGGACAGGCGAGGGTATGGCTGTGAGCTCACATCGGAGAGTACCCAGAGAAGCCATGGCATGGTCCCTAGCATAGAGCAGGCCCTCGATTATTGGCTCATGGTCATTGCTGTCGTTGTTGGAACTAATCTTGAGCAAGCCTTACCTGATGCCCAAAGGGGGTTGGAAATTGCAAATAATTGGGACGGTGGCTGCAGACAGCTAGAGAGGGATGATAGAGAGTGGAGCATGGAAGCCTTAAACAGCTGGGAGGGTGACTGCGAACAGCTGGGTGGGGACAGCGCAGTCCTGAGGATGTGGCCCGCTTGGAAGTGGGTAGGGCTGCACGCAGCTGGAGGGCTGGGCTGCGAACAGCTGGGAGAGAGGCCTGCAAGCAGCTGGGGAGCAGCCCAGGACAGGCACGCATGCGCATGGGTACGGCCTGCTCTCCCCATCGGCCCCGACCCCATCTGCCTATGCAGCACCCCGGGCCCGGCAGGTGGTCCTCGCTCCTAACGAAGTGTGTCTCTCGTGGGCCACCATCTGTGTCCAATCACCAGATGACCTCTCCACTCTCCCTGTGCTCCAGGCACACCGCCCTCGCTCAGCTTCTTAAGCGAGCTGTGCCTCCTCGGGCCACCTGGCCTGGGCAGGTGCCAGTCCCTCCTCCTGGGAGTCCCCGCCCCAGCCTTCTCCTGAGAGTTCCGGCAGCACTTGGTCAGGAGGGCCGACTTGGATTCTCCTCCTCCATCTTCCTTCACTTCCTCTTCTGCAATGAGAACAGTGGTCGCTCTTCCTTTGTTTGCAGATATTTGCAGGGTTTTCTGACGAATTCCACTGTCCCTACTAGACTGTAGCTTCAGAGAGCCGGGGCCGTGACGCGGTCCTCACTCACTTGGTCCTGAGCCCGGCCCTCAGCAGGAGCTCATAAATGTGAGGTGGTGCGAGGATGGATGGAGGCTCGGGGTGGGGGCTGACAGAGGACGCATAGGTCCTTGAATTCCAGGGCAAAGAAAATAAATAACTCATTTATGGAGTGCCTGCTCTCTATTCAACCCTGGACTGAGTTTTTCCCTTCTAACTGGTGCTTGGGATGCCCACGAGTCAACTGCTTTATGTTTTTCCAGAGTCCGTCAGAAGGCCTCCACCCCCCGTGGCCCAGCCACTGCCTCCCTGTGGAGGCTGACCTGTGAGGAAGTGCATTAGGAGGAACAAAGCAGGCCTGCCAACACTTACACTGACAGCCACCCCCTCCTGCAGCCTGCTTGCGACACAGCAAGGAAGAAACCGACAACCCCAGGCCTCAGTTTCCCCGTCTGTAAGAGAGGGCTCCTAGGTGATGCCCAGGATAGTGTCAGGTGTGACAGTCTGAGTGGAGGGCTAATTTCTCAGTCTGGGATGTGTATCTTCATTCCAGAACTAGGCACGCCCTCCCAAGAGGGTCAGCCCCCAGACCAGCATCAAGGGGTCTGGCCACTGATGTCTACTGTGTTGGCCAGGAAAGGGTCCAGAGTGAAGGCTCTCCCCTGCTCTGGTCACATGTGGCATCCACTGAGTTGCTGACAGGAGTCTTATAGATTCGTAAAGCAGGCACAGAACCCACATTCCCACAGGCACATCAGACTACCAAGAGACCCCAATTAATAATAATAAAGCACTAGCTGGATGTTCTAAACTGAAGTTCGGAGAGGTTGAGGAACTTGCCCAATGTCACACAGCTAGTAGGTGACAGGGCTGGGCTTTGAGCTGAGGCAGGCAGGCTCCAGAGCCCTGCTTCTGACCTGAGACCCTCAGACGCACCCATCAGCAGACACACAGGCTCCCCAAAGTGTGTACACACACACACACACACACACACACACACGAAGCAGGCACAGGCGTTTCCAGGGAACCCAACAAAATGGCTCCTACTCTCTCCCACTTTCCTGTCCTCAAGCACACTTAGGCTCTGCTAGTGAAATCTCTGCACAAAGCCAGGAAAGGGGCTCTTGTTCCCGGGCGCTTTCTCTCTCAGACAGACTGGGGCTCCAGGTGGCTGGAACTGAGCTCCACAAGCCCTGAGCCCCGCAGGTCCCTTGGATCCTGTACCCATGATGGTGGGGAGGGGGCAGGGCTGTTTTTCAGTGGGCCCCTGGCCTGGCGTGACAGCTGCTTTGGATGGAAGCTGGAATGCCTCCTTTATCTCTGTCCCATTAACTCCGAGATGCCATAGGAAACCTGTTAAGGAAGGAACAAAATGGGCCAGCCTGCGCTCTGCACCGCCAGCCACCCCTCCCCATCCCTGCATCGGACATGGGGCCAGGAAGGGGAAGCCGGGCAGCGGGGAGGGGCCTTGGCTCCTGCCCCACATGGCCATCCTGGTCATCTCAGCTGCAGGGACGGGCACGGGGTAGGCGGGGGAACCTGAGCAGGGTGGAGCAAATTAGCCAGAGGGGTGGGAGCGGGACAGCCCGATGCCTAGAGCCGCACCTGTGCCGGGACCAGGTACCAGGTCCGGAGCTCCTAGAAGAGGGTATGTACCTGGGACAGTGGGGCAGACAGTGAAGATGGAGGGTCGGATGACTGCTGTTGATCCTGACTCCACTGCCTGCAGGCTGTGTGGCTGTGGACAAGCACTTACCTCTCTGTGCTTCCACTCCTTCTCTGTAGAACAGAGATGGCAGGGGTACTCACCGCCTAGGGGTGTTGAGAAGAGTCAGGGTGATAACTTTGCAAGGAACTTCATGCAGTGCCTGGTGTGCCCTAAACATGCAGTTGATGCTAGCTGTGATTACTGGAATGAGGAGGAGGAGGACGCATCTGGGGAAGGCGAGCTAGAGGGCACTGAACCCGGGGCAATGATCCTTGCCAGCCACCCAGAGTTTCTTCAGCTCCTTGGATGTGCTGCTCTGTCTTGGTCTTGAATATGCCATTCCCTCTCCTGAGCCCTCTTCCCCGGTTCTCCTTCTGATTAATTCCTGCGGTGGGTGCTAAATAAATATTCTGAGGATAAATGAAAGAAGTACTCACATGTCAGATATTAGAATCTTATCTCTTTAAACCTGAGTGTTTCTTGAACACCAACTTTGACACCTGTCTCAGCACCTTGCAGAGACGCTGAACCTGGTGCAGTCAGGAGACCAGGCGCTGGACTCAGACTTCCCCACTTTCAATCCTGTCTCCTTCCTCTGTAGCTGTGTGACCTTGGGAAAGTCACCCAACCTTTCTCTTCCTCAAGCTCCTCATCCTCACAGTGGGAATGATAAAGCCATTGGGAGGATGAACAGGCTCATACACTTCGGTGACTTGAACAGGGCTGGCTCAGCATGAGTGAGGCTTGGCCATCTTGGCCTTGATGTTCAGCCAAGGCCTGTCCTGCTGACACTGTGAATCGTGTCTGCCCCGCACTGGCCCCTTCTCTCTTCTGTTGGCTGATTTGATAGATTGTGGAAGCTGCTGTGATTTTTCCTCATTTAATAGTGATAATGTTTTATGTCCTCACCAAAAACAAAACAAAACAAAACAATAGTAGAGGGTTCAAAGAAGAGAAATGAAAGTCATTTTGGTTAGGGCAGGGTGTGGTCTTGCATCTGAGCCTTGGTCAGCAGGGCGATGCTTGTCAGTCCCCAGCTGGTGGATGGGCTGGCAGCTTCTGATGCGTCCCAGTCCCTAGTCCCATCTGGGCCCAGGACAGTCCTGTCCTCCTGTCCGGGGCATCCCAGGCTGGCTCTGCAGGCTCGAAGCCACCAAATCATGGACTGGCTGGGTTTCTCTCAGCCAGAAGCCCCATGAACATACGCTGATGCTTATCGTGTGTGTGTGTGTGTGTGTGTGTGTGTGTGTGTGTGTGTGTGTGTGTATAGTAGGGCTCAGGCCATCCCTCTTCCTGTCTCACAGCCTCTCTCAGTCTTCCTTTCTGGACTAATTGATTCGTCTTCTGGTCTCTGGCTTGGGCAAACAGTCTCCAAACTTCAGCCTGCTTGTCTGAGTCCTAACACCCTGCAGACACTCACCAGCCCCTTTCCTCGGGGCTGGATCTGCTGTCTATCCCTCCAGCTGCTAGCTGGGCTTGCTTCACATCTGGTGACCCCCCCCCCAACTCCGCCTCACCCAGAAGTCTGGTGTGAATGCCTCCTCAGGTCAGATCCGAAGGCAGCTCCGGCTCCCATTAAGGTCCCGGCATACCTCAAGGCCTTGCCCACAAAGGTGAGGACTCAGAATCCAGACCAAATGGCAGACATGGCCTGCAAGGTCCCACAGGCTGGGTCCACACTCCTCCCTCAGGCTGCGCTCTCCCTGCTCCCGGCCATATTGGCCTTCCTAAGTTCCTGGAGTGCATCATGGCCCCTCAAGGCCTGGGAAGTACAGTTCCCTCCACCTGGAATGCTGTTCCTCTGCTGCCCCCTCCTTTCTTTTTCTCTCGTCCTACAGACCTCAAAGGTCACATCCCCGGGATGCCCTCAAAGGGCTCCCAAGACTAGATACAGTCCCCCTGCTGCTCACTTCCCAGGCTCCCAGAATCTGTTCATCTGTTCTCTTCTATCAATTTTATCATCACTTAAAATTGTTAGGAAGCACTGTTATCTGATTAACGTTTGTCTTCCCACTTGACTCGAAGCCCCGTGAGGACAAACCTGTGCTTGCTCTACTCGTCCTAAAGCCTGACCAGTGCTCCTTGTGGGCACACTTTTCTTGATCCCCTGCTTCAGTAGGCTCAGAGCCAGAGGCAGCAGGTGCAATGGGGAGTGAGCCACGGCCAAGAAGATGGACCCGAAAAGTACCCACTTGTGATAAATGGCGGTGATCCCGCTGCTGGGGGAGCACCACAGAGGGAGGAGCCCCAGCCCCCAGTCTGAGAGGAAGGTGTTCTAGTTGAGACTTTGGCCCCACTACTGACTAGTGGGGTTCTCTTTCTTGAACTCTTACTCTGTAGAGTCCGCTATGTTGAAGGGTTGGATTGAGGAAGGGCGTTTGAGGTGGAAGAGACAGGAAAGGGTATACATGGAACTTCAGGGGCAGCTCAGTGGTCCTGTTGCCCCAGAGGCAGCAGGAGAGGAGGCTGAGGGGCCAGCGAGGGCTTGATCTGGGTGATGGTGCATCATGGTGAGGGTTTGGAATCTAGCCTGAAGATGGCAGCATGCCACTGAGGGCTAAGCTGGAGAGACGGCAGGGGGACACCCCAAAGGAGGCATCCGTAGAGGAGATTGTGTGGGGTGATGGACGGGGTGTCTCCTGCCTCCCCGTCACTCACCGGCTCACACCAACCATGCGTGTATGCAGGTCTGTCCACTCCGTTCCCACCACCACTACCAGCCTGGCACGCCCCTGGGCAGGGTCCTTCCTGCCTGCCCCTTTCCCTCAGCACCCTGGACAGGGCCTGGCCCAGCCTGGCCTTGTTCCCTTCCTTTCTTTCTTCCATTCTTACGTAAACCCTCTTTCCTTACCTCCCTTCCTCCCTCTCTCTCTGTGTCTCCCCAAAGAATGGTTTGGGCTCTGAATGGATTTCCCTCCTGCTCCCCATGCCTGCTCTCTCCCATCCCATCATCTTCTACTTCTTTGGTAGAAAAGCTCTGAACTCAGCAATACTTGAGAAACAGCTAAAAGGATGGGTCTAAAGAACCAATGTCAACTGAACACCTTTTCCATGCCCAAAACTATGCCAGGCCCTTTACGTGAATTACTTGATCTAATTTTGAAATCAACCCAAGGAGGTAAATATTAGTGTCCATCTTACCAGTGAAGGTCAGAGGAATTCAGAGCTGCCCAGTGTCACGTTGTGGTCTACCCAGACCCCTCATCAAAATAAAGGTCTGTAGTGACGGATGTCAGGGGTCATGGTAGGACAGCGGGAGAGGGATTCAGGAGCAAGGAGTCCTTCCCACACCCCACACATCATGTCCCAGCAAAGCCCCATCCCTCCTGCCTTGTGCACGTCTCCTTGTCCCCATCACAGCCTGTGGCCAGTACAGAAGGCTTTTGTTCTGGACCTCACCACTGCTGATGGAGACCCCGAGCCATTCACCCCCTGAGCTCCCTCCGAAATTTAAATCAGTCCATTTGCCTCAGGTGAGAAAGCGACCCTGGTCCCCTGGCTCAACATCAGAGGGCCTGGAATTATCAGCAGGTTGCTTTTGAAAGAGTAGAGAAACAAAACATGTGAGGATATAACTTTTAATTTAAAATCCTGTGCCCTCTGCATTTGGATGTCAGGAGGGATCATGAGTGACATTTGCGGAGTTGCTGGGGTGAGCGCGTGAGGCTGGGCCTGCTCATGAGCCATGCTCAGAGGCAGCGGCCCAGGGAGCGGGGCGTAAATGGGTTCTGCCCGCTGGGCTTCTCCCTATTGGAGGGAAGCAGAGGCTGGATTCACTTGGGCAGCCCCCAGGCAGGGCCACAGCCAGACATGGAAGGAGCATCCGTGGGGCTCATGGTGGAGCATCAGGAGGAAACCCACATGGCTTCAGAATGTCCCCAGCCCGGGGGAGGGGAGACCAACAGGTAGCTCCCTTAGAAGGAACACCCTGTGGCATCGTCTCTCCTTGGAGCAAACCAGATTTGGGCTGTCGGGAATTTTATCCAGGAAGGAACCTGGATGACCAGACATTGTATGGAATTCCCCAACTCACAGACCTTGGGTATTTATGCGGGTTTGTGTGTGTGTGTGTGTGTGTGTGTGTGTGGACACTTGGGAGGATCCATAGATTTTTTTTTTTAATGTCTTCAGATTCTCAAAGGGGTCCATTCATTTATTTAAAAACAACAACAACAACTCATTGACCATTTACTGTGCACCTGGCATGGTTCTAGGCCCTGGGGATACAGCAAGTGAACAAAAACCAAGTCCGTTTATATTCTGATCCAGGGGACTGAAAGGAAGTACATGAACAAGCAATGCAAACTGTGCCTGCTGGTTCTGTGGGCCACGAAGGGTAAAGCTCGAGAAGGAGAAGAGAGAGAGATGGATGACAGTGCTGTTGGGTGCACAGCCCTGACAGCTCAGGAGCCCTTGGTATAGACAGTAAAGCTGATTCTGGTGCACGGATCCATTGCACCTTGCAAAGCAGGTCTGGGTATGAGCGTTTGGAAGCCAGGTCTTCTGGTGATGGGTATGGACTCTGGGGAGACACAGAGACCCGTTGCCCCCTCTTGCACCTAGCCCACTGCTGGGCTCCTTAGGGGAGGGGAGGGCTTGTCTAACCAGGGGCAGTCGGAATGGAGCTCTGTGCAGCGGGAATCACGTGGCTTGAGTCCCCAGAGCTGGGGACATCCGACCTCCTCCTCCCACAAGAGGTGAGCTGGGTAAACACATCAAGTACCTCGCTTCCTGTCTGGCTCTTGGTGGCTGCTCCATTCACAGAGTACCCTTCTCCTTTGGTTTCCTAGGGATACTCACAGGTAAAAAGTGTGCAAACATCCAAGTGTGCTAGTGTGGAGGGCCAGGAGGCTCTTGTCCCGAGAAGGATGCTCCTTGAGAAGTTCCTTCTGCTTTCTGGGACTTGGTGGTTTCACTGTGCAATTTTGGGAGGAGGCGGCGTGGAGAGGGCTGGGTTCTGAACTTGGCCTGTGGCCCCTTCTCGCCCTCAAGTTCACGCTCATATGCTTGCCAGTATTTTCCTGAGGATTGCTTTGCGCTGAGCCCTGTGCCGAGATGGGCGACGCTTAACCCTGACCTTAGGACACTCAGTCCAGTGGAGGAGCTATGCAGGTGAAGCGGCTCTGCCTCTGGCCAGCCCTGTGACCTTGAGCAAGTTACTTCCACTTTCCTGGGTTCCAGTTTCCTCCTCTGTGAAACGGAGGATCGTGAGAATACATCCTGGGGCTTCTGCAAGGCTTAAACGAGTTACAACCTACAAAGCACTTAGAACAGCACATGGTAGAACTACCTCCGCAGGGGACAGGCTGCCTGACGCGCTCATGTCTGAGTCCCCGGGGCCTGGCCCGGAGCCTGGCCTGCAGACGCGGTTCCAGAAGAAAGGCAGAACAAGCAAGTGGCAGGAAGTATCTCTTCCGCCTGCTGGGTTACCAGTTTCGGGAGCCACGTGAGATTTGTGCAAGCCCATGTGCCCCGCAGACGGCTCTTGCAGGCTGCTCTAAAGCTCTCGCCAGCACCTGTCCCTGCGAGCCTCCGCATTGTGTATTTGAGCCTTTGATATACGGGGGATGTTTGCCAAGGGAGAGAAATGTTATTGGACATTTTTCTGTGGTTGTAAAGATTACTTCTTGATGAAAACACACACAAAGAAAGACTTACAAGCCGCCCTTAAGGTAGGCAAATGAATGATGTGTGTTTACAGCATCCCAGCATTGCTTAGGGCTGTCAGTTCTGGGGAGGGAGGGGCGGGGGGGGGNTGCACATGCACGACCGGGGGCAGGTCTACGTTGAAAGCACAGCAGCCCATTATTCTGAGCCATCCCTGGACTCCCCGTGCTCTTTTCAGCTCGTCTAAGTTCTTCCTATAAAAGAGCCAGGCTTTTCCTTGCGGTCTGGCCTGATGGCTGCCCCGTCTCTGAATTAGAGGGGACCTTGTGCTGGGTACACCTGCCCGGAGTGTCCGTCCCCTGCTCGGACACCGTGGGGGCTCAGGCTTTTCCCGTGGTGGGGGGTCCTGTCTCCCCAGACAGATCCTAAGTCTGAAAGGGCAGGTTGCAGGGTCACTCCTAGAGGACCGAGCCCGAGCAGCCCCCATCCTGAATGCAACAGGCAGACCAGACAACAGGGCTGTGGCTGACTGGGAGCTCAGGGGAATAGACTCCAGGCAGCCTGGGGACCTCACTTCTCGGCTGACCTGGGAACCTTGTCTCATTCAACGCAGGACTCTGTCAGGGCCTGTAGAACAGGGGTAATTCAGAGAGTGAATCATGAGGCACACAGTCGGCCTCCTTGCTGACCCTCCAAACCATCTCGGACCCCACCTCCTTTACCAGGAACCCCCTCCGGCCACCCTCCCAGTGGAAAGGAATGCCCTCTCCCAGCTGGCTCCACTATTCTCCTCTGGATCGAGAATCCTCCTTCGTCCTACACAGACACATTGATGCCCTTGCTATAAAGATGGGAGCCTTGCTGGGGTGCCCAGAAATAGGCCCAGAGCACCTGCAGGAGTTCAAGGTGGCCGGGGTCCCAGCTGGGCAGGGCCTGGCCACTGGTTGAGGAAGGAGTGGGAGACAGGGCCTGGGTCAGGATGGGTGGCTGGGAGCTGGGACCTGGGGTTGGAGGCCAAGATCAACATATAGCTATGCAAATTTGGATGGCTGGCTTACCCTCTGTGAACTCAGCTCTCTCTCTCTGATGCCAAGGGAGAAGCCTTGAATGGAGACGTTGAGTCTTCTAGCTGTGGGGCTCATCCTCCTACTCCACCCCCGTGCTGGGCCTTGAGGGGACATTAGTAGACCATCGGCAGCCTTCCTGCCATTCATAGTATCTGTAGTGGCTTCTTATTGTCACTATGACAAATTACTAGAATCTAGCAGCTTAAGACAACAGGAATTTATTCTCGTATGGTTCTGGAAGCCAGGAGTTCAAAATCAGTCTCCCTGGGCTGAAGTCAGGGTGTGTGTGTGGGGGTGCAGGTTCCTTCCGGAGGCTCTAGGGGAGAATCTGCTTCCTTCCCTTTTTCTGCTCTTAGAGGCCACCCACATTGCTGATTTATGGCCCTGTCCTCATGTCACTTCAGCCTCTTGCTTCCATGGTCCTGTCTCCTGCTCCTGACGCTGGCCCTCCTGCTTCCCTCTCCTAAGGTCCTCTGGATTTCGTTGTGCCTACTTAGATGATCAAGGTAACCTCCCCGTCTCGAGACCCTGACTTAATCACATCTCCTTCTACCAGGTCAAGTAACACATCCACCAGTTCTAGAAATTAGGACATGGACATCTTTGGGTGCGGGAGGGGGTCTACCTCACTGTGGTAAACTGTTCATCAAATAATCATCCAGTGTATGATTTTGAGCTCTGATAACACGGTGCCACACAGCAGCACTGTGCTGTCAGAAGTGTAAAGGGGGACTTGGCTTAGCCTGGTGGGGCAGCGAGGTCTGGGCCACATGACTCCCTTTTTCTCAAGCCCTGTCAGTTCTCATGGCCCTGCCTGGCATCCAGAAGTCCCCTTTCTATAGCCACCCTCCACCCGTTCCCCCTGCGCCTGCTTCTGGCTGGGGCAGCCATCGGTGTTGCCGGACTGTGAGGGTGGCTGAGGGAACTTTGGAAAGTTTCTAGGCAGCATGTGGGACCAGCTTCCCTCGGGAGGACCAGTAACATAAATATAATGATAAATATTTGTCTCTTGGGCTGGAAGAAGTATCAGGCTGTAATTTATTTGGTCTGTCCTGCTGCCTCTTTCTCACCCGCCCACATCCTCCAGAAAAAAAGTCCTCCGCCTGTCTGTGAACAGGCCTCTTTGGAAGTCCTCCAGTGACTGGTGTTACCACCAATCTGGAGGGCTCCCAGGGTCGTCCCAGGGGCCAGGCTGCAGAGGACAGTCAGGGTTGTGCCCCTTGCCAACACCCCCGCACCCCTCTCCCATCCTGCTGAAGCTACTAGCACATCCCACTTGGCCTTCCCAGAGCTTCCAGAAAAGGCAAAGGAGCAGTCAGCCTCCTCTCCACTGGACTCCATGGGGAAACCACAGCCTGATTCACTTTCCACATGCCGTGTCTCCCAGAGCCGCTCAGGGCTGCTGGCTCCACTCTGGCCCGCGCACACACAGGAAGGACATCGGAACACGCCTGGCATCGCACAACAGCTAAAGCAGTGGGGGAGTCAGGATAAAGGCCCAAGATGGGCGCCCTGGTTCTGGGGGCCCTCCCAGAGCTGGCGGAAGATGGGGCACGAGCACCCATGTCCATGAGGCTGCCGGGGCTGGCTCACCTGTGCACCCAGGGCCCTGGGGACTGCAGAGGCCAGGCTGCTGTGACCTGGGAGGGGCGTCCAGGGAGGACAGCCGCCAATGCTCAAACCTATGTTCATCTTGGTCCTCCTCTCCTGGAAGGTGTCTCTGACCATTGCCAGAAGCCTTGAATCCTGTTCACAGCCAGCAAATTGCCAACATTCACTCCGGACACCACGAGAGCCCCCGAAACAATCATGATAATGATTCTGACAATGGTAATGGTGCTCATTTTCCGAGTGTTTGTGCTGTGCCAGGCCCTGTGCTAAGCTCCTCACACACCGTATCCCAATTAATCCTCCCAGCAGCCTAACTCTTACTGTCCTGATTTTCCTGATGAGGAAACTGAGGCTCAGGGAAGTAAGCAGGGATGCAGGAGGCAGGTGCCGGAGGGAGGCAGTTATGGAAAAAAGAGCACCTGGTTTGGAGTTCAACAGATCTGGACCATCCAGAATCCAGAGTTTGCCACACACCAGTTCTGTGGCCTGCAAGTCACACTCCTGCTCCAAGTCTCAGGAGGCAGGAGGGCAGGTGGGCCCACACAGGTCTACCTCCCCAGGGGTCCAGCCCTGTCCCCACAGACATTTGAGCTCAGTCCCTGCAGGCAGAGAACAGCCTCTGGGGAGGCTCGGGCTGGCAGGCGGGGGTGGGGGGAGTGTGCCAGGAGATCCCCTCTAGGACTGCCCACTCCCAGGTGCCAAGCCTGAGCTCCATCTCCAATGCCATTTGTGATTCTGCCAGGCTGACCTCTCTTCGGACCCAAGAAGCAGGAGTGATCTAGAATGGTGGTCAGACTGGTATCTGCAGATACAGATTCCAGAGGGAGGCTGTGTGGCAGCCTCACTGGGCAGTGGCGGTGGGTGGGAGGGGTCCCATCTCTCCAACCTGGCCTGCTCAGAGAGCCTGGGGGCACGAGCTTTCATCACCATCAGAAACATACGCCTTTACTCACTTGTTCATTCATCTGAGGAGCCAGCAGGGCATAGTGGGTACCGGTCCTGGCTTTTGAATCCCATGGACCTGGCTTTGAATTTCTCACTCTTTATGAATTCTCATGCCATCTTGGGAAGATCACCTAATCACTTAATCTCTCAAAACCTCAACTTTCTCTTTTGTAAAATGGAAGTAACAATATATAATTTACAGAGTAACAATGAGAATGAGATGACACAGTGACTAGCATCAGTAAATACTCGATATGTAATTCTAAAATATCTATTTATCTATGTGTCTGTCTATTCCTCTGTTTAGTAGAAACATAATATAAATCTCAAATGCAAGCCATGGATGTAATTTTTTTCTTTTTTTTTTAATTAGTTGCTGCGTATGTAATTTTAAATCTCTGGTATCCATATTAAAAGAGCACAAAGAAACAGGTGAATTAATCTAATAATATATTTTATTAGCCCAACACATACAAAATATTATCTTTTAAACATGTGATCCTTGCAAAACCTATTGAGATATTTTACATTTTTCCTTCCATATTAAGTCTCTGAGATTGGGCACACATTTTTAAACTTACGTCACGTCTCTATTCAGACCAGCCACCTCTAAATATGAGTGTTCCCCAGGGTTTGGTCCTTGTCCTGGTCCTCTCTCCACATGCTCTTTCTCCTATGATCTCACTGATTCCCACAGTTTCAATTATCACCTCTAAGTGCATGATGATGGGGGAGTGTCTTAGGGGGCCTTCTTCGGAGAGCTAGGGAATAGAGAGGATGTATGCAGAACATGTCAAGAGGGCCATTCAACCAAGAAAGCTAGGCATTAGCAGAGGCCTAAGAAAGGAGCTTCAGGGTGGTAAAATCCCAGCGAAGCTGGGTGTAGTAGTTATCACCACAATACCAATGATCACAATTATAGATTATCATGATTATAAAATTATCACAAGCTGAGCAGCCTAAAAGAGCACTCATGTATTGTGTCACAGTTAATAACATTCATGCAGTTATCTTGTGGATCTGGAGTCTGGGCACAGGCTAATTGGATCCTTTGCCCGGGACCTCACAGGCTGTAGTCAAGTGTTGGCTGGGCTGCGTTCTCATCTGGAGGCTTGACAGAGGAGGAATCCCCCTCCATGCTTGTTCTGGTGCTGGATGGCTTTTTTACTTGCAGCTGTATTATTGACAGCTCTCAGATTCCTGCTGGATGTCAGCTGGATGCCTCCCTTAAGTTCCGGAGGAAACTCTTGGGACCTAGAGACCACTTCCAATTCCTTGTCATGTGGGCTTCTCCAACATGGCCACTTAGTTCATGGAGCCTGCAGCTAGAGTCTCTCTCCAGTCTAAGACAGGGTCTTATGAAATGTGACATAATCATGAAAGTGACATTCCATCACCTTTGCTATATTCTGTTGGGTAGAAGCAAGTCACAGGCACCCACACTCAGGGAGATAGTATTACACAATGGTCTGAACATCAGAAGGCAGGGGATTTGCAGGTGATCATTTTGGGGTCCATCTGCCACCTGGGATTTGTGAAAAACTATAAATATGAGTAACAAGAGTGCAGGGGACTTAAGACCCTCCTCTTATTTGAGCTCTGCATCAAAGAAAGGAGATGCAAAGATACCTTACCAAGCAGGAATCAGAGAACCAGCTTTGTTTATATCTGGACAGGCTCCCTAAAGTGTGGGACTTCAGTAGGGCTAGACTGGAGAATAAGGTGGGGCTGGCCATCTTCCTTCCAAAGAGAAGAGAGTTGGGGCGCCTGGGTGGCTCATGAGTTAAAGCCTCTGCCTTTGGCTTGGGTCATGATCTCAGGGTCCTGGGATCGAGCCCCACATCAGGCTCTCTGCTTGGCAGGGAGCCTGCTTCCTCCTCTCTCTGCCTGCCTGTCTGCCTACTTGTGATCTCTCTCTGTCAAATAAATAAATTTTTAAAAAAATCTTAAAAGAAAAAAAAAAACAAGGGCGCCTGGGTGGCTCAGTAGGTTAAAGCCTCTGCCTTCGGCTCAGGTCATGATCTCAGGGTCCTGGGATCGAGGCCCACACCGGGCTCTCTGCTCAGCAGGGAGCCTGCTTCCTCCTCTCTCTGCCTGCCTCTCTGCCTACTTGTAATCTCTCTCTCTGTGTCAAATAAATAAATAAATAAATAAAATCATAAAAAAAAAACCAAACAGAAAACAAAACAAAATACAAAAAAACCAAAGAGAAGGCAGCAAGGTCCATGGGGCAAGGCTGACAGGATTTACCCACTTGGCCAAATAGAAAAGGTGGGCCAGAAGGAGAGAATGGTGTGCTTCCCTCTAGAAGGCAGATTAAATGGAAGCAAAATGTGAGAGTCAGCCTTTTTGTTGTTTAAAATATGGCCCAATGGATTTTAGGTTCTCAATACTCAGTAGTGCTTCTCCTCTTTTTTTTTTTTTTTTGAGGAGAAGGAGGAGGAACAAATAAGGGGGTAGGAGAAGAAGTCAGGAATGTCCTCTCCTCTATAAAAGGGAGACAGGGACCTGCCCTCAGCAAGCATAAAAGGAATTTACAGTTTTGTTGAAGCGGGAGGAAATGCCAGGCCCACTGCTCTGTAATAACTTCTCGCACGTACACTGGAATATATAAACCCCCAAGCATTTTCTTTTTTTTTTAATTTTATTTACTTATTTGACACAGAGAGAGAGAGAGATCACAAGTAGGCAGAGAGGCAGAGAGAGAGAGGAGGAAGCGGGCTCCCGGCCAAGCAGGGAGCCCGATGCGGGCCTCGATCCCAGGACCCTGAGATCATGACCTGAGCTGAAGGCAGAGGCTTTAACCCACTGAGCCACCCAGGCGCCGCCCCCCGCCCCACGCATTTTCAAGTCCACTGACCCACTGCATCTTGAAAACAACAACAATCAGCAGGCATGATTGTGCCCATTTTAGAAATGAGGAAGCTGGGGCACCTAGGTGGCTCAGTCTTTAAGCGTCTGCCTTCGGCTCAGGTCATTATCCCAGGGTCCTTGGATTGATCCCAGGCTCCCTGCTCCCTGCTCAGTGGGAAGCCTACTTCTCCCTCTCCCACTCACCCTGCTTGTCTTCCCTCTCTGTCTCTCTCTCTGTCTCTCCCTCTGTCAAATAGTAAGTAAAATCTTAAAAAAGAAAGAAAGAAAGAAAGAAAGAAAGAAAGAAAGAAAGAAAGAAAGAAAGAAAGAAAGAAAGAAAGAAAAAGAAAGAAAGAAAAGAAATGAGGAAGCTGAAGCTCTGAGTGGTCAAGTGACTTTGCTGACAAGTTGCACGGCTGGACCTTGAATCTCAATTTTCCAGTTCCTTGTCTAGTACTCCTCCCACAGTCTATTTGGCCACAGAATGGAGAGAGAATGCAGAGCAGCTCAACCTCTCTCTCATGTCTGTTTGGATTTTTGGCAGCAACCTAATGGAAAGTTTGGCAAGGACTGTTAATAGCTGGAGAGTATGTAGGTGCTGAACCAGTGGAGGTACACTGAGAACATGCCCCATTAGAAATTAAGAAAATAATCCCATTTACAATTGCACCAAAACTAATAAAACACCTAGGAATAACTCTAACCAAGGAAGTGAAAGACCTGTGTTCTGGAAACTATAAAACACTGATGAAAGAAATTGAAGATGACACAAACAAATGGAAAGACATTCCATGTTCATGGATTGGAAGAACAAATATTGTTGTTGGTTTAGTTTAGTTTAGTTTCATTTTTTAAGATTTTATTTATTTGACAGAGAGAGACACAACGAGCGAGGGAACACCAGCAGGGGGAGTGGGAGAGGGAGAAGCAGTCTTCCTGCTGAGCGGGGAGCCTGATGCAGGGCTCCATCCCAGGACCCTGGGATCATGACCTGAGCCGAAGCCAGACACTTAACAACTGAGCCACCCAGGCACCCCAGGAAGAACAAATATTGTTAAAATGTCCATACTACCCAAAGCAAGCTACAGAGGTAATGTAATCCCTATCAGAATGCCAATAGCATTTTTCACAGAATTGGAACAAACAATCCTAGAATTTATATGGAACCAGAAAAGACCCAGAATGACCAAAGCAATCTCAAAAAGAAGAACAAGACTGGAGGTATCACAATCCCAGATTTCAAGACATAGTGTAAAGCCAGAGCAATCAAAACAGTATGGTACTGACACAAAAATAAATGTAGAGATCAATGGAACAGAATAGAGAGCCTAGAAATAAACCCACAATTACATAGTCAATCTTTAACAAAGGAGGCAAGAATATGCAAGCGGAGAGAGACAGTTTCTTCAACAAACAGTGTTGGGAAAACTGGACAGCTGCATGCTAAAGAATGAAACTGGACCATTTTCTTACACCATACACAAAAATAAACTCTAAATGAATTAAGGAGCTAAATGTGAGACCTGAAACCATAAAAATCCTAGAAGAGAGCATAGGCAGTAATCTCTCTGACATCAGTTGTAGCAACATTTTTTTAGGCATGTATCCTGAGGCAAGGAAAACAAAAGCAAAAATAAACTATTGGGACTACATCAAAATAAAAAGCTTCTGCACAGCAAAGGAAACAATCAACTAAAAGACAACCTACTGAATGGGAGAGGATATTTGCAAATCACATAGCTGATGAAGGGTTAGTATCCAAAATGTATAAAGAATTTATATAAATCACCCCAAAACAAATAATGCAATTAAAAATTAGGAAGAAAACACAAACAGACATTTCTCCAAAGACATCTAGATGACCAACAGACACATGAAAGGATGCTCAACATTACTCATCATCAGGGAAATGCAAATCAAAACCACAGTGCACTCTTGTTGACTCACACCTCAGAACGGCTAGAATCAAAAACACAAGAAACAACATGCTTTGGCGAGGGTGTAGAGAAAAGGCACCCTCATGCACTGTTGGTGGGGATGCAGACGGGTACAGCCGCTATAGAAGAAGTTTCTCCAAAAGTTCAAAATAGAACTACTATATGACCTAGTAATTCCACTACTGGGTATTTACCCAAAGAATATGAAAACACTAATTCACAAAGATATATGCACTCCTATGTCTATTGCAGTATTATTTACAATAGCCAAACTGTGGAAGCAGCCTAAGTGTCCATTGACAGATGAATTAATAAAAAATGATGTGGTATGTATACACAATGGAACATTATTCAGCCATCAAAATCATACCTTGCCATTTGAAACAACATGGGCAGATCTAGAGAGTATTATGCTAAGCAAAAGAAGTCAATCAGAGAAAGACAAAGACAAATATGATTTCATTAATATATGGAATTTAAGAAACAAAACAAATGAACAGAGAAAAAAAGAGACAAACCCAAAACAGACTCTTCACTATAGAGAACAAACTGGTGGTTACCAGAGGGGAAGTGGGTGGGGGGGATGGGTAAACTAGGAGAAGGGGAATTAAGGAGTGCACTTAGTGTGATGAGCACTAAGAAATGCATAGAACTGTTGAATAACCATACTGTGCACCTGAAACATAGAACACTGCATGTTAACTCTATGACATTAATGAAAAGCTTTTTAAATTTACCTTGCTTTCTACAATTGGCCAAGCATTGAAAAAATAACAGATGTGGGTAGTTCCCAGGCTTTATTATCTAAGAGTACCTCAACTGGGATGGTCCTTCATCCCACAGGAAACTGTCCAAGGAAGACTTGATGTCCTTCTGAGTCTGTTACCTGAGGAGATGCACCCTTCAAACCAGTCTCCCTTCTGCTATCTCAAGGCTTATCCTGCTCCACCAAGGCCCTTCTTCACAGACTAGAAAGGTCTAAAAGTGCAGCAGGAGAGACCCATTGTCCTAAGAGAGGCATTTCTCTTGGATTAGTCCAAACCAGTTGGCTCTGATCTCATCGGGTTGGCCCGATGTGGCATTTCTGCCCACCATGGAAGCCCTGACTTCCTGCTGAGCACCTGGTTTGGGGAAGTGGTCATAGATCCTGCCTGCATTTTCCTCAGCATACCTCTAGAAGACCCTGCTGGGTAACTTGTATGGACTTTGGCTAGAATTTGATCTGGGGAGCAGAGAAAGGAGGAGGTAGGATTGCCATAAAAGGAGAAAGAAGTTGTAGAAATATCTGTGTGGTGTTCGGGAAGGGGGAGTGTGCACACTGGAGCCTGCTCCACCTGTGAGTGCACCTGTGAGTGCATCTGTGAGTGCACCTGTGAGTGCACCTGTGCTTGCACCTGTGAGTGCACCTGTGAGTGCAGGTGGGCCGGGTAATTAAGCAAGAGTATGCCTGTGCATGTTCACACTGGGGTGAGGGTGTGTATTGTATGTGGAGATCCTTGAAATCCCAAGGAGGGAATATTCTGAGAACTTGACATTCTCAAATCCTCGAATATCTTCATAGAATATTTCTCCTATTAAAAAATCAGTAAAGTGTGTACTTGAAAAAAAATATTTTGGTGACCTCTTCAGACCTTTAATGATTCCATAAGTGTAAGACCAAAGCCATTTATCAAATATGAAAATCAGTTCCCCGCTAAATGAACCCCCTTCTCTGTCGCCTCACATCATTAGCCTACCAACATTGCCGCGGAGTTGAAGGAAAGCCTCTAAGCCTGGATGGGAGCAGGATGAATACCAATGCCGCACCCTGTTAACTTCTCCCTCAGCGAGGGAGAACACTTTGCCAAACGTTTAAGCCTTTCCTTGTGCTTAAAGGTCAGTGCAGCAGTCACGCTCCTGCCTCCACCACCTGGCGCTTTATGGAAATGTTTATCGGCTCCCAGCTGCATTCCAAGTGCATTTCCAGGGACAGTCGTGGGTTCCCCGGGCACATTGTCACAACACAGTCAGCCGCCTTGTGTAGCTGTCACCAAAGGATTCGTTCCCACTCAATGAGCAATTTTTGCCCTGGCTGAAGCACTTGCTGAAATGATTTCATACATCATCGTTCTCTTGTTTCCAAACACTCACGGAGCAGAGCCCCCATCCACTTCAACACCCGCTCCCGAATGCACCCACAGCTTCTGTGGCCTCCCTCCCTCACTTTGCATTTCCACTACCACCCTGGGCAGTTGGTTCTATTTTGGGAGAGGACTTTTCACAATAAAATAAAGATTTTCATCACTTCGGAGGAGTTGGTACAGAAGCCCACAGAACCGGAGGGTTCAGTGAGCTTTCCTGTGCTACCCAGCATCTCCCTCGTGGGCCAGCCTCCAGCTTCTGCAGCCCGTGTCTCAGCCTCAGCCGGAATAGGAATTGCAGCCTGGGCCAAAGGTTCACTTTATGTGGCCTGGGCCTGGAAGGATGTGGAGCCCTCAGGGTGGAAAGTGTCCACAGCCGCGGTTAGGGAATGTGCAGGCAAGACCTAGCCATTGGCCTAGCACCGCCAGCTTCCGTTGCAATTCACCGCAAATGGGCTGGCTGGAACCTGGATTCCAGATCAGAGGCTCCACGGGCCATTGTGCTCCCTGGGAGTTCAAGGAGCCTTGTAGGTTTCCTCTCCTACAAAATTCAGATCTTGCATCATTTATTCTGGAAGCCATTCCGACCTCCCCCTTGCCTCTGCACAGCAGGACAGCTCCTTCCAAGAAGTCCACACCTTTCCCCATCATGCCTTGGCCGCTAGACCTCTTAGTCTGTACTGTACTTACCCGCCAACTTCTTTCCTCTTGTGCATCCATGATTGGACTGTGAACTCCTGAAAGCGAGGGCTGTCCTCCCTGCCCCCTGGCCTGACCTTCTGTCATTCCGAGGCTTATGGAGAGGACGTGCCCTTTATGTAGCTTCTTGCATTCAGGACCAGCTTCTGGGACATGTGGTCTCGGCAGTCACGCAGGTGCCAAGGGCCCCGTGTATGACTTCATGCACTGCTGCTGTCTTGAACTTGTGAACCATTTTTGAACAAGGGGTCATGCCTTTTCCGTCTGCATTGGGTCCTGCAGATTATACAGCTGCTCCAGGCCGCACATAACAAATGGGTGAACAGGAAGTATTTTTGGGGATTTGGTGTGCCTGCTTGTTCAATGTTGGCGTAACATTAAATGAGAACCTCCGAGGGCACAGACCGCAGTTTCTCAGCATGTTCTGATGGCCCCAGTATCGGCTTGGGCAGAGGTGCAGGCTTTACCAGCACCCTCGACCAACTCCTGAAGACCGTGCATTTATGGCACAAAGTATGGGAGGCCTTCGTCCTCTGGCATCATTTCAAAGCCAGAAGGCGATAAAGCCAGGGGTGACAGGCTCTGATGGGACCTCACAAATCAGGGAGGACACAGCACCATAAGCCAGAGCTCTTTATCAGGCAGGCCTCGGCCCAAGAAACCTTCTGCGGGAAGCAGGAGGCAGGGAGTGGGGGCCCTTAGCCCCACGGCTCAGGGGAAGGGAATGAGGGGTGAGAAGAATTCTGACTCCATCCCAGATCGGCCTCCATTCAGGCTGCGTGAGGTCCACTCCGGGGAAGCATGCCGGGTAGAGGTGTGTGCGCGGGCCGGAGCTGTTATAGGTGCCACAGCCCCCGTCTCTGTCTCTGGGGGGTGGAGAGGATGAGAATGAACCTTTCCTGAGTGTTTCCCGTGTGCCACTTGGTCACAGTGCTGAATGCCTAACCCGCCAGTTCCCACTGAGTCTTGCCCAGTCCTGTGAGGGACGTGTTATGATTGCCATTTTATAACTGGTGAAGCTGATCACAGCGAGAGCTCATGTCCCGTCCACGGCCACCCAGGTACTTAGGGACAGAACGAGGATGTAAACCTGGAAGTACGTCGGGCCACAACCTGAACTCCCAGCGTCGTACCCCACAGCCCAGCCCCCACCTGAGGCCAGAAACCCCTGCTCTCACTAGGTGGCCTCTAGGGTCCAGGAAGGGGCTTCAGATGAGGGGAGGGAGCCGTGCACCCATCCTCCTGGACAGGGCCAGAGAAAGGATTGAGGTCCCTATCCTCGGAATACAAAAGAAAAGCAGAAGTCTTGATGGGGGTGGGGGGAGTCCTGGAATGATCTCAAACGGCATCAGGAGCCTGGAATGCATGAACCCTGAGGATTCTAGAACCTTTGTCATTGCCTTCCACCAGTTACTCGTTTCCAGCAGTCATTTCCAGAGGGCAGATGTAATTAAACCCAGGCAATCTTGCTTCGGAGACTTCTCTCAGTCACTACCCAGCACTGCTTCAACTCAAAGATCTTTTGGATCTGTTCAGAGCAGTGTTCCAAACCCTGAGTGCAGATTAAAACCGTCTGGGAGATTTTGAAACCCTAGCACTCCCCGTAACTCTCCCGCACTGTGGCTGGGCATACACAGCGGTACCACGACCTTGGCGAGAAAGTTTGACGGTCTCTTAAAAAGTTAAACACAGCCCCTTCATAGGCCCCAGTTGTTCCCCTGCCAGCTGACAAGAAAAAGAAAAAGCCTATGTTCATGTAAAGGTTTTTACCCAAAGGCTTAGCCAGCTTTACTTGGAAGAACCAAGAACTGGAAATAATCCAAATTGCCCACCAACGGGTGAATGGATAAACAAGCTTTACTAGATCTCTCTCGTGGAATACTACTCAGCAATAAACAAGGAGCTACTACGAGATACACGACATGGATGGATCTCGAATGAATTGTCCTGGGTGAAAGAAGCCAACCAAAAAAGACCATTTTCTATAGGAGTCCAATTATATAAAATTCTGGAAGCTGTAAACTGCTCTAGAGTCAAGGATGGCAGAGCTGTGGTTGCCCCGGGGCAGGGAGGAAAGGGAGAGGTGGGGTGAGAGATCAAGGCGGGTAATCCAGGAAATTCTCAGAAGTCATTAGAACCTTTGTAATCCTGGTTGTGGGGGTGACTTAGGAGGAGTAGGTTCAACTCAGTCCAAGTGAGCACCTTCAATATGTGTGGCTTCTTGTGTGTCTGTTATACCTCAACAAAACTTTATATATATAAAAAAAAGACAGAATGCACACAAAAAACCCATGCTCAAACCTGTCTCGGAACAAATAAATCAGTCATTGGGCATAGGACCTAGACCCTGCAATTGTTAAAGCTCCCCAGGGATTGCAATGGGCTGCCAAGGTGCAGAGGCACCGATGCAGTGGGGAGACAGGTGAGCAGAGAGATGGCAGGTGTTCCTAGAGGGAGGTGCTCAGAGCAGGGCTGCCAACCCCATCCTGGGCCCCACTCAGGGGAAGCACCTCAGACAGGTGACCGCTGAGTCAAGCAAAAGGTAACAGTGTTTTGAAGGCTGAGCAGTTTTCCGGGCAGGGAGGGTGGAGGAGGCAAGAGAGCGTGGTCCAGGCAGTGTCAAAGGTGCAGAGGATGGAGAGGACAGATTCCAAGCAGGAGCATCGTGGTGGTCTGTTGACCACAGCGCAGCTCGGGGTGTAAGGCACAGAGCACCCACATGCTCCTGGATAGAGGCCACAGGAGCTTGATCTTTATCTTCCTTTTTCCTGAAGGTCCCCCTGAAGATGAGGGAGAAGACCAGCAAGTGCTGACACTACTCTTCTCCAGGCATGGTTCTCCCTGCTGGGAAGGCTTGGAGATGGCATAGGCAATGGGGAAGGGGCTCAATAAGGGGCCTTAAGGAGAGTGATAAGGTCGGAAATATGCTTAAGAGACCACTCTAGGAGCCATGAAAGGAAGGCAGAAGAAGGAAAGACTTAGGCTCTCAAGTCTTTGGCAGTAGTCTGTGCTTTCCAGGGTGGGGGGGCAGAAGGGGGACACCTGCTCTTCATTCCTTGCTACACTTACTCATTCAGTGCACTTCTCTGGAGGGCCCGCATGGGCCAGGCCCTGCTCTCGGCTCTTAGGGATAAAAAGGAATGAAACAAAAAGAAACCCCTTTCCCGCAGAGCTTACCTTCTAGACAACATAAACAGCATAATTAATGACGATAGAGTATGTTAGATGCTTATGAATGGTACAGAGAGAACAAAAGCTGGGGATAGGGATTGGCAGTGGCGGGGCTAGGGGTGGGGCTTGTGGTTTTAAAGAGGGTGGGCAGGAATGATGTCACTGCGAAGCTGACATTTGAGGAAACACCTGAAAGAGGTGAGGGAGTAAACTTTGATGATCTTTTGGAGCAAGATGATACCAGGCAGAGGGAAATGCGTGTGCAAAGGGCCTGAGGCAGGAGGAATGAGTGGAGAGAGACTGGTAGAGAAGAGGGCAGAGAAGGCATCCTCTGTGTGGTGCCTTGCAGACCATCACTCTGAGTGAGAGGGGAAGCCGTTGGAGCATTTGAACAGAGAAGAGGTAATAAATCTATTCCTGCAGGGTTGTTTGTAAATCAGATGTTTGGCAAATGCATCCTGCTTAAAATCCCCTATGAAAACCCAGCTAACCCAATGGTTCTTGCTTGGAGGCGGCTGGTTCCCACAGAGCAGGTGTGCTTGTGGAAACCCTGCACAGGGTTTCTCCAAATGAAATCTATATGTGCCTCTTGCCCCACCCTTTCGGGGCAAAAGACCAAGCTCCCCCCTGCCCCTGCAGATAGCAATGCTGTCTTCCTACAGAGCCTGCTCTTCCTCCGGGGACTGTGTCCAGGCTGAGCTGCTCCCTGTCAGGTGGATGAGGCCATGAAGAGAGAAGGGAGCTTGTGAGGGTGACGTCAGAGGGAGAGTGAGCCACGTGGGCCCTGCAGTCAGAACTCCAGAGCCAAGGAGCCTGCACACTCTGTCTCTAAGCCAAGCTGCATGAATTTGCCAGGGTGATTTCTGTTGCAGCCAGCCGAGGCTGCTGCCATGCCGTTCACTGAGCATTTACTATGTGCCAGGATGGTTGGTAGGTGCTTTGCATGATCTCTTATTTAATCATCTCAACACTCTTGACACTTTGTAACTCCCATTTTTCAGATGAGCTCTGAAATGCTGGCAAATGAGGGTTTCTGTGTCCACAGGAAATGATCATGGCCCCAGGGCACCCCCGCCCCCCTGCCCCCATGCTCCAGCACCCCCATCATATCTCTGTGATTATGTGCTTACACATTTGTCTCCCCACAAGGCCACGAGACCCTTGAAGGCAAGGGCTGAGTCTGATCCATGCCCCTGTTGTCCCCGATGCCTGGCACAGGCTGATCCATAGAGTTATAAAATAAATTAATGAATAATTAGGGAAAGCCGGCTGCCAGAGAGCACCGAGGTTCCAAGTCAGTGGTCTTATAATGTCTTTGTGAGTGAATCCAGCTCCTGTGGACTTTGTGTGTTGAATAATTGAGTGCGGTATGCCAGAGGCAGAACAGATGTGAGATTTCTGAAATCCAACAAAGGAAAGAGAGGTTCAAAACAGAGGAGATGGAGGTGGGGTCGAGACCCATCCTGGGGGTTCATCGTCTGGGGATCCCCAGGAGGCCGACCTCAGCAGAAAGAAGGGGCTTTGGGTAGAGGGCAGTGGGTAGGACAGCACAGCGCCGGGCATCCCAGGGACAGCAGAAGGGACTGAGCAGCTCCTAGTCCTGGGATCCAGAGGGCTATTGTCCCAGGGGGACTAAAAGTCCAGGTAGATTAGGCTTCATTTATTCTGTCGACCTGTGTCCTTGGCGTTGGGATCCAGCAGTGAACAAGGTGGTCGCTACCCTTGTGGAGGTGACTTCTAGCGTGGTGACAAATCAACAAGTAAACAGTCTCATTTCAGATTGGGGTAAGTGGTGTACAGAGACAAGAGGTGGGCCGGCGAAGAGAGCAGAGAGCCGGGTTATCTTGGACAGGGCAGAGTCCAGAAGGGCTTCTCCAAGGACCTGACTCTTGAGCAGACCCCTGAGTGATGCAAATGATGTCTTCCTCCGTGGCTGTCATCTTGGCATGTGTGAAGAGCTGCGCCACAGCCCGTGTGGCCAGAGTCGGGGACACAGCAGAAAAGAAGGGGCAGGGGACTAACTGTGCCGCTGCAGCCTGCCTGCGGGGTCTCCTGGGACGTGGGACTTTCCGTATTAAATGTGGAAACATCCCAGGCAAAGTGGGACTAAGTTGGTCACCTAGAGGTAGGGCGGGAGAACAGAGAGGGGCAGGGAGGGAAACATGCAGGCTCGTCTTGGAGGCTGCGGGTTTTATTCTGCATTTGGTAGGAACGGAGGACAATGGCTCATGTTTGATTGAACAGGTAACCCTGAGCGCCTCCTCCATGCGCAGCACTGTGCTGGCCAGTGAGCAAGGGTGAGGTGCGTGCTCCCGCCTCCTCGGTGTTTCAGGCTTTTGTGTCCTCTCGTGCTGGACATGAAGCCAGTGGTGGCACACTGTCACCACACATCTGCTTTTTTGCATTTTCTGACCAGGCTCAGGACAAACAAAGAAAAATATCTATAGCCTTCAAACAGGTGCTTTTCTTTTCCATCCAGAACAACAGGACACTATTTCCAGACATCATCTCATTGTGACAGAAAGGGAAGTGCGTGTTATCGGATCCCTTGTCGAAGTCCAGGTCACCCTGACAGTTGAACGCTGGCTCACTTTGCACATCTGAGTGGGAAGGTCACAGGATGGCCAGGGCGGCCAGGAGAAGCAGGCAGTTACAGCAGGGCATGGGGCGGAGGGGGGTAGGGGGAGCTGCATGGGTGGGGCGGTGTCACACCAGCAATCATGAACGTCCACTGTTAACTGTATCAGCTTCTTAGTGCTGCGTAACAAAATGTCACAAACACAGTGGCTTAAAACACATTCATTATCTCACAGTTTCCTTGGGTCAGAAGCCCTAGGCATGTCTTAGCTGGGTTCTCAATTCAGGGTCACACAAAGCTATAATCAAGTGTCAGCTGAGACGGGGATCTTACCAGAGGCTTGGGGTCCTCTCTCCAACTCATGTGACTACTGGAAGAATTCATTTCCTTGCAGCTGTAGAACCAATGCTGCTTGCTTCTTTAAAGTCGGCAGAAGAATCTGCTGCTTCAGGTCTCTGACCGCCAAACCCTCGGGCTCACCTGATTTGATCAGGCCCACCACCCAGAATAGTTTCCTTTTTGATTAACTCCTAGTCAACTGATTTGGCTTTAATTACATCTGCAAAAAGTTTATTCACCTTTGCCAAACATCTAATACCTCATGATATTCATGGGTCCCACCCACACCCAAGGGGAGGGGGTTCTAGGGGTGGGGCCAAGGGGCAGGACCCCTGGGGGCCATCTCAGAGCTCTGCTTCCTGTAGCAGCCATGTAAGACAGGCTTTACACACACCAACTCATTTAATTCTCAGAACAATCCTGTGAGATAGATACTGTTATCATCCCCATTTTACGAATGAGCCAACTGAGGCAGAGGGAGGGTAACTAATAAGTCCAAGGTCCCACAGCCAGGAGGGGCTGATGTTGAGATAAAGCACAGCCTGTTGGAGCAAGGATGGCTGTGCCAGTCAGGGAAAGAGGAGGGGGCAAGCCCACCAAAGTTCCCATCACTGTTTCATAAAGCGTTGCCATGGAAACCCTGCAGGAAGCATCACTTAAAGAGCTGTTTGATTATTTTTCTGGGTGGCCTCTGCAGGCGCATAGCAGCAGCACCAACACAGGTACACGCCATGGTAGGGTTAATGGGTCTCACGGCGGGCACATGGCAGGAGGTCCAGGAGGTCCCTTGATACAGGAACATGCTCACTGGCAATATTAGAGTCTGGTCACTGTCCCTGCTGCAGGAAACCCAGATCCGGGGAACCATTCAGGTCCCTGTGGTTCGTGGTGCTGTCAGTTTTCACTTACTGTGGGCCCGGAGGGACTGTATCTGTCTCTGGCCCTCTCCTCCCACTGGCCTGCACTCCTGGCCCATCCCTGCCCTGTTCTTCCGGGTCCTTCTCACACTGGCGATCTTGGTACCTCTGCCCAGTTGGGGAGAGGGCTGGGGCAGTGTGCAATCTGTGGAAGGCACGCCTGGACAACAGACGTAGGAAGGCCCCCAACCCACTCTCTAAGCCCCTTCGATGAGTTCCAGCTTCTGCCATGACAGAGAACATCCTAGACACTGAACGATCTTGTTCCAAATCTTAACATAAGGGCCACCCTCGCAGATCAATGAAGAGGAGGTCCAGGGTTATAAATGTGACGACAGCGGTGATCACAATGACTGCCATCTAGCATGACTTCTTGCCAGGCCCCACGAGAAGTGCTTTGTGCACACTGAGTTTAATTGCTCATATGTCAATTCATTCAACAAATATTTATTGAGCCATGACTCTGTGCCAGGTTCAGGGTCTCACCAGTGTAGTGGTTAGATAGTGTCCTATTTGCATTCTAGTGGGGGGGGGGATAAGCAAAGGGGGAAAAATATCAAATTGTGGTAAGTGTCATGCAAAGAATTAGAATAGAACGGGGTTGCAGTGAAGGCTGGGGACTTCCTTGGTGTGTGTAATGAGCAGAAACCTCTCTGAGGAGGCCATAGTTTAGCAGATAGTTCAGCAGACAACTCAATAAAAGGTTGTGCCAGGGAAAAGTTACAGCTGATGCAAAGGTCCTGGGGTAGGACCTGGCTTGGTGAGTTTGAAGAAAGAAAGAAGAGCAAGTATGGCTGGAGCATGGGAAGTATGGACTAGTGGGTATAAGCAGAGGTTGGCCAAGGAGATGTTGTAGGTCCAGGCAAGGTGTGGGTTTTCTGTGAAGGGAGATGAGAAGCCTTTGAAGTGTGTTAAGCCGGGGAGATACGGGCCCTAACTTGTGTTTCAAAAGGTCACTCTGCCTGCTGTGTGAAGAGTGGCTGTGTGGGGGCCAGGCATGGAATCAGGGAGGTCAATTAGTAGGCCTTTGCAGGACCGGGTGAAGGATGTTGCTGGCTTGGGCCACAGAGGGAGCAGGGCAGCTGGAGAGAAGTACGTGGATTCAGGTGTGGCCAGCCAGGCTGGCCAAGAGTGTGGTCATCGGGGTGGGAAAAGGATTCTGGAATATTCCTAAGTTCTTGGTCTTGAGCAACAGGTAGTTAGAGATTCCATTGCCGCAAAAACTCTTAAGCTGTATTGTGATTCCTGTTTCATACCTTAGAAAGCAGGCCCACAAACGCCTGGCATAGGCTACATGGGTGAACCTTGAGGGCGTTATGCTAAGTGACGATAAGTTGTTGGGTTCACAGCAATAGACAGTAGACTGGCAGTTGTCGGGGGCTGGAGGGAGGAGGGATGAGGAGCTCGGGTTTAACAGTTGTGGAGTTTCAGTTTTGCAAGATGGTAAGAGTTCTGGAGCTGGAGCGTGGTGATGGTGGCACCATGGGTGTTTACTTACTGGCACTGAGCTGGGCACTTAACAAGGGCTACAATGGTCATTTGTATGTTAGGTGTATGTTTCTCCAATTAGAAAACACAAAACTGGCCCAGGATCCCACAGTGGGTAAGAAGTGAAGCCGGGTTTTGATCTAGGCCCAGCGAACACCTGAGTTGGTATGTTTAACTGCTGCATCCTTGTCCCCAGGAACATGGGGCCCGGGCTGCATGGGATCTCAGCCACAGCCCTGGCACCAAGGGAGAACAGCTGCCCCGGTTGTGGCTCGTGTGGGTCCCTGCCCATGGGTCATTTAAATGGGAGGGGACAACAGGAAGCCCACTGAATCCTGGGACTTCCTAACAATGTTGATATATACAGGGAAATGATGGTGGTAATGGTGGTGGTACTTACTTACTGCTGACCACAATGACAGCAAAATGGCGAAAATGTTAGCTCCCAACCTGGACATGGGTTGGCCAAGCCCTTGGCATGTCCTCACCATAACCCTTCAGTGTAGCTAGTTCCATGATCCCCATCATACAGATGAGAAGACCGAGGCTAAATGCTGTTAAGAGACTCGCCCCGGGGCCATCTGCCAGTAAATGGGAGTAAAAATTCAAAGCTTGGCCTTCCTGTCTCCAGATGCCTTTCTAGCAATGGCCCGGGTTAAATGAGGGGACTAATTACGAAGGGATAACTGTGCTGCTTCTCAGTGTTCTATTTTTTGGGCCAACTTGAAGGGACACAGAGTAATTATTTCCTGGAATGAGCATCTTCTGCACAGGCCCCAGGATGCTCCACACTCAGCCTCCCGCGTGGAAGCGGACACCGCCTTTGCCTGGCGACAAGTCCCAACAAGGCTTGGCACACTCCCACCCCGCGCCACTCAGGCGGCACCTCACGGGGGGCAGAAGGGAGAGAACAAGATAAAACAAAATCCAGCTGAGCTCCTAATTCACATTCCATATCCAGCAGCTCCTCGATGATAAATAATTCTGGAATTGGAAATGAGGCGGAGGGAGGTGGGTGGAGATTTGGGCAGCCCGGCTCACCAGACCTTTCCACTTGGGATCTTCCTCTCTGCTGCTCAGCCAACCAGTGAGGCAGGGCCCACCAGGGACAAGTGGGCATCTTCGCCTCTCCTCTCCTTCTCTCTCTCTTTAGTTGTTATTTTTAATCATGGTAAAGTAGACGTAACAAAGTTGACCATCTTCACCATTGACAAGTGTACATTTCACCGTCATTAAATACATCCATGTTGTGCGACCATGCCCGCCATCCATCTCCAGAACTTTCTCATCTTCCAAAACTGAAACTGTGCTCCTGAAATCCTCTCCCCTCCCTCCTCCCAGCTCCTAGCAACCACAATTCCACTTTGGTCTCGAAGGATTTGACTACTCTAGGTGCCTCGCAGAAGCGGCATCATACAGTACTTGTTTTCTCGTGACTGGCTTATCTCACTTGCGTAGTATCCGCGAGGTTCATCTCTATTAGCATATGTCAGAATTTCTTTCTCTTTTTAAGGCTGCATTGAATTCTGTTGTAGGGATTGGCCACATTTTGTTTATCCATTTGTCTGCTGACAGACGCTTGGGCTGTGTCCATCTTTTGGCCACTCTGGCTAATCCAGCTGTGAACACTCCCCTTCCCTACCCCAGGTGTGACTGTGACTGTGTATCACCAGGGCATTCAGGTGATCAGGTAAAGTGTGCATCCCCCTGACCGCCAGGACGGCCACCCTGCACGGGGCCCCACAGACCCCTCACCACACCTCATCCCGGACCTTGCAGGTTTCCATGGCAACCCCATGCCAATCAGCTGGGCAGGGGAGTCTGATGTAGCGGTTTGAGTCCCAGCTGTCCGCTTACCAGGTCCGTGACCTCAGGCGGGTGGTTTCATGACTGTGGTCTCTTGTTTCTTCACCTGCAGAACCCAGCTCTCTCACTTCACAGCTAAGGGGCGGGGTTGTGGGGAATACAACGCTCTTGTTCTCTGCCGGACGTCATACTGGGTGCTTGGCGTGGATTACTCGGCGTGGCCCTCATAACTACCTTCATGAATAGTTAGCCCCTTCGTCTAGCTCTGTCTGTGAAGTTGCCTGCTTGCTAGATGAGAAAATGGAGTCTCAGGGAGCTGAAGGTCTTGCTGGAGGTCCCCCCCCACCCCGCCCGCCCTGTCCCGCCCTGCCGCGGTCAGTGGCGAGGCTGGAGTTCTGAGTACCTGGCTTGTGGTCTTACCCCCCATTCATGGAAGGCATCTAACATAGGACACGGTCCGCAGGAGATGCCCAGCCAATGAGGACCCCCCTGGTGAACTTTAGACATGGCCATAGCTAGCTCCTGCCTTGAGGAAATCAGTGCATCTCCCCCAGAAGCAGAAGCAGAGCTGGCTGTAATAGGCAAGGTCCTTGCGTGGCCCGGACATTCTGGTCTTGCTGCTGGGTCGACAGATCAGATCTGCCGTGCTGGGCAAGGGCACTTGGGCTCCATGCCTGACCTTGGTGATCTGTGGATGCTGTCTTCCTGCGAAGAGGGTCCACATGTTTTATCATTTCTCAGAAGGTCCCTGACCCCCCAATGAAGACCCACCTGGATTCTAAAGCCCATGGATCCCAGAGAGAGCCATAGGCTCTGATGGATGGTGTTATGCTGAAGCTCGGAGAAGGGTCAGCTCCTGGGACAGCGGGGATGGAGTCATTACAGAAACATGGCGAGTCAGCAGACATATGTACCGTAGGACAGACAGAACCAGCCGGGACTCGGGGTCATAGAAGAGAAAAGCTGGTGTTGGCAGTAAGGGGGATGAGGTCAGACCACTGGGAATGCTAGGCTAGGCCACGGTAAACAGAAGACACCAGACTTTCCATGGCTCAGCAAATAGCGGTTTATTTCCTGCTCCTATGTCTGTCCTGAGCAGGTGTTCAGTTCGGTGGGGCAGCTCTCCTACACGTGGTAATTCATGTTGGAGAACCCCATCCCCCAGGGTCTGCTCAGCTGCCTCCAGTCAAGGTAGAAGAACTTGGAGAAAGCTGCATGGGGGATTTTATGGGCCGTGCCCGGAAGTGGCCTGGGCCACCTCTGAAGAGGGCCCAGCTGCAGGGAGTCTGGGAAAGGTCATCTAATTGTGTGTCCAAGAGGAAGAATGAGTTTTGGTGAACAACTGGCTTTTTTTTATTTTTTGGTTTTTGTTTTTTTTGGTTTTGTTTTTTTTTTTTTTTGCCACAGACAGCAAATCTGACATTTTCTGATGCCCACTGCTTAAGGAAATGTCTAAGGAACAGAAGCCCCCTGAAGTAAGTTCAGTAAAGAGGGGTTTATGCTAAGTATTCAGCAGACAGTCTCACAGAAAACTAAGTACATGGTGGTTGCCATACATCCACTCATTCATTCAACAAATAGTTGTTTTTTTTAAGATTATTTATTAGAGAGAGAGAGATAGAGAGATCATGAGCAGGGGTGGGGAGGGGCAGAGGGAGAAGCAGGCTCCCCACCGAGCAGAGACACTGACTCGGGGCTCAATCTCAGGACCCCGGCATCATGACTTGAGCTGAAAGCAGGTGCTTAACTGACTGAGCCACACAGGTGCTCCCACAAATGGTTTTTGAGTGTCTGCTGGGTGTTGGCCACTGTGTGATGTGCTAGGATACAAAGGAGAAAATGTCAGACAAGGTCTTTTCATGGGGCCTGCGTACTAATGGGAAGAGGAGAGTAAACAACAAGGAAAACAATAAGAACACATAAAATGATTATACATGGTGGTTAGCACGCCACAGGTAACATAAAAGGGGGCGAGACAGAAAAATTGAAGTCGGATTAGGTGTCAGGGTAGGTGTCTCCAAGGAGGTGGCATTTGAAGTGACATGTGATAGATGAGCATGAATTAAACATGCACAGAGCAAAGGCCAGAGAACTTCTGAGCCAGGGAAAGTTGTGCAAAGGCCCTGGGGCAGAAAAGAGCTCGATGTACGTAAGGATCAACCACCACCGCTGTCTTCCTTATTCAAATCTCTTGACTCTTTGCTCCATTACTTTTTCTCTGTTAAATTCCACTGGTTCTACAGTGGGACCACCAAATTCAGTGGCTCGGTTTCTTCCCTTTCTGGCTTGAGCTCTCAGCAGCACTCCACACACTGTGGGCCACGCTGTCATTCTCAAGATCCTCTGGGGCACTGTAGCCCCCTTGGCCCATCCGTTCCTATTTGTACAAGCTTCCCAGAGTGGAAGCAGAGTGGAGGATTGAAGGGGGGTCAGGCAGGGAAGCTGCAGTGGGGGCTGGGTGGGTAGGCAGGAGGGGCTGGGAGGATATCCAGTTTTCTTGGCAATCAGGAATGCAAGGTGCCCGCAGAGTGCCTGGCTCAGAGTGGACTCTCAGCCATCATTGCCTCACTTCCTCATGGGGCTGTGGCCGGAGGTGGGTGCGCTGGTAGTTCCTTAACTAAGGGCTCACAAGCCAGAGTGTAAGCCCCGTGAGTGCAGGGAGGGTGCTCGCCATTGGAGCCCCAGCACCACCACTGGTTGCCTGAGTGAAGGAATGAACGAGCAGCCCCTGGCAGCCTGCATGTCTCCGGAGCCACGGGCAGTGTGGAGTGACAGATGCCCATGACTTGGCTTGGGGGTTGGGGGGCAGAGAGAACCAGCTCTGGGACCCTGCTCCAACCCTGGAGATGCCGGTAACAGACAGGCCTAAGGAAATGAGGGTGGGGAGGCCAGAGACCAGCCCACGACAGGCAGGAACCGCGGTGGGTCAAGTTCAGACAAAGAACAAAGTGGAAGGAGAGATTGGAATCCTCAGGTGTCCGGAAGAATTCCTGAGGCTCTGGGACAAGGTGAGACTCCAGGCTGTATGCAGTCAGGAGCCGGAATGGAGAGCTTGTCTCTCTTTGGGAAACAGCCCCGGTGATAGAGTGATCGGGTCACACCAGCTCTTCGAAGACACAGAGAGGGGTACAGGCTCTAGGGCCTCTCACCCCCTCCTTCCCTGAGTGGGAGGGAGAGCAGCACACGGGGACCCGGCGGCCTCTCCGAGCACAAGCCCTGTGCCCCGGGACAGCTGCAGGCCAGGTCAGGAGATGACTGAGACTCCCTTCATTTCCCCTGGAGAGGGGAGGGCTGGTAATGGGTGACTCCCGGACCCTCGTTCCCTGGGGCTGGCAGCCGCCCTGCACAGCTGTGCCCACCGCTGTCTTCTCCCTCCTATCTCCCTCCGTCCCCAGCCTCAGCAGGCTCTCCCACGTAGACACACGTATGCCTCCCGTGTCCCTGCGCATGCCCACACGTGATGTACATATGCAAATTTGATATCTACATCTACAGTCCATAGCTCTGTCCACACTTGCAACATCGGCACGCGAGCACACTTACGTACACTATAGAGACACAGTGTTCTTGCTCACACACACACGGTGCTGCAGGAAATACAAGGAGTTTGGCGTTGCTAGGACATTGAACGTGAGCGGAGACAGGGGCGGGGCTTGCTCTCAGCACCTGGGTGATGGGGAGCCACCGAAGGGCTTTCGGGCGGAAGCAGTATGATCCTGTTAGCTCTTTAGACAATGGGTTGGACTGGGGCAAGTCTAAAGACAGGACAGGGAGGATGTGTCTGTCTCCAAGTCCCTGAGAAGAAGGCCAGCTGGGGGAGGTGGCCCTGAGGCATTAGCAGGGGGGTGGGGAGGAGGGGCAGAGAGGAGAGAGGAAAGGAAGCCGACACCAGAGACTGATGCAAGAGGTTTTGGCGAGGGTGGCTGGAGGGACCCCGCCCCCCAGGGGACAGGTGGGTTTGGGGTAAGGGCAGTTGCTCAGTTGGTCCACGTGCAGCCGGAAGCATCTGTGTGACTTCCCTACCGAGAAGCCTGACTATGGGGAGACCTGGGGCCTGGAGTCAGGAGGAATGTCTGGCCTAGGACTTTGCAGATAGATGAGGAGTCAGCAATAGAAGGGAGAGCAGCGAGGTCCAGGGGCTGTGTGCTCCTGGCCATCAGCCACCTCCTCTACCTGGAATGTCCTTCCTTTGCTGCCAAGATCATACCTAATGCCTCTTCCAGGAAACTTTTCCAAATTATTCCTTCCCATCATCCCTGAGGCCGTGTGCCACTGGCTGGGGCAGCCAAGTGCGGCCAGGAGGAGGGGTGGCGAGAGGTCAAGTGGGGCCGAATGGGGCAGGGTCCTGGGCCCATGTCTGTCCCCTGCTGGCTCCCTGTGTAGTCTGCATTTCCCTAGCTACTTTGGGGCTGAGTAGACGGCTCAGAAACTGTTCTGATTAGGCTGGGGGAGGCCTTTCAGACCAGCAGCGGACGAGAAGCAGGCGAAGCAGGCCCTGCTTGGCTCCATAGAAGTGCTGTGGGTCCAAGTGATGCCACCTGCCTGGCAGAGGCCGGCTTCTCACGTTCCAGTTCCTGGGGCCCATCTGCTCCCCATAGCTACTGTTCCAGCTTATTTCTCTCTTTCGGCTCTGGCTTCACCCACACTGCCCTGGCATCCTCTCCCGGGGAGCTCCTGGGACTTCTGTGTAATCACATCCCTAATTTATTGAGCATTTACTATGTGCCAGACACTGAGATAAGTACTCCGTCTGGTTTATCTGACTTAATCCTCTCAGTGGCTCTCTGAGCGGGGTGCCATGACAACTCCCATTTTATTGGTCAGAACACCGAGGTACGGGGAGGTGAAGTAACTTACAAGGTTGGGATTTGAACCCGGACTGTCTGTCTCCAGGGTCCACTCCTCTCACCAGGGCACTCTGCGACCTGCTAACCTGTGGCGGGTGGCAGGGCAGAGGTAGGGGCGGAATTCCAACCCAGGTCTGCGAGACACCAGCCCCATTCTCCAAGCCATGGTGTTCTGTGCCCGCCTGACCCCAGCAGCCTCTCTGCCCGCCTTGTAGCCCGTGGCCAAGGCCAGGAGCTGCCCGCCCCATCGTCACGGCTGGATCTGCCTCCCCACCCCAGTCCTGCCTCCTTGTCTGGGCCTGGGTGACAAGAGTGTCAACACGGGAGCCAGGCAGGCCCCGTGAGTGCGGGGAGAGTGACACCGGCTTCCAAGACGTGTTCTGCTTGTAGAGGAGACACCTGCCAGCAAGTTTTATCCACCCAGGAGAGGCGTAAGGAAGTAGATTGTCATTTTGAGACATAATATAGGTTGTTTATCGTGTGTGGGGGAGGATGTGTTGTGCCTGCTGTCATATATGTAAATGCAAGAGCTATGTACAGATGCCTTCTGGATTGGCCTGTTTTTATATATACATGTCCGTGTATGAGAGAGAGAGCATGATAGAGCGTGTGTGCGTGCGTATGAAGGAGAAAATTTGAATGATGGATTTGTGCCTGTGTGATGTGTAAGAGATTGTGGGTCCCCCAAGGAAGGAGCTTGTCCAGGGCAGAGACAGTTCTGCCTTCTGCCACTTGACCCTGGAGAACCCAGGTGGATAGTCTACCTGCACAGGGGGCTCCACGAAGCCTTTGGATTTGGGGATGCATGTAAAGTTAGACCACAGAAGCAGTCAGAAAGCTTGGGGCCGCTGATGGAGGGAGAGAGGAGGGCTCCCAGACTTCCTGTGGGGACTCAGACACAGCATTTCTCGGTGTCTTATAGTCACTGCATCCCCAGCCTGCATACCTGCCTAAGGTACGGGAAACAGGGGAGTGACCGTGGCTGGACACCTCCCATCTCTGTTCCTCTTTGGGCCCCTCTGTCAAATTCTTCTTAGAAAGAGGGCAGCCAAGGGGTCCAGAGCCTTTGGAATATTGTGCTGCTTCCAGTGGGATGCAAGCCAAAGTGTCTCTTGCCTTAAGAGAGGTGGCCGTGAGGTATGCTGGTGCTTCTAGGCCCTGGACAGGGAGCCAAGTGCAGGAAATGGGGGCCCTGGGACTCCCTTGTGCACAGGCTGGCACTGGCGCATGGCGGATTCCTCTGGGCATCCCAAATAGTGCTTGAGCTCAGAGACAGCATTTCCCTGTTAGCCAGCAGGATATCGGGGATTAAGACCCAGCCCTCCCCTTGGGGAAGGTTCCCCAAGGAAGACTTCCCATATGGGCATCCTCATCCCGGCTTCCAAGTCCCAACCTTAGGGCAAGATGCCCTGCCAAGCCAGGTCAGACCTCCCCCTCTTCAAGCTCCTTTGCCAAGACTGGTTCGGGATCCATGACTTCCTGCCTGCAGCTGGGCAGGGCTGAGAGCCCAAGATGGCTAGCCCTAGCTAGGAGCCTTGGGAAGTCCTAGCACACCTGGCCAAGGGTCATTCTGCACCAGCCAAACGGAAAACATACCCTGCCAGAAAAGGCATCAGATGAAAGAAAAAAACCCTATGCCTTTACTGTTCTATAACATACTGAGTTCAACTAGAAGTGATAAGTTTACTTCTTTGATGAGAATTGATCCCGTTCCTCACAGCTCCTGACCAGTGGAGCCTGGGAAACCTCAGGCCATCCCAGCTTCCAGAAAAACATAGGTTTGGATGTGCCAAAGGGGAATTATGTTTCTTAAAAAATTCATGTTAACCAGGAAAGTTCTATGTAAATGTCAACTATCATTGCTATTTTCCTTTATAATGGTGATGGCTAATAATGTAAACCAAGCAACTCAGGTTTATCTTATCCTAGGATCTAGCAACTCCCAAAACGTGTTCTGTAGAACAATTCTGGAGTTACTAGGTGATTCTGAAGGAAAAAAGTGGTGGAGGGTGGTGAGGAGAGATCCTGTAGTTAAATTTTTAGAGATTCTGGTTTAAGTAAGGTTTCTCGCCTGAAGAACCTTTTGGGTAAACTTGTGAGCATTGGTTTCTGCTAGGAGAGGGAGTTTCTGGAGTACTTTTAAAAGTTACTTGACCCACTGAATGCTTTTCTCACAGAATATATTTCTCATTTTTGTATGGAACATACATCGGGAAACATTTCTAGGCTCCATTCTGCAGTTAATCAGATCTAGCCCCAAATTGCATATTTAGCTGTTCTAACAGTATTTTGCAGCGTTCCCCCACAAGTTATCAATGATTCTCCATGCATTGCTCTGCCCAGACAAGCTGAAGAATCCCTGTGCTAGACTGTGTGTGTATTGGGGGTGGGGGTGGGGGCTGCGTGCCACGAAGGCTGAGCAGGGAGCAGCAGGGTTTGGGGCTGCAGAGGTCAACAGGACAGAGACTGCCTTATGGAGGGCCTTGTGCCAGCCTAAAGCTACTCATCAGAGAGGCTGAGGCTTGCCACCAGCTCTTAAAACAGGAGACGAACACATTGGTGCATGAGTACAGAGGCTGGAGCTTCCCGTAGGGATTAGCTGGAGGAAGGAGCGGGTAGCCCAGCCCACTGCTCCCCCTTAATCCTGCAGGGGATCCTCAAACTCATGCAACCCCAACCTGGAAGGCTCTGAACTTCCCCCTCCACAGCCTCTTTTTATTCAGTGTTGTGTTTTCTGAAGGCAGGGCTACCTCTCTCCTTTTCTTCTTCCTGTTTTTCCCAGAGAGATCCCTCGTGCCTCAAGAAGCTGAAGTCACTGATGCGGAGGTGACTCCCCTCTGGGTCAGGGTTGCCAAAAATGACAAATTAAAATGCAAGGTACCCAGTTAAATTTGAATCTCAAATAACAAATATTTTTTAGTGTAAGTATATCCCAGATGTTGTATGGGATATACTTACACTTAAAAACCCCTATTTGTGTTTCTCTGAAATTTGAATATAACTGGGCATCCTTTGTTTTAACTGGCAACTCTACTTGGGGGCCTAGGATATTGCCTTTTTGGTGCTGCTTCTAAAGAATGGCTAGTAAAAATGAGGAGGCCATGGGGTCCTGTGGTTACAAAGTGTCAAGAATTCTGCACCGACAGCCCCACTGTGGCTGCTGGTGGGAGAATGGGTGCCTGCACAGCCCCAGCTCACTGGGGTGGAGAGATGCGACGAACGAGGGTCTGCCTGAGTGTGGGTGGGTCCTGCTCTAGGTCTGGCAGAGGGAGGGACTGTGGTCAAGTGGCTTGAGTTTCAAGCCCAGTCCTGATCCCAACCAGGAGTGTGACACTGGGTCAGAGTTAGCCCCCAAAAGGGGACCTCCATGGTCTCTGTTGGGGGAAAATGAAGTAGAAGAGCCCAGATGAAGTGCTGAGCAGAGGGCCCAGCTCATATTAAACATCCAGATGGTGACAGTTACTATCATTACAACTAACCCTTTGACCCTTTTTCCTATAGTGAAGGCTAAGAGAAGTATGATTCTAACAGGAAAGAGTGGAGACTGAACATAGGCAAGTCCTTCCCTGCAGCCAGCACAGCGCCCCCTATTTCCAGGGCCAAACTGAAGGGCAAAGGAAATGGGACTTCCCTCTCAGTCCGGGGTTGGGGGAGCTGCTTACTGCCTGTGTTTGCCTGGCCTACTTCCTGCCAGTCACCTCTGGCCAGGACTCCCACCTGCCCGGCTCACTCTTCTCCCAGCCCCTGCCCATCCTTGCTGACCAGCAAAAAATAACGCACACCTAGGCTATGGACATAACTGAATCGGCCATAGTTCAGGGCTGCAGGACGATGGCTCATGGGCTGGCTGCCTGTGTTCTCAGTAAAGTTTTATTGGAACATGTGCTGTCTGTGGATGCTTTTGCACTACAGTGGAAAAGTTGAATCATTGAGACAGAGACCATAAGGCAAGGCCCAAAATATTTGCTATCTGGTCCTTTACAGAACATAGTTTGCCAACCCTGCACTAGTTTATTGCTATATATATATAAATATATATTATATATATGCTAATATATAATGCATATTTTTATTTTTATATAATATACATTATATATATGTACATACATAAAATTCATTCAGTGGATTCCAACCAAGCACCCTCTTCCTGCCAGGCATTAAGTCAAACATGAGATAAATACAGAATAATTCATTCCTGCCCCTCGGGAGAGTCCAGCGATGAACACAGACACCTAAAGGAACCCTGAGAAGCAGGCTTAGCTCCTTTTGGAAAGCAGGGTGTCGTAAATGGACAGCTAAATAAGTTGCAATGTTGTGTAATGAGCGCAGGAGTTGACACGCAGTTACAACTCCAAAGTTATTCTGTAAGTGGGACCCCAAAGCTCCAATCATGTAAAATATAGGTTGTGAGGTCACAAAACAACAAGATGACAAGTGGGGCCTGTGAAGTTCATGGGCGGGGAGCTCCACGAATCTGGGAGCCGATTGCCAATGACATTATGCTTGAACTGACCTTCTATCATAACGTGTTCTCCTGGGATCTTCCAGTTTCTACTGAACACGAAGGGCGTCAAGGAAGGTGTCACAGAGAAAGTGACATTGAAGTGTGGCTTCGAAGGATGAGTAGGAGTTTTCCCGATGGAACATTGGAGAGAACAGGAAGATGTGCTTGGGGAGCCTGTGGTTTAGAACAGCCCTAGTGGAGGGGATGAGATTGGGGGAGCAGGAGATAAAGCAGAAACTGTCAGCCAGGGTCACCTCGTGGAAGGATGGGGCTGCCAAGCGCATAAGCTTTGATTTTTCCTAACGGCGATGAGAAATCTCTCCAGGTTTTCTTTTTCTTTCCTTTTATTTATGTTTATTAATCTTTCAAATCATTATTTATTCTTCTGTTAATCATGCAAGAGAGCAGGGGGCCTGCAAGGGCCGGTGTGCCTGGATGGCAGGGAAGCCACTTTGGCACGTGCGCGCCTGATGGGGCGAACGAGGCAGGGCCGTGGTAAATTGGCCCTTCTAGAATGTTCACTCCAGCATCTGTGGGGACAGTGCCTCGGAGGGAGCAACACCAGCAGTGAGGAAATCAGCATGGGTGCAGAAGTCCAGGGGAGAGGCGAGGAGGACTATCAAAGCAGACGCAAGGCTAGGGCAAGTGTGATTTATGGAGCACCGCCCCGTCCAGGGGAGAGGCCAGGCTTGCTGCTCCCAGAAGTCAAAGTCCAGTCACGAGAGAGGCCCCAGGGATTGAACAGTTCACAGCTCAGAGAGATAACCCCACGGGGTTAATGGGAGCGCTGACACGGATAGGCTGCCGTGAGTGGTTGTCAATCCCAGCTCTGCTTTCCAGATCCCTGGACGAGCGCAGGCTCTGCCTCTGAAATTCTGAGACAGGAGGCAGTGGGACAGGCATGAGCAGCTTTGTAGAACTCCCCTCATGCCCCTGATGCGGAAGGTGGCAAAAAAGGCAAACCTGAGCTAAGCAAGCACGCTCACCGTGGGGACCGTATGCCCACCACTGGTCAGGGAGAGGCGTGACAGGACAGGACCTTGTGAACCTGGGGCTGGGGAGGGCGTACCCCATCAGAAGCCCGGGTGCCCGCCTGTATTTGTTTGACAGGCAGCAGGAAATGTACGGGGCCAGGAGAGGGGCTGGTGGACACCCCAAGGCATCCCCCAGGGAAAATGAGGGTAAAACACCTTATGAGGTTGGTTCTGGATACACATGCTACCCCATGGCAGAGTGACTCGCAGTGGGGTGGTCAAGTGCAGGCAGAACCTAGTGCAGCCGCAAAGTACATGGGGTCAGCAGCCCGGCACTGCCTTGGAAACCCAGCCTTACCCCCCAGGGAGCCATGTGGCCTTGAATCAATGCCCTAGCCTGCATGCTGGTCTCAACGAGGGATGACAGTGTCATCTCTGGCAATGGGTGTTGAAAGGATTCAGTAAGATCATTAAGTCATTCAATAAGCTTTTATCAAAAGTATTATTATACACGAGGTGGAATGTTCTAGGAATTGGGACACAGAAGTGAACAAAATAGACTAAAACCTGTCTGCCTTTATGGCGCTTACACTGTAGCAGGGTGAGACAAATAATAGCAAATGTATCACACATATAATATGTCAGATGGGAGGAGTGGAAGTGGAGGCAGCGAGTGGAGACAATTCTTTGGGGATGGAAATATATACAAAGCACTTGGCACTTGGGCTAGCATGCAGTAAGTGTGCAATAAATTATGTTTACAAGGGCAAGCAGCTAAAAGTAAGGGAGTTATAAAGAATAACTTTATAAAATAAGGTCATGTGTGTGATGCAGAAATACCTAGCACTGAGTAGTTACTTGGAAGAGAATGGTTTTTATTCCTCCCTCTCCCGACCATACCCACTACCCTTCAGTCTCATGTACACACACACACAGACACACACACATGCACAAAACACCGTCTCCTCTTTCCATGTTGAGGGTTGTGGGAAATATAATCCTTCCCCCTGAATCCTTTTCCCAGCCATCCTGCCACTTAGTATCAACCGTATGGCCATGGAGATGAAACAAGTTACTTGATGGAAGATAAGAAATCAAAACATATGGAGGGTGCTTGTCCAGAGAGCATAAATGACTCTTCATTATAATGTGGGAACTAAAGTCTCAAATTAAAAATAAAAGAAGGCACGATGTAGCTTTTGCTGCACTCCAACCACAGAGGAGATTCATTGTCATACAATCACTGAGAATATTATCTTGATTGGCAAGAGCCAGGCTTTGAAGAAGGGACAAAATTCCCCACAGCTAATCTACAATGGAATTGTTCAATGTCAGGCACAGCTTTAATAATATTGTTCTGGGCTGCGTTGGATGTAAATATCCCACTCTTCATTTTGTAAGCAATCAAAAGGAAGTTTTATAGATGGGCGAACATGAACAGCTATAATATCTGTGCCAAAAAACACACGGGCAAAATCAAAAAAATCAAAGAATGCCGCACCTCGAAAGGCTTGCTTTGTGGCTTATCTCCAATCTCCTCTGTCCAGCAAGTTGCGCATCAGACGCATTACAAAAGCCCTCGCTTTAAATGTTGCCCTTGACATTATTAAAAAAAAATACAAGGTTAGTAAATCAGACTGGAGGAAAAAAGAACAACAGACTATTAAATCTGGACAATCATGTAATCTCCCTTCATTTGTCACAGCACCTACAATGACGGAGGGAGGGAGGGAACTCTGGTTGATTAAGCACCTACTATGTGCTGGTTGCTCTCTCTGTCAGAAACAGTATCACAGTCCAACTAAGAGTGCTGAAAAATGGAGCCAGAAAGACTGAGATTCACAACCTAGCTCTGCCACTTTCCAGCTGTGTAGCCTGGTAGAAGTTGCCGAAACTGTGCCTCAGTATTTTCCTCCGTAAAATGAGAATAACTCCATAAAATGAGTAAAAATCCAGTATCCCACTGGATTGTTTGGAGGATTAAGTAAAACTAATGTGTAGCCCAGGACCTAAAACATACCCGGAACTCAATAGTGGATATTATAGAGCAAATTTACTTAATGTGCATGACAGCACTGCTATAGGTTGAACTGTGTCCTCAAAAAGATACATTGAAGTCGTAACCCCCAGTAGCTGTGGATCTGACCTTTTTTGGAAATAGGATCTCTTTGCAGATGATGAAGTTAAGATAAGCCCATTGGCATGTGTCCAAATCCCCATCCAAAATGACTGGTGTCCCTATGAAAAGGTGAAATTTACATAAGAGACAGAGAAACAATGTCACATGAAGATGGGGGATGGGAGTGGGGCGCCTATAAGCCAAGGAATGCCAAAGCTTGCCAGAAAGCCACCAGAAGCTAGGAAAAGACAAGAAAGGGTTCCCTTACAAGTTTCAGAAGGATGCGGCCCTGCTGACACCTTGATTTTGGACTTCTAAACCTGCATATTATGAGACAATAAGTATCTCTTTTGTTTTGTTTTGTTTTTAAGACACCCAGTTTGCAGTACATTATTACAGCCTTAGGAAACTAATGCTATACCCACCACGGGAAGAAAAAGTATCCTTATTTTCAGATGAAGAATTGAAGGCCAGAGGCGACAATTACAGCCTAAGATCATTCAGCCAGAGGTGGCTGAGCTGAGGTCTGGAATCCACACCTTTCTGAGCCCAGCAAGTGCCCTCTCTCCCTGGCTGCTGTGTGGCCTCTCAGGACCAGAGCTCAAGATAAAAAAAGGAGGTGGCGTTGGGACCGAACCCCCATTCATCACACCCAAGTCTCAACAGAGGTGCCAGGTCAGAGTGGCCTGATTATGAACAGCTCATTAAGTAAAGAGCAGTGAGTGTTTGAGAGTGACTTTTTAAAAAGAATTGACTTTTATTTATAGTGACGTTCCAGTCATTAATTTCGAAGGAAGAAAGCCCAAAGCAGAAACAGGTTCATTAAAAATTTGACATTAGTAATTTAATTAAATTGGGTCTTTGCATCTCGTTGCGGAAAAGGAAACGTTAGTTCTACACCAGTTCTCAGACCATTTCCCCTGGTTTGCCCCCTCCCCTCACCTTAGCTTGCTTTCTTCTCCAAATGTTTACCTGACCCGCCCCCTCCAACCCCCAGCACTCACAAACACACACACATCACAGTCACTGCCTCCTCTGCAAGCCAGCAGCACGAGCTCACAGGAAATGTCGAGGAAGCCAATAGTGTGGGATCATGGGAAATGCCAAGATAGCCAGCAGCGTGGGATCATGGGAAATTCCAAGGTGGTCAGTAGAGTGGGATTGTGGGAAATGCTGAGGTAGACAGTAGTTTAGGGTCATGGGAAATGCCTGGGTAGCCAGCAGCATGGGATCATGGGACGTTCCAAGGTGGTCAGCAGTGTGATATCATGGGACATGCTAAGCTGGGTCAATGGGCAGGATGATAGAGAGTCTGAGTCATCTGAGTCATCTGAGTCATCACACCTGTAGAGACAGAGCATGGGGATAGAGAGCTCTTCAGTCCTTAAGATAACTTGCACAAAAACATCAGCCTCTGGATGTGAGCGGAGTGGGCGGGGACCCGCCTTGTCTAGTTCATTGCTAATTCCCAGCATAGTAGGCCCACAATAAATTTGTGTTACATGAAGGAATGAGTAACTTCCCCAAGCAACTAATTAATGAACATACAATGATGTCCCTGCAAGTGCCGGGCTTCGTGTTAGGGCTCCCAGGATACACCTGTGGACCAGACCAGGCTCCTGCCCTTGTGGTCCTAGGACCCCGTGGAATCATGCATCGACCATTTGCTGAGCACCTACTGTGTTCCGGGGACTGTGTCAGCCAGCCATGCATCATTTGTTGTCGGTAACCCCCTCCACCACTAGGTATTGTTCTCTTTTCTCAGTTGAGGAAATGAAGGCTTAGAGAGGTCACATGAGTCACAGAGTAAGACAGAGACAGGGCCTGGTGGTGGACGCAGATCAAGGTGATTCCAAAGTCTGCCATTTCTCTCTATACCATGCTTTCTCCTCCTGGAAGGGGAGGCTAAGAAAAGGGAGGGAAAGCCTTCTTTCCGAGGGTTCTAAGATCATCAGTGTTGGTAGAGAGGGTCCTAGAAGACGGCAGCATGGTCAGGAAGAGGGTATGGCAAGGGCCCGGGAAGCTCTCTAGGATTCAGTCCGGCCCCCTCCATTTCCTCATCTTTACTCCTCATCCTGGCCACCCTTGCCCTCTTATTTCAGGCTTCTTGAGCCCCTAGGTTGTCTCTGGCCGCAGGGCATTTGTGCATGATAGTTCCTTTTCCTGGGACACTCTTTGGCCTAACTAATTCTTACTAATCTCTCAGGATTCAGCATAGACGTCACTGCTTCCTGGAAGCCATCTCAGACTGCCCCAGACTGGGTTTGGTCCTCTGCCTGGTCTCTCCTATCAGAACATTTAACATACCTTTAATTGTGCACATCTCTCATGAAGTGTGCTCGGATTCACATGTGTCATACTCACGTGTCTGCCAGGCTCTCCTAAGCACTTTGCATGTCTTCGCTCATTTAATTCTCCCAAATACCCAGTGAGAGAAGAAAGTACTGTTGTGATTCCTGTCTTGCAAACAAGGAGACTGAGGCACAGGAGCGTTAAGAGACTTGCTCTGGGTCCCAGAGGTAGGAAGCCATCTGTCCAGGATGCATACCCAAGTTCTTGAGGCTGTACTCCCCACCACCCCGCTCTATGGCTATAGCCTCTCAGTGATGCCTCAGGGAGCCATCGCTAGGTGAGGGACACGTACTTGGGTGGTGCTCTGGACATGGCTGTGAGCCCTTGTCACTGCCCTGTGGGGACATCTTGAATTGGTATGAGGTCTGACCTTCAGGGCATGGGCAGTTCTAACTCTAAGGAGAAAGGCAGAGGGTTGGGGGAGCTGGGTTGGGTTGAACAAGTGACTCAGGCAGAGAGGCTGCTCCCACTGCCCCCCCAGATTGGCTGGCACCCTCCCCAATTTCCTTGGGATAATGAGAGCCCACTGGCAGCTGGCCACGATGGCTTTAGTTCGGGTCACACCCTGTACGTTGTATTCCCTGGCTCCCCCTTTAAGTGAGTCAGTCGGATCCGAACTCGGGTTCTTGTCTTCCCACTTCACTGCCTATTTCAGCATTAACAGCCCCTTCAACTCTCCCTAACCCGCTGGGCCAAAGGACCCCTCCGGCCGCCAGGGCAGACACACATGAAAGGAGGGACGCTGGGTTTAATGAGCATCTGCTCCACGCCATGCTCTGTGCCTCTTCCCTGTTCAGGAGGAGTGCGGAGCATGAAATCAGGGCAACCAAACCCAGGAGATTAAAGTGATTTCCCTGGGGCATCTCGAGTGATGGGACAGACGTAAGCCACATCCGTGGCTGTGCGGGAGAAAAGGCAGGAAACCTGGATGTCCAGTTACAAACCACAAGTGTGGCTCCTTAACGCAGGCCCACTGTGAGTATTCAGGGACTAGGCAGCCTTGAGAGGGCCAGTCCATCTGCCAGGGAAATGAGACCTGGGGAGGTGACTTGCCCAGGGAAGGCGCCGCGCGGAAACGGGCATCAGGGCCGAAGCCTCACTCACAGGCGGCATCTCCCTCTCTCTCATAGTGCTCCCCAGTCACACGTGTGGGAACCCTGGGCGGCTGCCCAACGGCATCCAGCAGGGCTCAACCTTCAACCTCGGGGACAAGGTCCGCTACAGCTGCAACCCCGGCTTCTTCCTGGAGGGCCACGCCGTGCTCACCTGCCACGCCGGCTCCGAGAACAGTGCCACGTGGGACTTCCCCCTGCCCTCTTGCAGAGGTAGGCGGCCAGAGAGGGTCTGAGGGGTGGGCAGTCACTGGAGGGGGATGTTGGAGCTTCCAGTGGGACCTGGTCTTCAGTGGGGGAAGCTCCGTCCACTCCAGCCACGTCGGGGGTGCCTGCTATGGGGAACACATGTCTAGAGACCACCGACGGTCCTAGGGTCCCCAGCTATTCCAGAGGCTTCTTAGCCTCACTTGACCTTCCAGCCCTCAGGTGTTCCTCCCCTGGATCGCTTTCCCCCACGTCAACAAACTTATTTTTAACCAGTCTGCCCTCCTGTTTAGGAAGAAACACAGTTTCTATTCCGTTACTGAACATCTGTGTGCAAGGACAAGGACTTCCCCCAGCTACTTCCCTTCCTACTGATCCCGCACTGGCAATTCTTCTTTTCCCTCTCCTATCAATTTCCTATAAATTCAGCCTCTCTCTGTTTTATGGAGTCCTCCTCTCAGCCTCCAAATATGGTCAAAACCTCTTTACCCCAACAGCCCCCCACCCCCCGCCCTCCCAAAACCCACTGCCTCAACTTCCCGGCGGGGGTGACCAACTTACGCTGGTTTCCCTGGGATTTTCCCATTTTTAGTTCTGAAATACTTGCATCCTGGAAACACGCTCAGTCCCAGGCAAACCAGGATGGTGGGTGATCCTCTCCCCAGCCTATTTCTTATTGCCCTTCCAGCCTGTAATAACTGAGTTTATTTCTAGGCTAATTTCCCATGCCTGTAATCTGATGATAAAAATAACACATGATCATTTTTTAAATCATTTTAGAAAATTCAGAAAAAGAGTAAAGAAGAAGCAAAATTTACTCATTTTCATGATGATTTTCATGTATTTCCTTCCTATCTTCTAATCCATACTGCATTATGCATGTATTATGAATATGTGTACAATTGAGATTATTGTGCATGTAGATTTTTTTAAGGCACCTTTTAAAGGCTGTGACATGGTAGTGTAGGGTTTCCCCAGGCCACCAGGAATGCCTGGCATCTCGAAAGCTCCATCTGGCCTTGTCTCTGAGCTCCCCCTGCCCCGCCACCAACCTCCCATTTACTCCTCTGCAGACTGGCCTTTGGCCCCAATATTCTGCATCATGTTGCCAAATCAGATGGGAATTGTTTTGGCCCTTATATTTCTTGACCTCTCAACAGCCTTTTGCACTATTGACCACTCTTTTCTTCTTGAAACTCTCATCTTTCAATTGTGCGAATCCCAGAACACTCCGCTATAGGTCTGGGGGGGCACGTTGCAAGGAGTTGAGAAATGATGGGAACACGCAGCTCTCCTTGGGTTCAAGTTTTACCTTAATCTTAGAGGCAGCTTTTCCGTAAATACTGTCCAAAGACCAGCCTGGGGAGACGGGTTTCCCCTTCCCGCCATTTGTGCACACCCTTTGTACTGTCTGCACCAGGGATGGAAAATACTTGGCGCATACGTCTCTTCCCTTGTTCCCACTCCAGTGGCGGACATAATTAATTGATCACAGCACCCTTTCTTGAGCCCACACACGGCTATGAATTCCTTCCCAACAGACAAGCCCCAACCAGTCCTCGTGAGTCGCCCCCTGACCCCATGGCTGTTTATTCCTCCTTGGCCATGTTTATCCTTCTTGGTAGAACCTGAGGCGACAAGAGTCTCCCTTCTTACCTTCCTAAGTGCTCCTCTCAGGCCCTGTTTCTAACTTGGGCTGTGCCTCTTGTCATGTGATTGGTATCAGGAATGACCAGCCCCAGGTGAGGCCTCGACCCCTCCACACAGGTGTGTGGCCCTGAGTGGCCAACCACGGCCAAAAACTGCTGTCTCCACTCCTCTTAGAGAATCCCTACCCACCCCCGGCCTAGAGGATGTCACAGCGGAACACTGACCTTCCCAGGAGGGGGGTCAGAGTTGTGACGTGATAATAGGATGAAACTGGGTAGTGCAGGAAATCAAGTATTAAATTGTGAAACAAGACTCACTTCCCTTTCCTCTCACAGCTGTATAAATACCATGCTCTTTCAATATGGAAACAGAAAGCAATGATAGCCCACGTGTGAGAGGCAGAGGGGCTGCCACCCCGTCCTGTGCCATATAATTCACACCAGGACCCATCCCGATACAGTAGAAATCCTCTCCCCTCCTGGGTCTCCCTCTGGGGATCTTCATCAGCTTTAGCCTCCTCTGAGAGGACTAAAGGCATGGGACTCCCTGCCGAGCCTTGTCTCCTGGGCATTTGGCCCATGGATCTTCAGTCTCTCCCCGCCCCGCCCAGGGGGAAACACAAAACAAAACAAAAAGCAAAACCCACTAACAAAGGTGTTTGCAAGCAGCAGGGCAGCCTTTGTTGAAGGCTTGATAGCAATCCAGGGCCTCAGCACCGCGAATGGCTGAGAACGAAAGTCTGAGTCATCGAGAACCTCAAAAGCTTTCTGCCCCTGGCTCTCTGGAAGCTCCCTGCCTCAGGCTTCCCTAAGGGTGTGCATCGCACCCTCTCTTCTTTCTTCATCCTCCTCCTCTTGGTCCCTCTTGACTTCGGCCCCACAGGGGGACTGGCATTGACCTCCTAGGCACGAGAGCCCCATTGTCTCTTGGCTTTGCTGTCCCCTTCCAGGCTAACGTGTCCCTTCCCAGGGTGGTATCGTCCTGAACAGAGAGAGCTCTCCCAGCACTCACACCACAGCAGTGTTCATGGGCATGGGGCCTTTTGGGGGCAAAACTCTCTCCCCATCCTCTCGCCTTCCTCTCTTGGCTTCTCAGATGATGACGATTCTTCCCTGGCTCTCCCCAGTCTTTCCCTTCATGCCAAAGGGCCCAGCATGGCCTCACCTCTGGCGACATCTTGCATCTCTTGGGATTTCGCATCCACTACATGGCTTCTAATTGTCGCTTGGAGTGACTCTACAGTGTCTGTCTCCAAGCCCACTGTCGGTCCTGTGTTGCAGGCCCCGTGGTATCAGATTCTACTGAATTATTCCCAGGTATGTGCTTCAAATAGGGCACATCCAGAATCTAATTCTCTCTGTCTTCCCAAACCTGCTTTTTGTATGCCTCCTCCAGCTCAGTGAAGAGTGTCACCATCCAATGTGACCAAGCCAGACACCCCAGTGGCCTCTTACAACCCTCACCCTCCTTGCTCCCGACACCATCAGCCACCATGTCCCGGTGCCTCTCTCTGCACCTGCCCTCGCCTCTAGGCCTCTGCCCCTGCTCAGGGGGTCTCGCTAGTGATGGTCCGGACTGCCTCACATCCCATCTCACCTGTCCCACTGCACAACAGCCCTCCCTGGGCCACCATCTGCCAGTACCCCCCAACAGGTCCCAATCCATTCTCCACTGCTGGAGTGAGCTTTCTAAGCCACAGATCTGACAGAATCACTTGCTGCTTAGAAGGCAACCAGTGGGGCGCCTGGGTAGCTCAGCCAGTTAAGCGTCTGCCTTCAGTTCAGGTCATGATCTCAGGGTCCTGGGATTGAGTCCCACATTAGGCTCCCTGCTCAGCTGGGAGTCTGCTTCTCCCTCTGCCTCTGCTGCTCCCCCTACTTGTACTCTCTCTCTCTCTGTGTCAAATAAATAAATAAAATCTTTAAAAAAAAAAAAAAAAGGCAGCCAGTGCAGCCAGTGGCTCTTCCTCCCTGATGGGGTCAACTCCAGATTCCTTAGCATGGACAAGACCCTTCCAGAAAGAGTCCCAGGCTGATCTTTCTAAGTCTTTTCTCAGTAGCTTCTAATTTTGCCACACCAGAGAAGGCCCTCTTCTGGGACACACCAGGAAAGCCAGCCAAGGATGTCAAGTGTGGCTTCCAGAAAGGCTTCGAGTCCCAGAGGCTCCTTGGTGTCTTTGGGGCCTGAGATGTGGCTCCACTCATGACCGGGGGAGGACAGATGGCTCTCCCACTCTCCAAGCCCCAGCACCTCCCCCATTCTGTGGGCCTCAGGTCCATTTCTGGTTCCTAGTTCACCACAAGCTGCAAGAGCAGTCTGAGAAGTGTCCTCAATAATGCCAGTGATTTTCCAAGCCACACCTCCTTGGGTGTGCGTTCCAAGCCGTACAGGAGCTGAGGGTGTTCATCAGGCACCCGGCGACGCCAGGAGCCGCGGTCACGCCAGAGCTAAAGGTTCGTACTCAGGAAGGATTAAAGCCTTTTGGCCTTTTTTCCTCTTGTGTAGAACTCTCAAGGGCTGGCATCTGTGAGTGGATAAACCTCATCCACTGTGCAGTGGTCCGTAAATATTTGCTGAATGAGCGGATGGCTGGATGGATCTAATTCACCACCAGAATCGTGTAGGCATATGAGCCCAAAAGGCAAATTGCTGGCCTGGGTTAGCCCACCTGCCCAGCTGCACCGAGTAACGCAGAGTCTGAAGCCAAGGCTTCCCGGAGCAGGTTGGAGGGCAGGAAGTGCCACATGCCTGGCTGAAAGGTAGACTCAGCCTGGGGACGTAGCCCAGACTAAGGGGGAGTGAGGACCCACTGGGATATGAGGGGGCAGAGGAAGTGTGAGGCTGACCTCCAAGGTGGCCCGTCCCAAGGCCACTGGCCCTTCTGAGACTTGGTCTAGCTGGCAGAGGGAAGGAGGCAGGGCCTGCAATCTCCCTTTGCTCTGTGTCCTTCTGGGCACCTTGTCAAAGGCAGAGGTCCCTGGGAGGCTCTGAGCTTTGCGGAACCTCTTTGAAACGCAAAGAGTTTCAGCAAATGGCCTCTGACTTTGGACGGACATGGGCCCTGGAGCAAAGAAGGCCACTGGGGAAGGAATGGGGATCAGATGTGCTGGGGGCTGGGAGACAGGTGGAGAGAAAGCAGCTTGAGCAAGCAATGCTTGGCCTCTGAGGTTCAAGCCAAACACTGCCAGCTGTCACCTGACTCGGGGAAGGGGGCACTGGTCTGTGGAAGGTCAGGCTGCAAGCGTCGAGTTGTGCTCCCGATTTTCTAGCCCCAGGGGGCGGAAGTGGGGGAAGGCAAGACAGAGGCAGTGTGCCGTGGAAAGAGCATGGAGTCGGACGGGTCCAAGTCAGCCCTAGCCATCCTGGGCCAGCTCAGAGCTGTGGGTCACCGGTGTGCTGCTAAGCATCTCTGTGTTTTCAAGTCGGGAACATGAGCAGTGGGCTTGGTCGCTTACTCATTCATTCACTCAGGATTCAACAACTTCATGAGTGCCTACTGTGTGCCAGCCAGTTAGGAACTCAATCCCTATTTATTGACTGCTGATTATTAGACATTTGTTATTCTAGATGCAGAATATTGCCGTGATGAAAAGTCTGACCAGGCTCCATGAGATCATGGAGTATTTATTTGCTTTTAGCAGCTGGGAGGCGAACCACAGATAAAAATCAAATACACAAATTTCAGATCACGAGGGAAATGAGGCAGATCGTGGTAGGAAGGCTACTCTGGCTGGAGCTCTCAGGAGAGGCCCCTCTGAGCAGGTGATATCTGCACTGAGTTCTGAATGAGAAGGGAAGCTTGTTATGTGAAGACCCAGGGAAGGGCATTCGCAGCAAAAGAACAGCAGGTGCAAAGGCCCTGAGGCAGGAAAGAGTTTGACACATTGGAGAAACAGAAACCAGGCCCATGTGGCAAAGTAGAACGGGGAGAAGGGATGGGGGGAGAGGGATTGTTGTGGTGAAGCAGGACAAGAAGTTTGGGTTTGGTTCTCAGCTCAGGAAGGAGCCAGGGAAGGGTTTTAAGCACAGGTGTGGTGCAGCTGAACTTAACTTTTTCCAAAGGTCACCCTGAATGCTAGAATGAGAAGGACAGTAGTCGGCAAGAGATACAGCTGGGAGGACCAGTTAGGAGGCAGTACTGAAGGCGAGCAGGCTGGAGACTCTGCATTTGGGTCACAGGTGGCCATGGGAGAGATGGAAGGGCCGTGGTTTGGGGGCACAGCCAACAGCCCTGCTGATGGGATGCATGTAGGTTTTGGTGGAACAGAGGGTCAAGGCTGACTCCTAGGCTCGAGTGCTGGTGGGGCAGGGGTGGGGGGTGTCAATACCCGATACCCGAGATGGGGATGACTAGCACAGGGAGTCGGGGGCATGTGCCCTGAGGGGAGTCAAGAGAGCTCATTTCATCCAGATAAAGTCTGAGATGCCCGTGAGACATCCGGGGGGTGGGGCAGCTATTAATTCTGTGGCTGGGGAAGTTCTGAGCCAGGAAGAGGTGGGGAGAGAGAGACGAGACCCAGTGTTGGCACCTCGGGTGGCAGAGAGGGTCTGCCCGCTGGGCTCCTTCATGCTGATCACACTACATGACATGTAGAAAGTACCAAATATCATGCCAGCCAGTGTGGACCTTGAGTGATTTTGGAATGCACCATGGCTCCCAGATACTGTTCCTAACCACGGGGTTAGGAGGGGAGGGGTTCCTCTCCTACCACTGGGGTCATCATCACCCCTTCTCCAGTCACCTTTGCCATCACTGTCACTATAGCAGGACCCCCCAGAATGTGCTCTGGAGTCTAATCACCTGGATTCAAATCCTGGCCTTGCCATGCCTACCCACTAGCTGAGCAACCTTGGGCTAGTTACTCCACCTCTCTGTGCCCTCGTTTGCTCGCCTGTAAATAATGCCAATAACAGTGCGTAACTCACAAGGGGCAAGTGAGGCTCAAGTTGATCAACACTGCGCGTGCGGCAGAGGGCCTTGCTCATAGCCATGACCCGGGGAGAGTGAGTGGCCATGACTCGGACCGCTGCCATACTGCAGGCTGGCATTTGGGAGCTCGAACCCTCCACCAGACCCTGCCCTGCCTCCTGCAAGCCTCACAGAATCCTCACAGGAGCCCCAGCAGGTTCAGCGCTTGCTATCCACTAATGCACATGAGGAAACTGAGGTGCGGAGAGGTGAGGCACCTCCCTGCGGTCGCACGGCTCGAGGGCAGCGGAGCCAGGATTCTGGCCCAGGCCCCACGTCTACCAGCCATGAACCTGACCTTCACTGTCGGCTGCAGACAAGGACAATGGCCTGTGATGCCTGGCAAGAAGACTCGTGGTGACACTGTTGCTTCCAGAGCTCTAGCTTGGTGGCCCAGGGCCTGAAAGCTTGATCCTCTCCGGGGTGCATCCCCTGACGAGTCCACCGGGTCAGGCACTGCTCGTCTCCTGTGCTCCCCCAGGACCTTCCTCTCTAGCCTGTCCCATGAGCTGCAGGAGAGAAGCCTCAGGGAAGGGGCCTGAGGTGGTTCTGCTGGGCAGATGCTGCTTGGGGGGGGCAGCTATTTTTGTTCCTTTTTTTTTTTAATTTTATTTATTTGACAGAGAGAGACACAGTGAGAGAGGAAACACAAGCAGGGGGAGTGGGAGAGGGAGAAGCAGGCTTCCTGCCAAGCAGAGAGCGCGATGTGGGGCTCGATCCTAAGACCCTGGGATCACGACCCGAGCCGAAAGCAGACGCTTAACAACTGAGCCACCCAGGTGCCCCTGATTTCGTTCTTTAGAGGAAGCCTGACCCAACACTCACCCACCTCCACCTGAGTACGGGTAGCTGGCCTGCCCTTGGCAGGCAGCACAAAGCCCCCACCTCAGGCCCCTCAGGCAGAGGAGAGGAGGAGCAGGAGAGGCTTCTCATACTCAGAAAAACCCCTCTCCAGGGCCTGCTGCTTCCAGGGGCTGCTCTAGCCCGTGTCTGGTGCAGTGTTGAAAATAGGTAAATAAGGGCATGAATCTGGAGTCAGAGCGTCCTGGGTTCGAGTGTGACTCTAACAGTTAGTAGCCATATGACTGTGGGCAAGATTTTTTTTAATTTTTTTTTAATTTTATTTATTTGACAGAGATCACAAGTAGGCAGAGAGGCAGGCAGAGGGAGAGGGGGAAGCAGGCTCCCCGCTGAGCAGAGAGCCCGATGTGGGGCTCGATCCCAGGACCCCGAGATCATGACCTGAGCCAAAGGCAGAGGCTTAACCCACTGAGCCACACAGGTGCCCCTGTGGCCAAGTTTTAAAAACCACTGAGTCACTGGGGTGCCTGGGTGGCTCAGTTGTTGGGCGTCTGCCTTCCGCTCAGGTTGTGATCCCAGGGTTGTGGGATCGAGCCTCAGGTTGGGCTCCCGGCTCAGTGGGGAGCCAGCGTCTCTCTCTGCCTGCCACTCCCGCAGCTTGTGCTGTCTCTGTCAAAAAATAAATAAATAAGATCTTAAAAAAAAAAAAAAACACTGAGCCTCAGTTTCCTTATCTGTAAAATGTAGATGATATTATACCTATCTCTTCAAGCAGTTTGAGGATTAAACAAAAAGTCAGCGAAGCATTTAGCAGAATGCCTGGCCTGTACTAGAGGCTCAACAGAGTTACATAACTGAATACTATGTCCCGCCTGCGTTTTCTCCCCAGAAGGATGCCTTTGTGGACCATATCCATGGAAGGCATCCGGGGTTGGGGAGGGGGAGAAATAGCGATGCTCTCAGGCAATTACAATTTCTTAATTTTAAGAAGGGGTATCTTTGATCAAGTCAAGGATAAAGGGGCAGAACCCTGAACCCCCAGAAGAGGGGACTGATGAGGTTGAGCAAGTCCCTGGGGCCCCCAGGACCCCTGAGCCACACAGCACAAGGGAAAGGGGGGACATCGAAGCTTTAGGGAACTCGCGCCCTGGCCTCTGCATCACACTTGAGCTGTCAGATGCAGCTTCTCCCCCAGGGCCTCTGGGGACTTTTGTTTGCTCAGAGGCAGAGTAGCCTGGAGAATGAGGATATGGACGGAAGCCCAGCGCCAGGGGCCCCAAACTTGCAAGCGTCCAGAATTTTGCACTGGCATTGGCCTAAAATGCAAGAAAGGGAGGTGGAGGATGGTTCCTCCATCCCTACCTGAAAGTTGTGAGTCCCTGGAGAGTTAAAAGACATCCAAGGGGGCCGAGGGGTAGTCCTCTAAAATTGCAGTTAATTGAAGAAATTCCGGTGGAACTTAAAGTCCATCATAAATAAAGTCATAAACTTGGAAGGGCAGCGCTCGGCATCGCACACCTGCACCTTGAATATACAGGACTTAACAGGAGAGCAGAAAGCCCATTACCAGAGAAGGAGAAAGTGTAAATTAATATTTTAGGACTGTGGTGTCAGCTGAAGGTTATGTTTTATGGCTTTGAAGTTGTAACCATGAAATATGATGGCTTGTTTCAAGGGAGAGGGAATCTGCAAACAACTTCTAGAGCATCTTCAATCAAAGCAGGACGCCCGGGAACCAGGGTGTTGGAGGACCCCGAGAGGCAGGGACCACGCGGGGAAGGGGCACCTTCAAAGTGGACTGGCAGCTCTGGGCAGAGGGCCTGACACTCTCCAGTCCTCAATTCCAGCACAGTCTAGAAATCACTGACAAAGGTTAGGAGCTTTGAAGATCTCAGAGTGGCTTACCAGACTGCTGTTAAGCAAGGACATGTGGTGTCTTGACAGAGGCCACATTCCTGGTGCCAGAGAAAGTCAGCTGGGATCCTAACTGGCCACCCACTGTGTGACCTTAGGGAAGTTGCACCTCTCTGAGCTTCCTCATCCTGTTTCATTTTTCAACAGCTGTTTCCTGATTGCCTGCCAAATGCCAGAAGTGGTAGGTGCTGAGGGCATTTTCATTTCCTCAGAACTGAGTAGCCCCGAGGCTCCACTGAGCTCCCTTAAACCCTTTGCTGGATGTCAACAGTCCTTTCTCCTTCCCAGCAAGAAAGTCTTGCTACCGAACTTCTGGGTCCAGAGGCAGAGGCGTGTTGTTCTAAAAGACGTTTCTTTGGGTGAAACTTACAACTCACACCAAGAACAAACTTCCCAAAGCCCCAGCCTCATGGCAGAAGGCTCTTAGACAGGGCGATGAGGGGTTGCACACCACCCAGCCACAGTGACCAAGCAGTGACCATCTGCCGGGCCTCACTGGCCACAGACACGGCCCCTGCCCTTGTGGAGTTTGTAGTCTAGATGTTAAATAAATGGCATAACCCATCAATGAATTTGGGAAGATCATTCATTATGGGAAAGTATGTGGCACTCTGAAAGCATAAGATGGGGGGAAGGAGTTTCTGTATCTGGAAAGATCCTTGAGGAAGTGACATTTAGGCTGGGACCTAGAGGCTGCAGGGAGGCCAGCCAGGCCCAACAAGGCGGGGAAGAAGGTTCCAGAAGGAGTAACTGGCACTTTCCAGGTCCTGAAGCAGGGAGATGCTTGGTACATCAGAAAAGCTGGAAGGAGGCCAGTGTGGCGGTGGGAGGTGGTCAGGAAAGACTGGTATGAAGCAAGGCCCTGTACGTCTTTATAAGCCATGGAATGGTCTATATCATGAGTGACAGTGGGAGTTGTTGAAGGTTCTTACAGAGAGGGGGGATGTCCTCAGGTCTGCGTTTCCAGGATCATTCAGACTTCTGTGTGAAGAATGATGGGCTGGAGCAGGAAGGATGTTTGAAGACCAGGAGGGAGGCCTCATGGCTGTGGTTGACTTGGACGGTCATGTGGCTTCACGTGGAGTAGGTGCAGGGCAGATGACGGACTCAGTCAAGAGCTACTTACAGGGAGAGACGGGATTTGGTCTCCGGCTGGGTGTCGCATGTGGGAGAGGTCACCCATGGCCCCAGCCCTCTGGCACGAGGCCCTGGGTGGGTAGTGCTGACACTCTCTGGGAAAGAAATGCCGGAAGGCCAGGTTCAGTGGGAGGAGAGCATGAGGGTGGGCTTGGTTGGGCTGAGGTTGCGAACAGTGTAGGATGTCCAGTTGGTTTCTAAGACCAGAACCACGCAGAGGCCGCAGAGTCACCGTCTTCCCCCATGACCTGCTCCCTCCAGCATGGCCATGGCTGGCTGACGCTCCTGACACTGTTCCCTTGCCCCAGCCCCCCACCCAGAGTCCCCCTCCTGCCTGAGCTGGACCGTTCTACCTTTGCTTCTGCCTGCTGGTCATGAAATGTCGCTCTTCCTGGGCCTTCTTCACTCCCGTGGAGTCATAGTTGCTCTTTGTCCTGCTGACTCCCAGCCTCGCAGGCCCCCCAGCTCACGCTGTCTGTGGGGGCTGCTTCTCCTCCAGGTCCCCGTTCACCCAGACAATGTCATAATGCTGCCCTGCTAGAAACCTCCACCTCCTCTTTCCCTCCTCCTCTCCTTCACTGGCCACTCCTGGGTGGAGACCGTGTCCTCTGCCTTCTCCCCTGCCTGGATTCTGAATCCTTCTGTTCCTTCTCTTCCTCCCACTGCCACTGCCCCTCATTCAGGCTTTGACGATTAGAACAACCTCTTCATGCCAAGAGTGGGCATTTAGAAATAGGCTCATTCTCTCAAAACAGACCTTGACCCTGTAGAATGACATTAAGTATAGTTCAGAACCCCCGAATGAACTCACCTTGACCTCCATCCCACACTGCTTCTGTATATCCAGCTGTCAGCTCCGTTTCTGCACCAGGACATCCCTCATACACACTCATCCCTGGAATCCCAAACCGATCTCCTGCTTGCCTTCCCCACCACAAGGCCCCCCCTCCTGGGTTCCCTGCCACAGGTGGTACCTTTCATTCATCCAGATTCTCATGCCCCAGACCTGGAGCTCATCCCTCCCCACTGCCAAGGCCTGTAGATTCTGCTTCTTGAATCTCTCTGAAATCAGTGCTCTTCCTGTAGTCCGCATGGCCTCAGCTCTGATCTCATCTGGCCTCCCCTGGACTTTGGTGACTATGTCCTACCAAAAGCATCGTGCCCACTCCCCGACTCAGACCTCCTCTGAGCCACAGCCCCAGTGATCTTTCTGAAATGCAAATTTAATCATATTCCTTCACTACATTTGATTCCCAAGATGAAGTGGAAGGAAAAGGAGAACTTAGTACTTGTTGGGTATCTACATGGGCCAGCCCCTGGCTGACATTAGGCCCTGTCCCATTAACAACCCCCTCCAGTTATCCCAGCAAACCGTCATACGGAGACGCCAAATGAAGCTGCCAGAAATAATTGCCCAGTTGGGGTCACATGGCTGGGGAATGGTGGAGGCTGAATTCAAATCTAGGCCTTCCTGACCCCCAATCCATTTTCTTTCCAGTACAGTCCACTGCCTCCAAATCTTCTTGGCCCAGTGTTCTCTGTCACGTGGCTCCTTCTCCATTTCCAGTACAATCACCCACCATTCCTCTCGGTTTGCTCTGTGATAAGTCATCCAGAGCCACTTATCTTAGGCATGCCATGTGCCTTTGTGTTTCTGTGCTTATGACATTCATTTCCTTGTTTTCTTAAATGCCATTCCCTTTCTTCTCTATCTAGAGGACTCCTATTCACCCTTCAAAACCTAGCTCTAAGGGCATCTCCTCTGTTAACCTTTCCCAAACTGACTCACCCAAGCAAAATAATTTGCTGCTATATCCACATCCTCCAAGTATGACCCATATTCCTGGGAGATGGGAGAGTACATTGGCTAAGGGCATAGTCCCTGGAATCAGGCTTAGAATTCCATCTCCTTCAGTCGCTACGAGCTGTGTCATCTGTGGCAAATGCCTGACTCTCTGTGTTCCTTGGTTTCCTTACCTGCAAATGGGAATGTTACTTCATAGGGTCAAAGTAAGGACTACAGGAAAGATGTAGCATCATTAGAATGATTCCTGGTATAGTGTAAGTGCTCCAAAAATATGAGCTTTTGTTATCGTTACCAGGCAGTCTCTGGCACACGCTGGAACCTGGCTTTTGCATTTCTCTGTCCTTCATCATGTAGTCCTGCCTCTTGTAACACGTGCTAAGTGTACTGCACTCGCTTGCTTGCATGTAGATTTCAGGACAACAGGGTTAGAGTTTGGACGACTTCCCCTACACCAGCCAGCTAGTGAGCAGCAGGGAAAGGATTCAGACTGCAGTCTGTAATAATCCAGAACCCAGACCTCTTAACTAGTCTATGTCAGAGCATGTTCTCTGGATCATTTTTTCTGAATATCAAGTCGCTGCTGGGGTTTCAGCAGGAGCAGCATGACTTCCAGGTTGGGCGGTGGGAGGAGGAAAGCTCAGAACCTGCATGGGAGACAGACGGATGGACGGGTCACTCGGACAGGGCCAAGTCCGTGCCTACCGTCAGATGCGTTACAGTGGGAGCCCAGAGGAGAGAGCAGTCACTAAACCCTTGAGGGCATGAGGCTCTCCCGGGAGGTGGCATTGGAGTCGGTCCTCAAAGCAGGAGAAGAGTTGCCCTAGAGAGAGAACATCCTGGGCAGAGGCAGCGGTGTGAGTGAGGGGCAGCAGACTGACCATGCACGGTGCAAGAACAGAGCTGACAGGCAGACAAGGGCAGGAGGGAGGATCGCAGAGGTCTGGCCAGACCATCGCCCCAGGGAGCTGTGTTGAGTTTTTGTCTTGTTTCCCCACATCAGAGGCTTCCTAAGGTCCTGTGGGAAGAAATATCATATTCCCACAGTGGAGACCATGGCAATAAAGGTGACGGCTGAGTCCTTCCCTGCTCACAGCAAAGCAGTGCGTGTGGTACCCCAAAGGTGCCCTGAATGTCAGAGTTCAGTCCCAGCTCAGGGGCTGTGTGACCTTAGGTAGGTGGCATAACCTCTCTGTGCCTCAGTCTCCTTGTCCGATCAAGGAGAACGGTCAGATCTGAGATTCTGAGAACAGGGCCTGGGGACCGGAGCAGCTCACCTGAGCCTCTTCTCTTTGTGCCCACAGCGGACGACGCCTGTGGGGGGACCCTGCGGGGCCAGAGCGGCATCATCTCCAGCCCCCACTTCCCGTCGGAGTACCACAACAATGCCGACTGCACGTGGACCATCCTGGCTGAGCTGGGAGACACCATCGCCCTGGTCTTTATTGACTTCCAGCTGGAGGACGGTTATGACTTTCTGGAAGTCACGGGCACCGAAGGCTCCTCCCTGTGGTAAGCACGCTGCCCCGCCCCCTCCCCGGTCCCTGGAAACGGGGGCCCACCTGGAGGCACAGTGTCCTCAGCGATGGGGCCTGTGCTCCGAGGCCCCTTTGGCTCATCCTGGACCCACAGTTGATGAGTCTGGTTCTCACCGTGATGAAAACTTACTCTGTGTTTTCAGAGCCCGGGTCCATTTTTACAGTGATTTTGGAATCTGATTTGATGTGTACCCTTGCTGAAGAATTTTGTGATGGGCCTTGGTGGAGTGACTCACCCTGAGAGTAAAAATGTCCTGTTTCTCAGGCCACGGATTCAGTGCACTGACTTTTGTCAGTGCAACTGATAGTTGCCTTTGTGGAGGGCGTACTCACAGCATCCAGCAAAGGGAACAGAATTGTTAGGTGGCAGGCTCCAGGGCCCTGCCCTGGGCAAAGCGTTACGTCTGGGTTTCTGATGGGAAGTGTCCAGCTTCCTCTTTGGGTGATAAGCCTTGAGTGGTAGTGTGGGACTTAGAATGTTCTCTCATCATCTCCTCGTGACTGTGTTATCAGGACGAGGGCACAGGGGGACAGAGTCAGCCCCTGAGTGCCCACAGGAGGGTGTGTCAAGATGTGCTTCAGATAAGGTGGGGGTGTGTCTCACAGGCTTCATTGCAGCGCAGTGGGGGAGGGGAGCACAGACGAGGTGTCCCCGAGACTCTGAGAGTCAGGGGAAGACAGTGCCTGGGAAGCAGATGTGGCAGTCAGTGTCAGTGCAGAGGAAGGGAGGGAGAGGAAGCAAACAGGAGGCAGGGTCACATTTACTGAACCCCTCTTTCACACCGGGTGTCATGCCATGGAATAGAAACATCAGCTGTGGAAGACAGAGTCCTTGGGGGTGAGAAAACCAGACAAACCCACAGCAGGAGCCAAGTGTGACTATTTCAGGGAGACAGAATGGGAACTGACTCCTCCCAAATAGGGACTGGGAGATTTGGGGACCAGTGTAGCCCGGAGAAGTCAAATGTCTTGGGACAGTGGAAGGCTATCCAACCCGGGAGTCCAAAGACCTTGGTGTCAAGCCTGTTGAGTGAACTTGGCCAGATCATTCACTCCCCTGGATGGGGAGTTGAGAGAAGCATGTGTGAGTCAAAGACAGACCCCTGTGGGCAGGTAGCTCTTCTGTCAGTAGTTTGGGGCAGCGGCTGGACATGTGGTGCTAGGAGTGGGGATGAAAGCCTGGGTGCCCTTCTTCTGCACCGGGACCCCAGTGCCCTGCCAGCCCGAGGCCCTCTGGCCTCCTGCCTCTTTTTGTTAAATACCTATTTTTGTGACTGTAAATGTAATACATCTGCTTCTTATAGAAAACATAAAAAGCTGTGGAGAAATGAATAAGAAATATTAAGAGTATGATGTATTTCCCTTTGGCCTTTTTGGTTTGCTTGGATCAAGCTCGCTGGCTATTTATATATGTTTTGATATTATAAAATTAGGATCTTAAAATCTATCTGTGGTTATATATTTTTATAATATAATGAACTGATATGAAATGATATAAGGAAAATTTCCCCTATATTATTGCAGGGGCTTCCAAAAACATAAGAGGCACAGTAATAGCCTCATTTATTGAGCATTTGTTATCAATTCGTCGCAGGCTGGTTCTAAGCTCTTAAGCTATAATTTCAGTTCTTCCTTATAGAAACTCTGTGAAGTAGGTAGCATCCTTTCCCTCCTTTTACAGGTGAGGAAAATGAGGTCCAGAGAGGTTGTGTCACTTGCTTGAAGTCACACAGCTAGTAAGGAGCAGAGCCAGGATTCGACTCCAGGTTAGTCGGACGTGAAAGGCCATCATCGTGGCCATGACAGCACATCACGTCATGCACCCTACGTTTGTCAAGGGTTGTCCCAGCTGTGTGGCATTCCCTCATCAGACTGACAAGGGTTTACTCATCAGATCTCTTATGAGGTTGTTCCCAAGTTTTCCCTTCTATAAACAGATGCCAAGATGAATCGGCCTGCTGGTTCATCTCTTCCAGTCCCAAGGCCTCTTCAACTCACTTGTTTATCCGTGGGCCAAATGGTCTCCCATAGCTTCTGCCCCTCCCCAGGTGTGAATCCACATGTTGTCCAAACTTCTGGAGTGAAACAAATCTGAAAGACTATTCCTTTTCCTATTAAGTCACTCAGTGGGGAAGGAATTAAGCAGAGGAAATCGTTAGGGGAGTCATTCAGAGCCCTTTGCTATAAGATTAAATTATAATTATTTACAGGGTTGGTGTCACCATTTCCAGGCAGGATGCATTTGTTGTTCTAATTTATACTTGCATAGTAATTATGGATAAACAAACTTGGAGGCTAGGAACGTGTGTGCAAAGAACCCATGCTCTCACCTGCCCCTCTCCTTTATGGATCCCTGGATTCCTGTGAAAATGTGATGCTGCTGGTTTATGAGGATGCTTTATATCACCATGCATTAAGATTTTAGGATGTTTTCTTGAGTTCTGTGCCAAGTCACAGAAAGACTCCAGATCCTGTTAGAAAAGATGAATGTGAATAACTGGGCATCCCTTCCCCTATTGAGAAGACTGAAGCAGCTTTGAGAGGGAAAAAAAATCCACTACCTCCTCTCCCAGGTAGCAGATTCCCACGGGTTCAGAAAGGGGGGGCATGGGCTGCTCCTGACTCAGTTTCCCCCCTCTTCTCCCCCCTGCCCCCTGCCGTGGGATACAAACAGGAGAGCTTTCATTAGGGGTTCCAGTTGTTTGGATTTCACCGACCAGTAAAATTTCCAAACAATTAGGGAAATAGAAGGTCGATCATTTTTTATTTTGCCAGGTAAGGACATTAGAAAAAAAAAAGTGCCAACTCCTCAGAATATTATTTCATAAAACAAAGGACAGTTCAAAGCCAAAAATGTGGCAGGATATAATCAATTCGCAGCCTTGCACTGGCACAAGGAAAGGCGGGATAGGAGGAGCACAGAAGCAACTGCATTGGGTCCAGAGAGGCAGAGCCCTACACAGCGCGAATGTCCATCGGGGCCTGCCGCTTCCAGCTTCCTGGTCTGTGACTGGCCACTGGGAACCCAGAAGTCCGCGCTTGGAACAGGAAATGGCTGTTGCTATAGTGAGCACCAAACCCTGAACCTCTGACGTGTCAGGAGATCACCAAGTTATTTTAGATGTACTCTCTCTATAGTTAATTGCTATTTTCATTTTTATTTTTATTTTGTGATTGTCCATGAGCAAAAGCTGGGTTTGAACTGAGAGTTACAATCCAATAGTGTTTTTGGTATTCCTCCCTCACTACGCACACACATATACACAAACACACATGCACGTGCACACACACGCAGACACACAGCCAAATCACCGCCATCTACGCATCACCGAGTGAACTGCTGTTACACAAACGTACTTCTGTCTCTAGTTCGCTGAACTCAGCTCAGGGCCCCAGTATTCTCTCACTGATCCTTCTTGGGGGTGGTGGTTCTTTGCTCTGCTCTGAGCAAGTCAGTTGGCTGTGTCCTTCACAGAGCCCCATTTCTTCCCCTCAAATTCTATGAAAATATTCTCACCATTGCTAAAGTTACACATGAGGCCCCTGGATTTTTTCAGATGGCTAGGACTGAGCAGGGCCAGAGCTGGGGTTTAAAAACTCAGTTGTTTAAGACCCTGGGTTTTGTGTCCCTGGAAGGTATCAGGAATGTGTTATAACAAGTACAAGCGATTGCCAGCCCAGTACCCAGCCGGCCTCTCCATTCTGGAGAAAATCAGTGAATGAAAGCCCACTGGGAAGACATGGGAGCCAGAATCTCTCCCCTCCTCCATCTGCCTCATGCTTGACACTGTCCATTTGAGTCTCTAGGCTCTTCCTCTGGGCTAAGGAAGGAGAGAAGGCTAGATGTGCCCTCCAAGAATAGGAAAGAGGTCTGTGTATCTTGGCATCTAACTGGGGAGACAGAAAGCCTGGTGTCAGACAGATTTGGGCTCAAAACCCTGATCCACCTTTTAATAGTTGTTAAAGCATATTTACCTACTTCTGAGTCTTGGTTTCCTTCCACATCTGAAAAATGGAGCTCATCATACCAGCCTAAACAGCATGCTGCAAGGGCTGGACATGTAAGCTACTGCCTGGCTCACAGTAGGCACAATACTCCTGGGATGGAGACCAGAGTCAGGGGCTCAGCCTTTGAAGAGAAAAAGGTAAGATGGGGCATCTCCAGCAACTCAGAGCCCTGGTGGCCCCATTCTCAGTGATCCCACTGAAGCCATTCTTCCCAGCCCACCAGCCCCGCGGCATCTCCCGGACAGAAAGGGACACAGCCTGTTCTCTCCATCTGACTCAGCTCCCGGGGGAGTTGCCTGGAAAGCCAGGGAAGGTGGACTGGCAGAGAGCCCCTGGGTCAGACTGGAGGGTGTCCTTGCAAATGTCAGAAGAGAGGGTGGTGATTTTGTTGAAACTGTCTTCCCGGACATTGTGTGCATGTTGCAGGCAGTATCACCTCTTCTTGGCTGGACTGAGACCCAGACTGGCCAATGAGCTGCCTTGTTAGAAAAGCACAAGAGGGCTCCTGGGTGGCTCAGTTGGTTGGGCATCAGGTTCTTGATTTCGGCTCAGGTCGTGATCTTGGGGTCATACGATCAAGCCCGGCATTGGCCTCCACACTCAGCAGGGAGTCTGCTTGAGGATTCTCTCTCCCTTTCTCTCTGCCCCTCATTCTCAATCTCTCTTTCTCTCTCTCTTTCAAATAAATAAGTTTAAATAAAAGCAAAAGAGGGGAATAGACCAATGTTTTGACAGTGGCAGCTCTGGGCAGGGCTGGGAGCAGGGGGGACTTGGCTGGGGGTCAGATACAGTGCCTGCCCCAAGGGGCCCTGCAGAGTTGGAGAGAAGGGTCAGAGAGCCTGGAGAAGACATTCAGGAGACCACTGTCCCAGACCCGGAGGGGAGGCACGTCTCTGCTTCACACCCTCTCACTGGCTGTGATCGATGATGCTGCAGAGTTCAGCTGGGCCTTCCTCCCTCCTCTGCTCCTTCTCTTTCTCTGCTTCTCTCCTTCCCCAAGTGGCAGTTTCCTCCCGTAGCAGGGATGACAGGCAAATCCTGACCTGTGCTCAGAACAGAAGCCACCCTTTTCCTGGGGCCCTGGCCAAAGGGCCAGCTACGGGGGTGTGTTTGTGGTGGGGAGGCTGGTAGAAGGAGTTCAAAGCTCCTTCCCACATGTGGAATTTCTGTGTAGACCCTAGAACCTCCCCCACCCGACCCCGCACCACCATCTTCTTGGTTGTCATCCCCGTGGTCAGTCTCTGCCAGTGATTCCCAACCTCTCTTCCCTGCCCCCTTCGGTATTTCTGGACTTCCATTCTTTGTTTGTTTCACTGGGATCACTGCGATCTGCCTGCCCATTCTCTACATCCTCCCACCCCTAGCCGAGCCCCCATGGACCTCTATGTGACAGACTTGCCTCCGCCAAACCTTTGAAATAGGGAAGCAAAGGAGGGCATGCTGCAGGGCTTTGGAAAAGGATGCTGCCCTCAGGTGGGAGGACCAGGCCTCATGGCGGAGGCTGCATTGGAGACAGGCCTTGAAGGGTGGGTACCATTTGGATATGGGGGAAAAGGGGACAGGGAGTGCATCATTCTAGGGCTGATGCTGGGCATCCTACCCAACATGGGAGCTGCCCTGATCCCTAAGATACAGGACCAGGAAGTGGTCCCAGGACTCTCTCCACCTGCGCACCCACCCTTGGGCTCTACCATCTGCCTCCGAGCCTCGGCGGCCCCTCCTCCTGGAGAACAATCGAAGAGAACCTGCTAGACTGTCTGGCTCTCCTGCCCCCCAGGGCCACCCAATAGACTTGGGCTGTTTCCAGAAAGAGAATTTCCCTGGAGAGCAGGTTCAGCCTACTCTGTGGATCAAGCTTTGAGGGTTTTTCTTCCCTTTGTTCCCCTTCCTTTTTTGCTTCTGTTTTTATAGGTGGAGATACAAAAGTTCCCATCTACTTTACAGACATTCAGTTTGAAAATTTTGCTAGCAACATTCTTTTTCCTCTTTGAAAGACTTTGTTTTAATTATTAAGTATTTTACACATGAAATTTGAGCCAACTAGAACCATTTGATCTCAGCGACTTTTAACTAGATATTTCATTCAGGAGTCATTAGATTCAGATACAATTAGAATGAGAACAGCATGCCAACGGGGATTTGTTAATAATAACTATTCACTTATTTACTCATTCGCATGTACTTTATCAAACCATTGGTTTAGATCATTTACGTCCTTTGTTACTTTTCCCCTATTTATTTTCAATAATCATTTATTGAGAGCCTTCTATGAACTAGGCTCTCCTAGGTGCTGGGGAGACAAAGACACAGTCTTGTCCCCAAGGAGTTATTTATTCCCACCACTGATGTTTATGTAATAGCCATGCATCATGCTGGACCCTGGAGCTCGCAGTCAGGGCGAAGAGGCAGAATATAATTAAATGCTTGACAATATCATATGTTAGGTGCTTTTCTAAAAGGTATAAAGAAGCTCCTGTGGAGACTGAAAAAAGAAATGTAATAGTTAGTATTCTTTTGGTTCAAGAAATAGAAACCCACCTCCAGCTGACTCCAGCTAAAAAGGGAATGTGCTGGCTTCTGTAACTGAAAAGTGGAGGGATTGGCTTCAGGGACTGCTGGATCAAGGTATGCAAATAATATCATCAGAATCTATTTCTCTCCCTCCCACAGCTTTGCTCTCTTATGTGTTGGCTTCTTCAGGCATGCTTTCCCCATGAAGTAGCAAAGGCAACCACCATCAGCTCTGTGAATTCCATTGGCTTAGCAATCCCAGCAAAAGGAAGCTTCTCTTTCCTGAGGGTTCCCACAAAAGCTCTAAGATGCACCCTGAGTGTGCTTGCAGGCCAGGCCCAGGTCACGTGACTCTCTGACCTGCTCAAACTCCCAGAGGGGGAGAGGAGGAAGGTGGTTCCAGAAAGGCTAACTGAGTCACAGAGAAGATGAAGTCTTCCTGTCATGATGGGGGGGCTGCTGGAAGGACTCCAATAAATGAGCCCCAGAGGGGGTAACTTTTGAATTCAACTGAGTTGCAGGAGTTTAGAAAAGGGCCTTGGTGTGTTGCGGGCACTGCTAGTGGGTGCAGGGTGAGTGTAGGGAAAGTGTGGGTCTGGAAGAAGCTTGTCCCATGTTCAGAAGCTGGGAGAGGATTCCAAAGACTGTAGAAGGCTATGGAAGTGTTCTAAATGGAGAAGTAACACAATCACTCTGAATTTTAATTGGGTCCAACTGAAAGGCTCAGAAACCAACTATAAAACTTTTTTGGTGACCACTCAGGCAGGGGATGATCCAACCTTGATTTAGGGCAGATTGAAGGGATGGAGAGGAGGGGGTGACATCAAGAAACATCTCAGATGCAAAATCAGTTGCTTTGCGGGGTTCATTGGAAAGAAAGAATGGAGAGAGGGGAGAGTCTGGATTGACTCCCAAGTTCCTTTGGTAGGATTGTCTACCAAGCAGAGGGACACGGCGGAAGGATCAGGGCTTGGAAACAGGGACACAGGTGCCCTTGAGTGCTGACCTACAGTCTTTTGAGGATTTCTAGTGGAGATGGTCAGTGGTAATCGATAGCTAGGCCTGGAAAATTTGGTGTTGAGCTAAATATTGTGGCAGGGCCTTGAGAATGCAGGGCTCCTGCTCATTGTTTGTGATTGATTGATGATTGCATCATCACCATCATCCTCAGCAATGTCTCCTTCATCATCATAGTCAACCTTACCAACTCTGTCTTTATTACCAACACCTGCCATGATTTATTCATTCAAGCAGACTACTTAGGGCTTCTATTGCTGGCCATTGGGCTTGGCATAGGAATACAGTAGTGGAGGAGACAGATAAAGCCTCTGCCTTTGTGGGACTTCTGGTCTACCTGGAAGAGACTGACATTAATAAAATCACAAAGTAAGTGTAAAATGCACTTGTGTTGAGTGCAATGAAGGAAATGAACAGGATGGGGACAGTGGGGGCCCATTAATATAAAGTGGTCAGGAAGTCCTCTCAGAGGGCGTCAGATTTAAGCTGAGACCTGACTATTGAGAAAGAGCCACCACAGGAAGGACACAGGGATTAGCTTTCAGGGCAGAGGGGAATGCATCTATAAAAGCCCATGATCACAGCACCCTATAGGTCCTTAAAGTTCACACATGGGAGTGTCATGGGCCTAATGCCTGTCCTCTGGGATTTTGGCTTGTTTGAATGTCAAGAGCAAGGCAGGGTCAAGGTCTCAAGCTGGCAGAGAAGCTCAGGGGGCAGATAAGATGGTGCATGACCAAGGCTGCTGAAGCCAGGGGCACTCGGAGCCACTCTATGCCTTCCCGTGGGTTCCTGAGGCCCTTGCTTCCCCCTCCTTCCCTGCCACATCACAATGCTTTCAGCCACCCCAAGAAGCTGTTCTCTTCGGATGGAGCCCATGAAATTGCATCTGTTGTATCCATCAGGAGCCAGGCCATAAATAACCAGCCCTTTAAAATCTCATCTCCCATATCTCTCCGAGTTGGAAATAGCATTCCCAGCCCCACCGCCCAGCCATAGGAAAGGATTAGTGTCCTAGCACGCCGCTGGCAAAACACGTCTGCAGAGTCCGGGCTGGGCCTTCTGCGCTCTCCACGGAGCACTGACATGACATCCTTGCTTCCCTTGGTGAGAACTTGCTCTCAGAAAGAGAACAAAAGCCCCAGCTGGAAGGAGCAGGAAGTGAGCCGGGGTTGTCCACCGTCGGCACAGCGGCTCGGCTCAAGAGCTTGTGTGATTTGGCCAAGTTTTCTGCGTGGGAAGTGAGGGTCAGGCAGCTGCCCTGCCCCCCGTGGGTCTGACTGCATGCAACAGGTTTGTACTAAGTACGTCGTCTGCGCAGGGGCCCGTGCCAGGACTGGGAAGGGCACAAGACAACAAGATGCTCTTTTCGACCTCTCTCTCGGGGAGCTGCCAGATGCCTGATGGTGCTGCTAAGACAGATGGGAGGAACTGTTCCGGGCCCTTCCAGAGGCCTCTTGTTCTGGCAAACCCTGCCTTCCAGAAAGACATCAGTTCATTCAGTATGTTCAAGACCCCAATCCTGATCTCTGTTTTCATGGAGCTTGCCCATGAAAGTTTGCTCTACTCCCTCTTTGCCTCACTTCTCCCATGGTTCATCCTGATTTTGCCTGCCTCTTGCTCCCACAACCTTTTCTGGCTTTCCGAGCCTGACCTAAGCTGTTGGTTCTAACTCTGAGCCTATACTTCCTTCATCCCAGCTTGTCCTTATTTGGTGGCTAGGGGGCCCTGGGTGTGACCCTCCCAGGCTCACCAGGGAAGCAGGACTCATACAGAAAACCAGCATTTGACAATCTGAGGAAATGGCCAGTGATCACTGTTGAACTCAGCAGATTTCATCTTCTTGGGAGTGAGAGGGCCAGGTTGGCTTGAAAAGTGGGAGGCTTCAAGAAGAACCCTATCCCCTCTGGGAACTTCTCATCAAGGTCTTGGTCAAGTGGTGTGCCTTGAAGTCCTCTCTCTGCATTAATTCCTCACTTACTTCTCCATGGCTTCTATCCCCAGTCTTCCACTGAAACCATTCACATCAAGATCATCATCAGAGAACCACCCCTCACCCCAACACTAACCACTTCCGGTGCCCAATCCACGAGATAGTCTTTAGGTCCCCTCTTACTGGCACTTCTTCATTCCTTTACCTTGTTGGTTATTCTCTCCTTATAGAACTTTCTCTTTGCTTTATGCTGCTCTCTGTGATGTTTTTTGGACCACTCTGACCATTCCTTCTCTGTTTCCTTTGATGTCCCCAAGACTCTGCTCTTGCCTTATTGCTCTTCCCATTCCATATGCTCTCCTGGGGTACTCTTATCTGCTCTCACGGTTTCAGGTACCACTTGTTTGTTTAGAACTCCCAAAGCTGGTTCCCCAGCCTGGCCTCCCTCCGAGCACCAAACTGTAGAGCCAACTAGCTGTGGGACGTCTCCACCTCAATGTCCACCAATGTCCCTGAGTCAGCATGTCCCAATGTCTCTCATCACTGGCTACTAAAATGTTCAGAGTTTGTTTGCTTTCTTAGTTGATGGAATCACCTTCTACCAAGTCTTCCAAAAATCTGGGAGTCCTCCCTGTTCTTGGAGTTCTCCCAGTGCACCTCCTATGACATATTTTTCCATCTTGACTGCCACTCCTCCAGTTCAGCCCCTCATCTTTTCTTCTTTGTGGGTTGTAATAACCTCCTGACTGATCTCCCAGCTTCTTGGCACTCTTCAATTCATCCTCCCCACTGCTACCAGAATGGTTTAATTAAAATGCAGATCTGACATACTAAGCCCCAGGCAAAAGCTTTCAATCATTTTCCATTGTATGTGGAATAAAATTCCAGCCAATGCTAAGGCCCTGTTTGATCCAACCCTTGCCTGTCACCCTGGCCTCAACTCTTGCCACTTCCTTCTCTGAGCTTCATTAACCTTAAAACTCAATGGTATAATACTGCCAAGTTTTCTTTTTTGCTCATGTGACCTGTCTGCAATGGGTCAGTCCAGAGTGGCTCTGATCCATAGAGTAATGCAGGTGGGTACCCAGGCTCAAGGAAGGTCCACGGTCTTATAGATGCACCATCTGGAATGTGTGGCCTTCTCCAAAGCTGTGGCAGGGAAGAAGAGTGGAGAACCTAGCACACGCTTTTCCTTGTCCTAGCCAGATACAGTACACATCACTCAACTCGTATTTCATTGGCCAGAAATAGCCACATGGTCCAGCCTAGCTGCAAAGGAGCCTGCAAACATGATGAGCAGATGAAAGGGTTGGTGAGTCAATATCTGTGCCACATATTTCACTGGACGAGATATCTGGGCTCCTGTCAAAGGCCAGCCCCTCCCTGTATGTTCTAGACCTCCTAGTCCCCAGACCTCTCTGCTAAATTCATCTCCTTTTTCTTGCATTCATTATTTTTTTTCTTCTCTCTTGAACATGGCTCACAGCATAGAGACATGTTCTAATATCTACTGTCTAAAATCAAAACAAAAGCAGCACACCCCAAAAATCTCACTCCTCATTCCCATTCAGATACTGCCAGTTATTGGAAAGAGACCTGACTCTTGAGAAAGAGCCACCACAGGAAGGACACAGGGATCAGCATTCGGGGCAGAGGGGATTACACCTTTAAAAGCCCATGATCACAGCACCCTATAGGTCCTTAAAGTTCACACATGGGAGTGTCATGGGCCTAATGCCTGTCCTTCGGGATTTCAGCTTGTTTGAATGTCTCTCAGTGTCTGCCCCACCTACCACGAAAGCTGACCTCGATAAGATTACCAGTGACCTCCAGATTGCCAAATCCAGTGTTGCTTCTCCCTTGTCACCTGACTTGGCCTCTTGGCAACACACAACATGGGTCATCTATCCTTCTTGAACTGTTCGCTTCTCTTGGCTGTCATGGAGACACACAGATAGCTACTTGTGCTCACTCCTGCTCCCTCTCCTGCACTGTCCAGCTTCTGTCCAGCCCTCACAGGTGGCTTGCCCCGGGGGTCCTGGGACACTCCTCATCTCCATTTACCCTCTTTTCCAGGTAACCTCAACAAATCACATTTTGGCCTTCAGTATCATTTATTTATATGCCAGTGGTGCTCCCTTTAAATGTCCAGCCTGGAGGGACCCTCTGGGCTCTCTATATATACATATTTACAGGAAACTCAAAATCTCAACAGGAGTCTCAAAATGAACACTTCTAAGCAGATTTTTTTATTGTAGTAAAATATACATTAAATTTACCACTTTAGCCTTTTCTGAGTTTACAATTGAGTGGCAATAAGTACCTTCACATGGTTATACAACCAACAGCTCTCTCCATCTCTAGAATATTTTTCACCTTCCCAGACTGAACCTGTCTGTCTCCACTGAATAACACTCCATCTGCTCCCATTCCTGAGAACCACTTCTCTGTCTCTATGAATTTAACTGGCCTAGGGACCTCATATACGTGGAATTATACAGTATTTGTTCTTTTGTGTTGGCTTATTTCACTTAGAATGTTGTCAGGGTTCACCCATATGATAGCACGTCCCGGAATTCTATTCCCTTTTATGACTGAATAATACTCAGTGCTCTTACATACCACATTTTGTTTATCCACTCTTCTGTGGATGTTGGCTTCTCATTCCCTCCTCACCCCTAACCTGTACTTCGCCTGGCCTTCTCCACCTCTGTCTGCTCCCAAGAGGAAGCTGCTTGTGCCCATTCTTGCCCCAGCATCTCTGGCTGCTCAGTGACCTTGTGTCCCTGCTTCTACCCCTCTGCAACCCATTCTCCATGCAGCAACTCAGGTGACTGATGTTTATATACATCATATTATATCTCCCTCGTTTAAGGCTTGCTAACGACTTCCCATTGCGCTTAGAATAAAATCCTACAACAAGACTCTATGTTATTAGGTCACTGGCGCCTCCTTGACTTCCCTCCCATCACTCCTGCACCTCACTCTGCCCCAGCTACACTCGCCTTCCTCCTGTCTCTTGTTGGGGTAAGCAGGCTTCCTCCCAGGGCTTCTGCACCAGCTGCTCCCAGGGCTTCAGATTCTCATCCTTCACAGTTGTTTTTGTTTTTGTGGGTTTTTTTTTAAAGACCCAGCTTTTTTTGAAATGCAAAATTCAATTTAAATCCTCCCTCTTTAGAAAGGCCTTCCCTATGCACAATCTAAAGTAACCCTCGATCACTATCCCAGCATCTCGTATTTTAGGCATTTGTTGATACCAGGTATTTTCTTTACGTATCTTGCTTACGAATGTGTCTCTTTTCTTTGCCCTTCTCCTGCCCCTCCACTGCCTGCAGAATGTGAAAAGCCCCAAATGCAGCGCTTGGCATTTAGTAGGCATCCAAGATTGGCTTGTTAGGAGGAGAGACCTGCTTCTGTCTCACCAGTACCAATGTCCTGTGGCTAATTGTAAAGGTTAACATCGAGCCTCTCCACCAAGTATTTTAAGTGATAACCTTCCTGGGGGACATTTGCAAATTAGCCCTGACTCTTGCTGATTATTCATCCTAAACTCAGTCTGATTAATAATTAATCAGCAAACTGCTTGGCCAGAGCAGGCTGATCAGTGCTAGAAAGGATCTTAAATTATGCAAGTCACTTGGCCAGTGTTGAAAAATAAAAAGCTCAGCAGTCGACAGAACTGGAGAGGTTTGATTGCAATGTGAGTGAGGTAAGGTTTCTCGCTTGTTTGTTTTTCCTTTCTTTTTTTTCCCCCCTTTTGACGAAGAAATCAATTACATTCCAACTTGCAACCTCAGAGAGAGACTGAGTAGCACAGAAATAGAAATGTGTTAAATATCACTTTTTTCTTTTTTGTTTCTTCCCTTCAAAGGAGTTTTGGTCCAGGAGACAGAGGTTAAAATTAGCCAGTTTGTTAAGCAAATGGGTGTCTGGCACCTGATGTCAATTTCTGCAGCCACCTCAGCACCAACTACCCCCTTCGCCTTCTCTGAGCAGTAGCACGCTGGGCCTGGCAATAAGGAAGTGAGAGATTTGATGGGCACTGCTCACTGCCTGCCCCAGGGTTGGGGCAAAATCAATTTGCCGGCAACCTGTCCCACCAGGAGGCCTTCTTCTACTTTTTGCCTCCTGCCTACAAACCCCAGGGAGACAGGAGGAAAGGCAATCAGAGGGCGATGAACGGGCTCCCCATTGCCAGGACTGAACTCGGTGACTGCTGGGGACCCTTTTAATCCTCAGTTCTGCGGCCTCCATCCTGAAAGGCAGGTCCTGCATGTGGCTTCGTCTTTCTTCCAGATGCTCCTTCTGGTCATTAGAGATATGGCTGATGGTGAGACTCAGGGAAAGCCAGAGGGGTCTGCTAACATTGCTCTCTGGGCCTGAGAAAAGGTGCAGAGATACAGGATTTAGCAAAGTTAGTGCACCCCTGACATTTGTCTGAACGAGCAGTGGTGACAAGACAACACCCCAGACTAACTGAGTCAGACTGGCCCGGGGTGGCACCCAGGCCTGCGCATTTTCAAAGCTCCCCGTGGGCTCTCTCTGCCTGAGAGTGGAGCATCTCAAACTCACTAGGCTTTTAGGAAGGAGGTAATGAGGGACATCGAAGAGGGAAATAGGAAATGGGCTTCTCCCGAGTTGATTGTCTTCCTCAGAGTTGCGTGGAAGGTGTTTAGAATGCCGACTCCTGGGTCCTACCTTGGGCTACTACCTCTGAAATTTCTGAGTGGGTCTACATTTTGTATCTGTAATCATTCGGGGTTCGGAAGCAGATCACATTTTTAAAGCCACGCTGGACCTCAACAGAACCAATCTTTCCAGAGCAGCAATATAGAGGGGGTGGACGTTTGCCCATTATGAAGCGATCCATCTTTTTAGGAATGGATCCGTTATCGAATTTCTTGGCATGGAAATCCCTGTGTTACATTTGATGTATATGTCTGGTTATGGTTTCCGTTCCAGTTTGGGCAAAGGCATCTTTTACATAAAATGAGGCACGCTGACTCCTAAATATTGTTTTTTATTGATTTATTTAACAGATGACTTTTGCCCGCCTGCTCTGCATCACACTCTAGGATAAGCCCTGCAACTATGTTGCTGAACTAGAAAGTCTCAGCCCTCTGGCTTTGAAATCTAGCCTCACGTCCTGCTGTACTTGGGATGGGCCAACGCAGTGTCTCCTTTCTGAATCCTTGAGACGTGCTGGCCTCTCTGCCTCTCCCAACCCCCCCACCCCCACCCCCCTGGTCTCCTGATGCCCTGGCATAAACCACTTAGCTTCCCTGACATCCTTCTTCCAACAGAAACTCTTAAAGAGCATGAACTTACCCATCATCTCTGAATCCTCAGGGCTTAGCCAAAGTCCTGGCAACAGACAGGGCAAAGATTTGCTGACAGTTTGTTGAATAATCAAGAGATTATTTGCCTGTTTATTTGTCTTGACATTCATCCTGTTACCAGAGGGCTCTGAGACCAGGCAGGGTGAGACAAAGTGCCATATGTCTTTCTTTTGGGTAGTGGTGAGATGGAGCTGAGGCTCGAGGCTCGTTGAATTTTCAGCACCAGACGCAGGTTAGATATTTGCATACCCACCTTGCAGATGAAGAAACTGAGTCTTGGGGGCTTCGCCTTCTCCTCCTGGACACTGTCCTCTTCAGCTGGGTTCTCCCTCGCTCTGTGGATCCTAGGCCAGCTGCTCCCGGGATCCTCTACTGCCCTTTGAGCTGGTATGGTCAGTGTGGGCTCTTCAAGTCTAATTATCTGCCTCCCTCCTGCCTTAACCTACCTTGACAGGTGTAATACTCTTTAAGAGCTACTGAGTGCCAGGTCCTGTACTAAGGGTGTCATGGGCATTATCTCATTTAAATCCCGACAAAACTCTTGTGAAGGGATGTGTCATCCTCTGTTTTTCAGGTAGAAAAGCTGACTCTAGGAGGTTAAGAAGCCTGCCAGAAGGCATACAGCTAGTAAGCATTTGAGCCAGGAGTCGGACCCACGTTCTCTGGACTCTAAACCCTACTCTTCCCCACTCCCCTCTCTCTTCTGCTCCTCTGAGCTCTGATTCCTTTCCAGTTCGGACCCCATCTGTGATGTGACTTTTTGGTTTTCTCTTTTCGAGTCACAGTTCCTCTCTGCCCTCCCTGCACGAGCCCTGGTGAGTCTGTCCTGGGTCCCAGCCCACAGAGAGCAGCCCCTGCCCACCCCGCTCTGAGAATGCCTCCCGGATTCTGTCTCCTCCTCATGTCCCAGGATAAGCTGAGCTCCAGCCAGTCCCGCCTTTGAATCAAGCATTCAGTTGTGTCTTGAACCAGGCTAGAGTCTTCTCTATTCGTATGACATGCCATTGAACTTTGCAGGCTGCTCCCCAAGTGGGGGGTGGGGTCACGTGGTCCCTGCGTGGCGCTTCTCCTGCCTCCCAGGTCTCTCTCCTGATGATCTACGTCACCAGCTCTGGGAACAAGATATGAAACCTCCTTGGAGGATGTTTGTGACAGGCCCAACTAGAGGCTGTTCGGCAACATAGTGAGTGGGCTAACTCCCAAGCGAGGTGCGCGCGGGGTTCCCAAGGGGGCTTCGTTCTGCTACTGGGACGCCCATTGTCCTTCTGCGTGATGCCATGACTCCAGGTGTCCCTGGCCCAAGTGGGGAGGTAGCCAGGACTTGGCCTGCCCTACCTCCAGCTCCAGTTCCTGAGCCCAGGTCTGCAGAGAGGAACCACATCTTCCCCTAGCATCCTGGGAAAGATCCCGGGACTCCTGGCTCACAGTGTGGAGTAAGGGAAAGAGCATGGGTTCAAGAGTCAGTGCTGGGTTCAGTACTGGCTCTGCTGCCAACTAATCACATGATCTAGTTAACTTAATTACCCTCCCAGGGCCTTACATAGAGGCACAAGAAATATTTGGCGTGGAAGACTTTGAACAGACCCAGCTTTCCAGCTTTTAAATCCTGCTTGTGTCCTTTCTCTGACTTTGCATGGCCAAAACACGTGGAAGGGCCTCCCCTGCCCCACCTGCTGCCCCTACCTGCCCCCGTCCACACTGCCCCTCCCGCTCTGCCCCGGCAGCCTCCCAGCAGACACACAGCTGTGCACTGCCCCCTTCAGTGGTCCCCGGGCCCTGGGGGGCTCAGCCCCTGCAGCTGGTGGGTCAGGGAGGCAGCTGGGGCCTGGACCCGAGTAGGACAAGGGATTATCATCCCGGTCTGGGCTAGGCAGCTCTGAGGTCCCAGGGTCATTTTGTCAGTGTCCTCCGGGGGCACACGGAGAAAGACAGGGAGGAACAATGTGGTTTTGATGCTTCTCTCTGAGTCCGGTGTTCAGTGCCTGAACTTCAGCTGCCCTAGTTTTTTAAGACAGGTGGTGTGTCCTTCACACCCCTCCTCACCCCTCCACCTGCTGGGAACATGCCTTTTGGCACACAGAGACTTCCTAAGTTCCGCTGTACAAACACAACGCCACAGATTCCCCTCCAACAGGATCCGTGCCTCGCAAGGTGATTTTTCTGGAACTGGGAGGGTTTTGTTGTTGTTTCATGTATTCGATTATTTAATTATTGATTTAGTATTAATTTATTTTTAATGTTTTTTAATTGAAGTCTACTTAACATACAATATCCTGTTAGTTTCAGGTGTATATCACAGCGATTGGATATTTTTATGCATTATGAAATGATCCCCATAAGTCTAGTTATCGTCTGTCACCATACAAAGTTATTAGAGTATTATCGACTCTGTTCCCTAGGCTGTACATTGCATCCCCATGACTTATTTCTTTTATAACTGGAAGTTTTTTACCTCTTTACCCACTTCACCTATTTTGTCCACCCCCCACCCCCTCCCCACTTTAGTAATCAACAGTTTGTTTCCTGGAGGATTTGAGAAAGTCAAAACAAGGACTCTGTAAGCACCAACTGCACATCAGACATTGACACTGATTCTTCTCTTTGCATCTTTGAGTAACTGGGAGAAACTGAGACTCCATGAGGTTATATGCCCAAGGTCACGTAAGAGCTGGGAAGTTGTAGCCTCAGGATTGGGGCAGGAATTCCAGGCTGGGTGTCGTGGAAGGTCTCCTGGGCCCACAGCGTTGGCTCCTGTTCTCCCCCTTATGCTGACTTTGTCCTTTGGGCTGGACTTGGTTGGAGCTGTGGTCCAGCTTCCCAGCAGCCAGGCGCATGGAGGCTTCATCCGCCACATGCTACCACCTGCCTAGGAGACATACCATCAGCCCAGCATAGACTGCCAGCCACCTTCCCCAGTAGGAGAGCCCTGTCAGTGCAGACAAATGGCCCATGTCATTCAGCCACGTCCTTCTCGTTGCTGGTCTGCTACCTGAGTTGTCCAGATAACCCTGTTCGTTTAGTGTTGTGTTTAAGGATGCCACGAAGGTCCCCGGGCAGTGACAGCCCAGCCTTTGCCCCCACCAAGGAGAGACACAGGCAGGCCTGCTTCCTGACTTCTGTTGGCTGCCCGTTCAGCTCTTGCAATTATCAGAATCTGTCAAGCTCCATCAAGCGGCATTTTTCACATAAAGGCAAGTGTCCCTTGGCTCCGAGCTGGAGATGACATCCTTTAGGCTAACATGGCTTCCACCAGCCATCTTCTTCCCAACTGCGTCTCCCAACCCCTGTCCATCAGTGCCCCCCTCAGTTCTCTTCAAAATGCCCCCAGTCCCCCTGCTTATAATTACCCTCCTCTACCACCCCCCACCCCCTGTGCCTTGGCAAGTAATTACCTTCCAGGGAAGTTGACAAGTCTCTGGCGACTCCTAGCCCAGCTGGAAAAGATTCATTATTCTGTATCTGGAAATAACCAGGCCCATCAGCACAGGGCTGAGATAACACCAGTGTAAAAGTTCTCTATTGAGGAGAATTAATTAGGATTCCTTATTAAAGATCCCATTAGGCAAAAAGGCATTTTTATCTGTGATAGTCAGCTGCTCCTATTTTTCTAAAGCTATAACTCCGAGTTTTAAAAAAGAGAAAACCAGGGGCTGTGTTTTCCTCTAAAACAATTCAGTGTCAGTTATGTCTTCATCAGGATGTGAAAATAGATTTTCTCATTCAATTTGCAATGCTTTATCTCTTCAGAGTCTGGTAATGACTCCACTATATCCCTTTAGCAAGAACCACAGCCCCAGATGCGTATTTGGGGAGTGGGACATTTGCTTAGAATGACTGCAAGAGAAATTGCATATTTTTAGCAACCTGGGCTGGCAGGAAATGCTGACTCTGCCATGTACTGTCTGTGTGACTTCGGGCAAGGCGCTGAACCTCTCTGAGCCTCACTTTCCTCCTCTCTAATCTATCTCCCAGTGTAGGCAGTGGAGGATCAAGAGTATAGTTGACCCTTGAACAACATGGGTTTGAACTCTGTGGGTCCATTTCTATGCATATTTTTTTGATAAACACAGCATAGTACTATAAATGTGTTTTTTCTTCCTTACGGTTTTCTTATCATTTTCTTTTCTCTAGCTTACTTTATTTTAAGACTATAGTTTGTAATACATATGAATACAAAACACAGTTGACCTTGAACGATGTTGGGGTTAGAGGTGCCAACCTCCCATACACAAATCTGCACATAACTTTTGACCCCCAAACACTTAACTACAGTAGCCTACTGTTGACCAGAAGTCTTACTGATAATACAAACAGTTGATGAATACATATTTTGTACGTTACATGTCTTACATACTGTATTCTGACAATAAAATAAGGGAGAAGAGAATGTTATTAAGAAAATCCTAAGAGAAAATTCATCTTCCCTCCTGTAAGTGTATGATATCCATGTAGGAGAGGAGCCCATTCCCCCCTGTTTTGTTCAAGGGTCAGCTGTATGTGTGAATCACTCTGACTAAGCCTTGGCTTCCTCATCTGCAAAATGGGAGGGCAATCCCTCTCCCAAGATTCTGGAAGGGTTCAAAAAGAGCAAGTAAAAGCACGTTTCCTGTGGGAGGCGTTTTATACATGTGTGTCAAGCCCGAAATGGACCCATTTGATATTCCCCTCAGAGAAGCCCAGTCAGGACCCCTGGAGAAAGCTGTTCCTGCTCCCCACCCTGAGAGGACTGAACTCATTTGTCTGGCTGGGGCCTGATATTAACCTCCCCGCTTCATATCATCTGAGTGAGCCTCGTTGAATGACACCATGGCCAAGGAGGCAGTACAGGGAGGGGTCACGTCTTGACCTCAGTGGCTGTGTTGCTTTCCCCTCAGCCTGGGACCCCATGCCCAAAGTCTACCTGACCACATGACATGGGCATTCCCTGTGAACCCCACAGATTTTAAAGTGAGTAGCCACAGCTCGTTTATCTTGAGGAAGAGAAGAATGGGAGGAATAACAGAATCTGACGCCTCTAGAAAGTTCCGTACTAAGAGTCTTGTTGTTCTCTTGCCTCACCCTGTAGTTAAGGACATGATTCCCAGCATCGCTCAGAAAGTACGTGACATAGCCAGGGTGGAATCCGGGCTCTCCGAGTCTCATCCAGACCTGTTTCCACCACCTTCCGTGCTTTCGGGCTCCCTACCACCACACCAGCATTCGCCAGACTTCCCATGAGAGAGTCACAGCTGTGTTGCCTTCTGCAAGATCTGTATCCACACAAACCCTCCTTCACACCATGTTCTTCTGTCTGCCTGTCCTGATACCCCGGCCCCATTGCTTGTGGCTCAGTTTACCTGGCAGAGGAGCCACCTTAGCTTCTGGGTCCTCTTCTCACCTTTCCTTCACATTGCTTTGGCTTCAGTTCTCTTCTGAAGCCTCTGACCCTCCCCCCATTACCTCTCTGACCTCCCTACTCTCTCATCCACTTCAGTGGCCACACTGGCTTCCTTGCTGTTCCTCAGACACCAGGCTTGCTGTTTCTACCTCAAGGCCTTTGCATTTGCTGTCCCCTCCACTGGAATGCTCTTCCTCCCAGGCGTCCACATGATTCGCTCTTTCACCTCTTCCCAGCGTCACCCGTCAGGTCATCCCCTCAGAGAGATTTCCCTGACCCCCTATTTAAAATGACCAGTTCCTCTCCCCACTCTTTAGAATGTCCGTTTACATCTATTTTTTCTCAGCTGGATCCCCACACCTCAGAGTGTCTAGCACATAAGAAGTCTGGAATTTGGGGATTCCAACCCCATTTCTTGGCTCCATCCCCAGAAGCTCTGTTCAGAGATTCACACTCATCACCCTCATTCTCCAGGTCAGAAAACTGAGGAAGGAGGTGGCATGTGGCCTCCCCAAGGTCATGCCAGGGGTTAGTGTCACAGGAGTGACTGTGCCAGGTCGTCTGAAATCAGCCACAGAGGCCGTTATGTTCTCAGGTTAATTGTGTCTGTCTCCATGGCCTGCCCTGGGCCTAGGGGTCTGGCTTTCCTGGGTGAGGCCTCCCCGGCGCGGCCGTGTTCAGCACCCACATCATGGAGACAGATTGCCCTGCTGCTCAAATGTGTTGCTGGGAGAGAACACGGTCTGGGCTAAGAACCAAGAAATCCTCTCCCCCTTGGCACTCCCCTACTCCCTCCCTCCCCCCCCCCCCCATCAAATAATTCCTGATAATGAAGTTAGGATGATTCATTGGTTTTCTGATGAGCGTGAATTCATCATCAAAATCTACATATTTCAATCCCCTGATATGTGCTCTCAGATTCCTAACCTGATTAATATGTAAAGTGCTTTATCCTGTGACTTCACAAGAGAAAACCCAGCTTGCTTTTAGGGGCCTGTGTGGCTCCCTGCCTGCGGGGTTCTGGGCAGTGTGGGAAATGCTGTGGGCTCCGTGCTGCAGATGGTAAAGTAGCTCAGCCTGCACCTCAGCTGATATGTTGGTGGCTGTAAGGAGTCTGGCCCTGGGAGGCCAGGCAATCACATAACCCGGAAGACCTAGATGCAAAGTTGTTTAACATTCACAGCCCCCCAAGATTGCAGGGGCTAGGAATAGCCCACAACCCATGTCTGGGAGCCTGGCAGAGAGGCAGCAGCCCCCTTCTGAGCCCTTCTGGAAGGCCAGCCACTGTGCAAGCCACCTTTCAGCCAAGACCAGCTAAGCCCGATCCCTGCATCCTGTCCCTATGTCTCTCCAGAGGGCAAGCTCAAGTTCAGCAAGTGGCCTTGGGCCTCCCTTTCCCAGCCACAGCCCTTGGGACTGGCCCTGGGACTGCTCACCTCCTGTCGTGTCTACGATGCCTGCCATCTATGTCAGATGTAGGCCCCGCTCCATCCCCTTTCACCTTGCCCACCAGACATCCCTACCCCTCCACCACCAGATTCTGCTGCGGCCCAGACTGGACCAATTCTGGCCCACACGTCCTTGGATTTAGACTGTTGCTTCCTACCCCCCGGCGAGGCCACCCCTGCTTCTCTCAGCCTCCTTCCTCCCTGACCCACAAACCCAGACACAGGTGCACACACACGGCTGCATCTCCCACCAGGTGCTGTGGCCACTGACCCCTCTGGGTGGCTGTTTGCCCAAAGCGCCGTAGAGTCAAGCATGGGTTCAGACCTCAGGTCCAAGATTTGGGCAAGGTTTTCACCTCTCTGAGCCTCTATTTCTTTAGCTTTAAAATTTGGGCCATCAAGAATAATAATTTACACTGCATCAGGCTGCTGTGAATTTCATCCTAGCACTAAGCGGCTTGTCTAGCATGCAGGTGACACTCGGTAATGTAACTGTGGTTGGCGTTCACTCTCATAGCCCCTGACTGAAGTGAGCAGGTTCCCCTATTTCCCTGATATGGAAACAGAAGCTCAGAGCTGTTGGAGTTGGGATGTGGTACGGTGGAGTGAGGAAGTGCCTCTTCTCCACAGAAGGACCTGGAGCATCTTGAGTGGAAAGGATCTGGGACCCTGAAGAAGATGGGAATTCCCATGAGGACACTTGTCCTGCAGGAGATGGGGACCCTGTCAGTGGCCTGGACACCCTAGCAAGATAGTCATCCTCGCAGAGGAGCGCTGCTTCCTGGCACATCATGGGTCTGATGCTGGAATTCTTGCCCATGCTACCAGGATGTTTTCCCGGTTTAGGTTTTCCCAAAAGCACACCTGAGACAAGGGCTCAAGGGCAAGTAGTTTATTGGGAGGTACAGGTGACACCAGTAGAGAAGGGGAGAGAGACATGATATAGGGAAGGGATGGAAGTGGACACAGGGTGTGTGGTCACAGCAGCCATCACAGTGGAGCCTGGTCATAATCCCACCAGAGACTCTGGGAAACCCAGGTCTGCAGAACCCAGGTCATGCCACCCAAGGAACAGGGAGCCGGGGTATTTATATACCAACTGCTGGGAGTCACTGAACGAGCTGCTCCTGGGGTATTAGTAGTGCCTGGCCTTTCCAGCCTACTGTGCTTGCAGGCAAAGTGGCCTTCCTGGGGGGAAAATGCTCTTGGGCACAGGGTCCCAGAGCTGGCAGTTGACAGCTGTCCCACTCTGAAAGATCCAGAATTATAGGGGGGAACTAACCATACCTGCAACGGATTTAAATGTATAAAAACACAATGTGTAAATCAATTGAAAGGGCTATAACTCTCGGGGCCTGGGCAGCTCACTAGACATGACCTTGGGGAAGGAGCATCTTTCTTTACGCCTTGGGAAGCCACTGAGACTTTGGCAAATCTATAGAAAGCTGGTGGGGGTGTGGAGGGGTGGGCAGGCATTGGCTCTGGTGAGCAGGTACTGAGGACAGCAGGATTCCACTATCCAGGTAGCCTCATTTATGTGACACTAAGTCCCCTGCCCCCAACACTACTCTCTGACAACAGCCTGGGGATCTCCCAGAACAGGGGGAGGGGTAGACCCCATGTCACTTGTGTTTGGATCTCCTACCCTTCCCTGCAGGTTGTAGCCAGCAAACAAGAGGACCCCTTCAGGGACCAGCATCGACCACCCCAAGGGGTCTCAGAAAACACTAGGCTCCCTGCTAGTTTGGCAATTACCCATTAAGATTTAGAAGGTCAGGAACATGAAACTTATTTTGTAGTCACAGAACGGTAAGTTCTATGGATTTAGGTCTCTCTCTCTCTCTCTCTCTCTCTCTCTCTCTCTTTCTCTCTCTCTCTCTCTCTCTCACACACACACACACATACACACACACTTACAAAGACCAATTATTCACTGGAATATAAGAGTCTGCGTCTGCTGTCAACATTCAAATATTTTTGGAAGGTTTTGCTTTTTTCTGTCTGTGCATTAAGTGAAGTCGTGCTGCTTCTACCAGTTGTAGGCTCTAGGGTGAAGTCACCCAGAGCTCATGCATAGTTAAGCAGCAACACCCACTTGGGGGCTTTATTTAGACACACCCCAGATCTCACTTCATCACTTTCTGGAACCACCTTGGGAAGTTTCAGAACTCAGCCTGGGGAGAAGGAAAAAACACTCAGAGTTCAAACACATTCCTGACCCATTTACTCCTCCTTCTAAAGTATGTGGTTGAAAGCTCCTTTGTGCTTCATCCCCACACTCTTCTCACCCCCTTTCCCCCACCATTCCACCTCTCTCTCCCCCACCCATCCAGTCCTCTGGCTGGCAGGCCAGAAAGAAGAGCCCAGGACCTGGAGTCAGATAGATCGAGTTCCATGGGTCAGCCTTGGGCAAGTGCCTAGTCTCAATGTTCCCATCTGCGAAATGGGTGCAATATTGCCAACCGTGGCCCTCCACACACAAGTGTAACATCACGGGTGCTGAATGAGGGCCCCTCTCCTTCCTTTCTTGTGACTTGAGTTCTCTCTCTGCGTTCACTGCTCCTCTCCCTCCCTTTCCATGCAGATTGTGGCAGGGAGAGCTGTGACCCAGATGTTTCTGTTGATGTGGGGAGTGGCTGAAAATATGGTGCGATATTCCATCCATAATCATCATAAAGCATCATTGACTTAATACACACCTATGACTACATGAGGAAACCCATATTGATCATTTTGAAGGTGACACCTGAGCCTCTCGCCAGGCCCATCTGCTTGTTCCCACCTTCATTTGGTCACTCACCTCCTACAAAAGTCGTCGAGTCCACACCTGGGGCCTGGGGATGCTGGGCCCCCATGTTTTGCTTCAGAATCACCTGGCCAGCTTCCGTGGAAAAGACAGAAAGCACAGTGATTTTACTGTATTGGTTTCCAGCAAAAAGGAAACAATTTAAAGAGAATAGAGAGTATTTGCTTTTTATTTCCATTATAGATGTAACACATGGTCATTAAAGAAATTTTAGAAAACAGAGAAAAGCTAGACAAAGAAACTCTTATGCATGAACATTTTGACGTACTGCCTTCCATTTTTTTCTAGGCATGGCTTTGTTTTATTCCTAATTTAAAGAGCTGTGTTCTTGTGGTGTGTATATATCTGTGCGGCTAGATAGATCCTTTTCATTATTTACAAAAGCAATTCACGCTCATTGTGCAGAATTCCAAACATACCCAAGAGTACAGAGTAAAATGTTAGCTTTCTGTTTGTCAAGCCCCTACCCTAATTCCACGCTCCCCACCCCTTGCCGCCCCCCAGGCAAACATTATTAACAAGTTGGATGTAGCTTTCTATACATATCCCTATGCGCTCACACACACACACACACACACACACACACACACGATAGGGGTTAAATGTAAACATATCGCTCTACAGCTTATTTTTATTCCGTTAGGTGTATACATTAGATATTTTTCTGTGTTAGTGCCTAGATCTGCCTCATTATATTTTTAACAATTGCCTTCATGTTGTATTTTTCACCATCAAATAGTGTTACACACGCATCTCTCTTCATGTGGGTGTTACAGCATTTATAGGATGCATCCTTAAAGTGCAATTTCTGGATCAGAGTGTATGTGTTTATTAAAAAAATTCAGATTCCGCCCGAGTATATTCCAAAAAAGCAGTGCCAGTTTTCATCAATCATGTAGGAGACCACTATTTTCCTATATCCTTCCCAAATTCAAATTTTGCTATTTTTATCCATCTCAGTAAGTGAAAAATAACACCTCATTCTCCTTTTGGTGGTCATTCCTCCAATTATTAGTAGTTGATCATTTTTTCATGTGTTTGTGGTCATTTTCACTTTATTTTATGAATTAACCTATTTATATCCTTTACTCATTTTTCTGTTGCATTGTCTGTGTTTTTTCCTATCGATTTTTAGGAGCTCTTATATATTTTGAATATTACTACTGCATCTGGGTCTTAGTCCATTTGGGATGCTATGACAAAAATGCCACAGTCTAGGTGGCTTATAAGCAACAGAAATTTACTTCTCACCGTTCTGGAGGCTGCGAGTTCCAAGGTCAAGGTGTCAGCAGACTCGGGGTCTGGTAGGACCCACTTCCTGGGTCCAAGCTGGCAGCCCCTTGCTGTGCTATCAAGGCAGAAGGGAGCTCTCTGGGACCACTTTTATAACTACTTCTATCACCCTCATGTGATAGGGCTCCACCCTCATGACCTAACTACTTGCCAAAGGCCCCATCTCTTAGTACCATCCCATTGGGGTCAGGTCTCAACATTGAATTTGGAGGGGAGGGGGGACAGGAACATTCAGTCTACAGCAGTCTGTCTTGTATGTTGGAAAAGTTTCTATCAGCCAGTAACTTGTTTCCTTCTTCCTCACAGCACACATTTTATTTGTATGTGACCAACCAGTTGATCTTTTTCTTTGTGACTCCTGAGTCTTGTGTCTTGGCTGGGAATCTTCCCATGGAGTTTATAAAAATAGTCTTCTCTATGTCTTCTAGAACTCTCAGGATTTCCTATTTTACAATTAGCTCTGTAAGCTGTCTGAATTATGTTTTGTGCCAGGTGTGGGATATGGATCTAACTTCACGTTCCAAATGAATAATGAATTGTCCCCAAACCTGTCCTTTCTGATTTGAAATGGCCCTTTTGTCATAAACTGAGCTCACATCTATCCATGGTTTCGCATCTGGATTTTTTTTCTTGTATTTCATTTAACCATTATTCTCTTTCTGTGCCAGAATCATGCATTTTCAATGACCATAGCTTTTTAGCTCTCCCCCATTATTATTTTTAAGACATTTTGTTGGCAACTGTTGTGCATTTACTTTTCCAGGTAAATTTCAGAATAAGGTTTTTGGACTTCTTCAAGAAATTCCATTGTGATGTTGCTTAGGATTTGTAGGTTAATTTGGAGAGAACTGACATTTTTACAATAGTGCCTTCCAATATAGGACCACAGTATGCCTCTCATTTTTCAGATCTTTGTTTATGTTGTTTAATAAAACTTTATGGTTTTCATCATTTAGACCTAGTAAATTTCTTGTTAGTTTTTATTCATAGGTAATTTTATAGTTTTTATTATTGTGAGTAGCGTCATTTTGCCATTACACTTTCTAATTGTTGATTGCTGGTGAATAAGAAAAGCATTGATTTTTGTACATTCCTTTTGTAACTGACCATCTTATTGAACTCTATCATTGGATCTTATAGTTTTAACGTTGATTATTTTAGATTTTCTAAGTTAGATGATCCTATGAACTATAGTAATGTAATTTTGTTTCTTTCTTCCTAGTATGTATCCTGCTTGGGTTTTTTTTTAATTTTATTTTGGGGGTTTGAGGGGCTTTGGGGGTTTCTTACATGACTGGCTCCCAAGAACTGTATTAAAGAGAAATGAAAGGTTTGGCCCCCTCATGATTTCTGCAAAGGAGAGACTTACAGGCAAGCACAGCTTTTACTAAATTCTGAATCATGGATCAATAAAAATCACACAATTTCTAAAGATGTTTTTATTCCCACTTTATATAAGACTGAGAAATGTAGTGTCCACATTAAGTGATGCTACTATTTTTTAAAATCTGAAAGGATTTAGAAGGGGCGAATGGAGATCAGAGTGACACGGGCCAAAAAATGCATCACTAGATGATGTGTTGCATCATTTCAGATCCTGATTATTCTTTACTTATGCCTTTGGCATTTTCCGTATTATTATAAACCCTCGGCCTCAAAATATTCCATGAGGTGGAGATATCACAACTTACTTAACCATTCCTTTCTCCGTGGACGGTTAGATCATCTCCAGTTGTTCGTGTTATAAATATTGCTGTGAAGAACATTGTTGTGTGTAAAGTCTGGTTTTTTCCTCTCTGAATTTATGATTATTTCTTTAGGAGCGATTCCCAGAATGAATATATTTTTTTTAATTTTATTTTTATTCTTTGCCCAAGGGGTACAGTCTGTGAATCATCAGGCTTACATCTTTCACAGCATTAACCAAAGCACAAACCCTCCCCAATGTCCACAACCCATCCACCCTACCCCTACCCTCCCAGAATGAATATTTTTTAAGACTCTTGATTCTTATTGCCAAATTGCTTTCTAAAAGCATTCGATCATTTTACCTTGCCATGAGCAGTATGTGAATGCCTGAAGAAATGGGACTTTCGAAATTAAGATTATGAAATATGTTGTAGAGGAAGGAAGATGGGCTTTGGATCCTGGTTCCTCCACTGAGAAACTGGTCAGATTGAAAAAAAATTTAAAAATTAAAAAATTAAAAAAAATCGCTCTGGAGCCTCTGTCTCCCTATCAGGGAAATGTGAGACCAGCTCTGCAGTCGTGGTCAAGGCTGAATGAGGACAAATGGGTGATGGCACTTGGCACAAAGTAACTGTAAACAAACAGGTGTCATCTCCCCTTTATTTGAACTATTTTCAGAGATTTTTCTTTCCTAACCAGCTTTGGAGACTTCCCCCAGAAAAGCATGCTTGCTGTAATGAGGAGTGACTTCTGTGTCTTAGCTGAGGCCTGTCTGCCTCGGGAGACGCCCTTGACCGTTGCTGGCCACTGGTCCCAGCCCTGAGCTCCAGAACCTGTTCCGCTCTGCGGTTAGGCCACTCAGGAGCCTCACAAGTGTGGGGACAGGAGAGAGGAGCGAGGCCAACGTTCCCAGTGGAAACCGTGGCCGGGGGCTTCCAAGCAGGCCATGCCTTCTCTCCCGACTCACCGACTGGATTCTGTCCTTCACGGACATTGCCGAATAAGCAGGTGTCATCCACTCGCATTTACTGGCTGCCAAATACCACCAGTTCCACCCCTGTGATATCTTTGCAGTTTGCCCCTTTCCCTGCAACCCAGGGCCCCCCACGTCATTCAGGCTCTCACGCCTGGAATGCCGAAGCAGCCTCCCGTCACCCTTCCGTATTTGTCCCTCCTGTCCATCCTCTATTCTGGCCCGATGTGGTCCTACTAAGAGCCTAGGTCCAGCCTCATTGCCATTTCTGTCACCCACAGAGGATAGTTCAAACTCTCAGCTTAGCATCCGGGGCCCTCCAGCCGGCTCTCACTCCTCAGCTGTACATTCCACACATGCCTTTGTTTATTCGGGAGACATCTATTACGTGTCAGGGGGCAGGCTAGGCATTGGAGTTACACCTGTGATGTTCTTCAAGCTAACCAGTCCAGACCAAGAATTGCATGGCTCTCACGCTTCCTGCTCTCTTTTGAGGCACTTGGTACTTTGCTGAGCACTCTGTATGCATCACCTCTCTTAACCCTTTCGGTAACCCTATGGGGTAGGTATGATTTTCATTTCCCTTTTACAGGTGAGGACACTGAGGCTTGGAAAGTTAACACCAGCTGCCGAGGGTGGCTCTGCTGGGAAGTAGCGGAGCCAAGTCCTCTGGGCCAGAGTCCATGCTCTTAGCCACCCATCAATCCTGGTTTCTTCTGTCTGTATCATGCCTGATAATTCCTGTTAGACTGAATGGTGGCATCCTCTCTATATACATATCTTGTAAGACATATGGGCAGAGGGGCACCTGGGTGGCTCAGTTGGGTAAGCATCTACCTTTGGCTCAGGTCACAATCCCAGGATCCTGGGATCAAGCCTTGCACTGGGCTCTCCGCTTAGTGAGGAGTCTGCCTCTCCCTCTGCCCCTCATCCCTGCTCCTGCTCTCTCTCTTTCACTCTGCTCTGTCTCTCTCAAATAAATAAATAAAATCTTAAAAAGAAAAAAAAGAGGGGCACCTGGGTGGCTCAGTTGTTGGGCGTCTACCTTCGGCTCAGGTCGTGATCTCAGGGTCCTGGGATCGAGCCCCACATCAGGCTGCCTGCTCAGAGGGAAGCCTGCTTCTCCCTCCCCACTCCCCTCGCTTATGCTTCCTCTCTCACTGTCTCCCTCTCTCTGTCAAATAAATAAAATCATGGAAGGAAGGAGGGAAGGAAGGACGGAAGGAAGGAAGGAAGGAAGGAAGGAAGGAAGGAAGGAAGGAAGGAAGGAAGGGAAGGAGGGAGGGAGGGAGGGAGGGAGGAAGGGAGGAAGGAAGGAATAAGGGCAGATACTTAACAATTCTAATTAGCAGAATTACAAAACCTGCCACCAACTGGGGACTAGCACAAAGACCTGGGCAAATTCTTCACCACCTAAGTGCTCCAGGGCTGACCACAAGATTCCTGCCTTGAACTCCAGTTTCTGACACCCCAGTTCCTGTCTCCTCCTAGTGCCCCACACCCAGGTTGGTTATGATTTCCCAAGAGGAGTCTCTGCCTTCCTCTCTGGACCTTCCATGAGCAGCCCTCACAGGATGCATGCTGGCCATTCAATAACAGCACCAAATTAAATTGGATTGAATTGAACCAAATTGAATTCAGGAGCAGATATTCCTCAGCAGTGGCTGGGATTTAAGTTCATTGTTGTCCTAATCATCTTGTTGTAGATAACATTGCCTCCTCCATAAGCCAAGCTAAGCACTTAGGTGTTTGAGCATAGTATATCTTAAGGGGTTCCTGTTTGGGCAGGGTGGCTCTTTCAGCATATACCATTGGAAAGAGATTGATAAGAGTTGGGTGTGTCGATACAGTCCTCTGATATGTCTCAGAAGTGGCACAATCTGGGCTTAAGAATCGTCTGTACCTCTTGCCCTGCTGCATGACCTTGGGGAAGTTATTTAGCCTCTCTAAGCCTCTGGTTTCTCATCTGTCTCTGTCCCGTGAGGATATTGCAAGGATTAAAATGAAAAATTGAATATAAAGCTCTTCCTATTGAGCTTTACATGCAAGGAAAGAGGTACAAGGCATAGTAAGAGCTCATGGGTGTTGACAATGATTGTAAGACTTATTCTTCTATTCCTGTCTCCTATCTGTGCGAATTGCATGGATTGGGGGAAGTGACAGTAAGAAAAGGGCAGAGGGAGGTAATCAGAAGCATGGTTTTTCAGGGAGATTGCTCAGCCCTGGGGCCCGGGAAGTAGGGGGAGCTCTCTGGTTTCATGCCTAGAAAAGTAGCTGATGGGTGTGAAAAATGGAGATAGGATGAGCCTGGGGAGGTAGATGGAGGCCAGATTATTTGCATTTAATTCCAGGGTCAATAGGGAGCCACCAAAAGGTTTATAGCAGGGAAGTGACACGATCAACTTTGCATATTGGAAAGACCACTCTGGCTGCTGCTGGAGAACAGGATGGAGGGATGCATACAGGCACAGACACCGACTGCTCTTTGTTGCTGTAGCCCAGGTGAGAAATGATGAGGCTTGAATGAACACAGATCATTCCAGTGGAAACCAGTGGAGGGGTTTAGAGGACTGGACGAACAGAAACACAGAAGCATCTGGTGAGTGATCCAGTGAAGCTGAGGGACAAAGGAGGAGGAGGAGGAGGTGGAGGAGGGGGAGATAGCTCCCAGCTCTTGGCTTGAGTAGCTGGTGGGTGGGCAGGAGGTGGCCAAGGGAGTGATGGCAGGTTAAGATTCAGGGGTCCATGGGACTTCTAAGGTGGATGGATTAAGGAGCTGGGGTTTGGGTGGGCTGTGGGTTGTAAATAGACATTTGGGAGCCATCAGCAGAAAATTGGGTGCAAGGAGAGAATTTACCCCAGGAGACAGCAGGGAAAGAGAGTGGTACACGAAGGAGAGAAGGCAAGAGGGTGAATACACTGGTGGATGTGAGGACTCGCTCAAGGCCCCAGCTCCTCCAGAGGGCAGCTCTGGGCTTGGTTGCACTGACATCCAGTGCGTCCGGGTAAAGACCTAGACATTCTGTGGTCTGCTGTGTGTTTCCTGTGGTCACAGTGAGCTGCCGGCTCCCTGCCTGGCCTGGAGTGGAGCCTGAGTGTCCGTCTGCTTGGCTGGCCCGCGAGCCCCTGCCCTGATCTGCCCCTCCCCATCCCAAGGGCTGTTCCTCTCTATGAAAATTACAAAAATAATCAAATCCCAGATCTACCTGGCAGCACATTTCCTAATCTCCTCCCCCTTCCACATTCTAAACCCCATAATTTGGAGGGAACTATCTCTCCTCTCTCTCTGAGAGGAAGACACCCTGAAAATGGGGTCTTGTTCTCAGTCCAGAGGCGTGTGTCCTCCTTGGGGCATCTCACGTGGGGATCAGATGGGTTCTTGATTATGGAACCCTTGAGAAGCTTTGGAATGTTCCCATATGTGTTAATGCCTTCCAACTTCTTGGCACCATGGATATTGCTCTGAACTAAACAGTGATAGGAGTTTCCAGATCCCACTCTCACAGAATGTATCTCAGTAGATTAGAAATCTACATTTCAAATATTCACCCTAGACCACTGTGATTCGATAGGTCAGAGGGTACCTTTGAGAAACAGGATTCAGCAGAAGATGATCCTGAAGGGACCCAGCATCTAACCACCACCCACTGTTTGCCATACTGCTGACATTTCATTTAGCACTCACTACTCCCCAGTAAGGTAAATGCATCCATTATGTATGGTCTAGGAATAATTTAAGATTCAGAGATATTTAGCAACTTTCCCAGAGACACACAGCTTGTTACTAGTAGAGTCAGAATTAGAACCCCAGATCTGTCTGATTCCAAAGCCTAAGACATTTATACTCCAGCACATCACCTACTGATGGTTAAATGGTAGTTAAATATCCACAAGAAGTTAAATGTCCACAGAGGAAGGAAAGTCTGGCAATTGGCAGAAATAGAAACAATGGGTGATTGCAAGAGTCAAACCTTGCCTCAACACAAGATCTAACAAAATAGATTAGCTTCCTGGGGATGACCACTGGAGCGTTAAGTAGGTACTGGAGAGATGCTCATTGGAGGCAGTCTGGACTTGCCGAGTAGGCTGCAATGTGATTGAGTCATTGTTAAACTTGTGATGTCCACCAGATGGTGTTTTGATGAGATGACTCCCGGAGTCGGGTCCTCATATTTGCTCTAGACTTACTGTATCTGCGGCCGTGAAGGGAGGAAGAGAGGGAAAGGGGGAAGAACTCAGCTCACAGTTCAATGTATGAGGACTGAGAGCTATGGATCCTGAATCTCTTATCCCTCACTGAGTCATGTCTTAATGATGAGAGAACTAAGAAGACATGCCTCATGTTGACTTATTCTGTAAACCCAAGGCATTCATGAGGAATCCTCCCTGAATCCAACCTCACGTGACCAGACAAGTTTTTATATGTGGCTTTCCAGCTAATGCCAGCCCAAAGCCTGGGTCAACAAGGCAGTCATGGCCAAGAGAAAGATAGATAGGTTTCATTCTCTTTGGTCTGAATACTCTCAAGTGGGAAGTGGGGTCATAGGCAGCTTTAGAGAGAGTATAGAATTCCACGTGTTGTCTGCCAAACAGCCTGTCGTTCGAAGCTGTTTTATTAGACTACCCATCTTCACCAGAGTGTGTTTCAGCCCTCCAGACTTGATCACCTCTGGCCCCCCAATTACCCTCTCCTCACTCTCTCCACTGAAGCTCTGCCATAGCCCTCTGAACACCAGTACCCACAGTCAACTCTCAACCTTCCACTCTCAAGCTGCTTAATATCAGGCAGGTCATTGAACCTTTTTGCCGGGATTATAAATTGGCACAACCCTTTTAGAAGGTAGTTTGACAGTAGTGATTAAAATGTAAAAGGTGCATATACCACTTTTAGGAATTTATTCCAAGGAGATAAAATGACATACACAAGGATGTCCGCTGCAGTGTTATTTATGACAGTGGGGAAAGGAAACAATATATGTCCAATATTAATGGTTTGATAAACTGTGGTCATTTGGCTGATAAAACATGCATCAATTCATTTCAAAGAAATTGGAAAATAGTCAAAGAAGTTGAAAAATATTTAATATATGGTATTAAGTGAAAAAATTACCATACAAATCTGGATATGTAATGTATTTTACATGCATACATATGTAATAGTCATAAAAAAGGAAAATGGGTCAATGGGGTGTTAGTATATTTTTCAGTATTCTTTTATATTTTTTAAAAGTTTTATGACAAGTGTATATTAATTTCTAGGTGCAGGAAAATCAACATAAGTTAAAATACACTTTGATAGTTCCCAACACCTACCAGTTCCCACCTACCACCTTAACAGAGGGTTTTCATAATCTGACCCCACCCTAATATAGCAGCTTCCTCTTGTGCCACTTCCCATCCTTGTCGACTCCCCACACCATGCTGAAGTGCCTTGCTTTAGCCACTCCAAGCAACTTGCCATTTTATAAACACATCGTAACCATCATCCCGTCACACCTGTATCCTTCCTGTGTTCTCCATCTGGAATGACCTTCTCCACGTTTTTCAAGAACCAATTCCTATCTCTACCCCCTCCTTGGCAGTTAGTTAATTCTTGCTTTTTACTCCTGCAGAACTTTTATATATACATAAGAGTTACATATTTAGTTTCTGTCATCCCCACTCTCCCTTTCTTCAAGATTTTGTGGGAACCCCAAGAAGAAAAGACTAATAACTATTTTGGAGAGTCAGGAAGCTACTCACAGAGAAGAGGACATTTGATTGGGTTCTTAAAGAATGAATAGGAGTTTGTCAGGTTGGCAAAGGACAATAGACATCCCACACAGCTCGGAACAAGCTTTCAGTTTGCCTGCTGGTAAACTCTTGTACTTACTTCTATCATAAGCTTTCTCTCGCTGCATAGTGTCTTGCATGGGGGAATTGTCTGTCCCCTACCAGACACTAGGTCCTCGAGGGCAGAAAATGTGCCTTGTGTTCCTTGCAATGTGCAGCACAGTGCTGACAGATGCTGGACATCATAAATGTATTTTTGTACTGGGGTATGAAAGCATGAAAGTACCAATCCAGGAACTACCTCTCTCCTTGTCTTAGTGCAAGTGGGGAAAAAAATCATATTCTTTTTTTTTTTTTCAAGGGTCAAATGTAATTTTTATTTAATTGGTATCAGAGAAAGTGATTTCTGTAATCCTATATCATTTCACCATCTTTTTTTTTTATTATTTTTATTCTTTGCCCAAGGGGTACAGGTCTGTGAATCATCAGGCTTACATCTTTCACAGCCCTCACCAAAGCACAAACCCTCCCCAATGTCCACAACCCATCCACCCTGTCCCTACCCTCCCGCCCCCCAGTAACCCTCAGTTTGNTTTTTTTTATTTTATTTTTATTCTTTGCCCAAGGGGTACAGGTCTGTGAATCATCAGGCTTACATCTTTCACAGCCCTCACCAAAGCACAAACCCTCCCCAATGTCCACAACCCATCCACCCTGTCCCTACCCTCCCGCCCCCCAGTAACCCTCAGTTTGTTTCGTGAGATTAGAAGATGGGATGGGGAAGGAGACAAACCATAAGAGACTCTTCTAATCTCAAAAAATCATATTCTTTTTGCCTCTTATCACTGGTTTCAAGAACAGGTTCAGAGATGCTGAAAATACTCTATAAATTGTCTGCTGATTTGAACCAAATTGAAGAAGCTGCTCACCTGGCAGGCATTAAGAGGATCTTCTGTAACATTTGGACTTCATTTGAGTATAAAAATTCCACCAATAGGAGCTTTGCTTCCCCTTTAAACAACATGCCACAGTTTCAGAATGATGCCTTTGAAATAAATCCTGTTTGAGTAATGTTTCTCTTGGACTCATAAAATCTTTATGGCAATCTTTTTTCATCTCATAGACTATGAGAAGGAAGAGAAAGCCAGGACCACTGAGCTAGAAGTGGGGAATGCAGTATTTTCTCATACGTGGGTCACACATTTAATGTAAATAGTTTTTAAATGCAAATCCAATACTGACTACACATTAGTGCAAAAAGCCTAGCTCTGTCCAAAGTGCTGAATCTGTGAGTACTCTCTGATTAAAAGAGTAGGTGGTATGGAAATGATGTATCCTTGCAGATAGAAGGTTTGAATGTATTAAAACGTCTAGTAAAGTCATACTGGGGATAACAACACAAATGCTGACAGAAATAAAACAAGATGAACACCTTAGTGCCCCCACTGCAAGAGAGAGGGAGGGAGGGAAGGAGGGAAGGAGAGAGAGAGAGAGAAACAGTAAGTTGATAGAACTGAGCTCTTAACCCAGTTGTGCAAAGGAGCACTGAATTGGGAGTCATGCATTAATTCAACACAATTTTTTTTGAGTGATTACTATATACTGGGCATCGTAGGAGGACATTAAATGAGATAAATCATTATCTTTGACCTCTACAAGATCACAGTCAGCGTTTACTCAACCACTGACCAGCTGTTGACCTTGGGGAACTTACTTAAACTTTTCGAGCCTCAGATTTCTCCTTTAAAAATTTGTGATAATAGGATCTCACAAGATTACTGTGCAAATTAAGGTTACACTTACAAAGCAATTTGCACAGAATTTAACATGTTGTAAGCTGTCAGTGAACATTACATGTTAGGATCATATGTGGTACATTATGCTAAGTTCTTCATACTCATTATTTTCTATGCTCTCATTTACTCTGCACCAGTCACATGGGATAGGTTTTAACATCCCCTTTACATAGGTTAGGAAAGTGAGGCTCAAAAGAATGGGGTTCATTAACTCTCCCAAGTTCATATGGTTGGTCAGTCATGTGGACAGAATTCAGAGCCAGCACTTTTTACTCTAAAGCCAATGCTCATAATTATGGTGATGTTGGCTAGAGCAGGACTTGAAAACAGACAGACTGTCCCTGTCAACAGTCAAGAAATAAAGCCAACTCCATCCTCATCTGGACTGGCACTTTGGGGAAGGCAAATTCTCAGGGACTGGGGTGGGCACACAACCCAGGTGCCTGTGTGAATTTTTTAAATTAGGGATACTTGCAGGTTGACAAAGATGAGGAGGATAAATCCCAGCCTGCAGAAGAATAGGGCTAACCCCCAGCCATCCTGAAAGAGTCTCACCAGTCTCTCAGCCCACAAAGGAGCAAGAATAGGGACCAGAGCCCAGAGCAGAGTAGTCAGGCAGATGAGCCACACTTAGATAGGGTGGTTAACTACAAAGGCTGCAGGGGCTCCAGGGGCTAAATCCCAAAGGGCATGTTGGATTTTAGGGGGTGGGCCATAGACTATTTCTAGAATCCATTTGACAAGAGAGGAAGGGGCTCATGATGAATTGCCTGCTGGAGACTCACTGGCACCCAGACAGGGCAAGTTAAACCCAAATATGTGGCAAAGCAAAGGCTGGGCAAGGGCTGGCATCACAGAAGCCGCTGTCTCACACACTCCATTTGGAACCTCCAGCTGAGAGAAATCTATGGTTGTTCTGGCCTGTGTCCTGTGGAGCGGGGAATTAGTGACACCACACTGCTACCTCCATGGTAAGAATGTTCTTTTCCTTTTAGCCCAAGAGCTTATGATCCAGACCTACAGACTCCACATAAATATATATTCTCTTTGCTTTCCTCCCTGTGGGAGACATCGGGCTACAAAGCACAACAATCCCCCCTTTCCCTCCCTCTCCCAAAGCTGTTCAGCAAACAATAGGAGCTTTGGACTCCTTTGATTGAAACCGAAAAGGTCACATCTCAGTAGTGTCTTTGAGTCTTGCTTGTCCCATTTGTGACAATCCTGGGCTGTCGCGGGGCCTCCCTAAGGTGCCCTTCCAGCTCTGACTTTCCATAGGTGTCTTTTAAATGCAGAAAGTCATCAGCCAACAGGCAGGTAAATGGATCAATGTGGGCTGTTCATCGAATTGTGCTCCCAGGGCCTCTGTGTCTGCTGCCTTCTGCCCCTGCTACTGCTGTCAGATCGATGGGGGGTACCAGAGGGCTGTGCTGTGTCATAACAGTGACTCCTTTGCAGGAGCTTTTCTCAGTCCTTCTCCTTCAAGCTGTGTGGTCAGGGGCAGCCGTGCCCCATACCTCAGCAACTCCAGGGAGGCCCTTGTTGGCTTCTGATCAAGGTCAGTAGGTCTCCAGAATGGACTGCTTGCTGGTCTCCCACTCACCTGTGGTGCTTTGAGTCTTGAGATGGGAAGTGTAGGTGCTCCCATTGCGTGTACATGGAGCCCATGGGGCCAGGACTCATCTTCTACTCAAGCTAAGGGAAGGCGTGTGTTGACAGCGAAAGCAAAGCAGGAGTTTCAGGTTATTTCCAGTGCCTCACCTTCCTGCAGTAATGGCCCCATGCAATGGCTCCTGGCTCAGGAATTCAGAGGGTTTATTGAACAAATGCACAGGACAGAGTGTGCTGAAGAACAGCTCTCTCAGGTACTACGTGGTCTCTTCCCCTCTCCCTGCTTGTGAATCAGTACACATAGTCCCAAATGGTCCCTCCAAATGTCAGACTGACTTCCAGTTTTCTGTATCTCTTGATTTAAGCTATCAAGAGAAAAAAATCTGATTTGTTCAGCTGGCTGATGGAGTGTCAACTCCTCATCCAGTCAGCTGACACTAAAAAGAAACACACTCAATGGGGACAAGCATGGCTGCCAGAGCCCACCCCTCCAGTGGTGCTGGCAGGGGGCGGGTGAGGAGCAGGGCCACCCTGAGAAGAGGGCGTGGCCTGGGCACCAAACCCACGACATGGCTTCCACATTAGCCTCACCTTTCCACCTTCTCTTGGGTCTCCCTCAAAAAGAAATGAGGAAAACTTCTTTCATCCACCTCCTTGAGCTAAAAAAATAAAGCAAAGGGCCCGGCACTCCATGAAGAGAACTTGAAAGCCATTTCAGGGTGTCCCCACCAATACTATATTGTCTGGCTGGCTTTCACAGTCTGCAGAAGAAAGCTCTGTAAATACCAGGGATTACTGTGATGATTACAAGTCCTCTAAGAAGCTAAATTTCCCAAGTTCTCAGGGTTGTGATGCTTTGGGATTTAGAGATATAATTAAGAACAGATGAGCCTCAAGAAGGTTGCTGACCATGATCAGGGGTGGCAGGGAAGAGCAGAGAGGATGTTGGTGGGGGTTCCAGGACTCTGTCTCCCTATCGTGGTGGCAGAACACAGCCAGGGGAAGGGGTGGGGGGTGGCAGGTGGCCCGTAGGGCCTTGGTCACCGGAGTCAGGAGTCCCTGCCTCCCTGGGTCCCGGGACTGGGGATACAACCTATAAACCCTCTCGACAGTTTAGAACCAGGCAGTGTGGAGTCAGCCTCGAACCGTGGTGCTGTGGCAACAGATTTCTGCTGCTCTGGGACCCAGGAAGCCTGCCACATCTGGCCCATTTCCTCTCAGGCAGCCATTTGCCTTCTGCCCACTCATCAGTCTTGCCACAGAGGGTTTCTGCTGCGACATTGAGCCATTCCCCAAGCCCCTTTAGTTTTTACTCATTTCCCAGTGTTTTTCTCCAACCTCAGTATTTACTAAAGGCACGGAAATACCAAAAGGCAATGCTATGTTTTATTTGATCTATCGACCACAGCGACCTGAATCTATAGCATCTGTAACACCAAGATTGTTTTGACCTTCTAAAAGGAAATGAGTGCACTCGGAACCGGAGCCAAGCAAGCAGCTCAGACCCGTCCACAAGCAGAAGTCTGGGACCTGGGGAGTTCCGGAGCATTAAATCGCCATCGAAATTTGACTAGAGTCTTGAAACCCTTGCAGCCAGGGAAGGGAAGGAGCAGTGATCCAACAGTTATCATGAGAGGAGGTAGAATGAGGATGGTAGAGCCAGAATGCCTGAGTTCTACTACTTGATTGCTGTGTGACCTTGGATATATTGCTTAACCTCTCTGTATTCCATCTTCCCACTTGCAAACTATAGATTATGATAGAATCTTCCTCATGGGGTTGCTGTATTAAAGGAGTCAACACTTGTGAGTTACTTAGAACAGTGTCTGGCATTGCAAGGCAAGCACAGAATGGTCTCTCTTGTTCCCAGGGGTTGCCTAGGTACTCTATCCTGTGTCTTTTCATTTTAGACCCACAGTAGCCCTGGAAAGCAGATTTTTATATTCCCGAGAGCAGAAGAAATGGAATCTCTGATGTTCAACAAATTGCCTAGGACCACTTAGCTAGTAAGTGGCAGGGATAGATTTCTAAAGTGGAGATCGCTGACTCTAAGTCCTATGTTCTTTCTATTCTCTGCTATGACCAGTCTCCTTCATAATCTGCCTTGCTTCCCATAATCGTCCCCCTCCCCCCACCAACCCCCCC
>LNAC01000035.1:6892455-6923809 GCA_002007465.1 Ailurus styani | reverse complement strand
AAGGGGGGGAGGGAGGGAGGAAGGAAGGAAGGTAAAAAGAAAAAGGAAGAGAGAGAAGAGAGAGAAAGAAGGAAGAGGGAGAAGGAAGGAAGGAAGAGGGAGGGAAGGAAGGAAGGAAGGAAGGAAGGAAGGAAGGAAGGAAGGAAGGAAGGAAAAGAAAAAGAAAAAGGAAGAGAGAGAAGAGAGAGAAGGAAGGAAGGAAGGAAGAGGGAAGGAAGGAAGGGAGGGAGGGAGGGAGGGAGGGAGGGAGATACATTCTGGGCTCCACTTCAATGAAAAGTCCAAGATTATACTCTGATGCCAAAGGGACTAACATTTTGGCCCAAGAAAGAGGCAGATGGCTTCAAGAGGTTCAGGACAGTGCTCTCCCCTAGGACTCCTGACACAAGTCCTGTGGTCCACTCTGATTGGGCCACCCTGGGTCACATGCCTGTAACTGGACCAATCAGTGTGACCAGGGGACTTGAGAGGCGGGGGCTGTGAGCAAGAGGAGGAGGAATGGATGATGAGTGGCTATAAAAGAAAGAAAAAGGAAGAGGAGAGAGAAGAGAGAGAAAGAAGGAAGAGAGGGAAGGAAGGAAAGAAGGAAGTGGACACATGTCCACTCCATGTGTACTGTGCTTCTGACCACAGACAACTGATTAGGTGGGTGCTCACCAAAATCATGACAGGGTTTTCTCCAGGTTAGAGGCCTTGGGAAGAGCCAGATGCCCATGTTTGTAAAATCATCCCTGTGTTTCATCCCTGCCAGAGCAGGGACCAACAATGGGGGCTCCTCCTGGCCCACTGATGATACATACAGCTCACTGGAGGAGCAGTTCTGGAATTACTGGAGGGACCAGGTCCTCCAAAGCCCACCTCAACTCCAGTTTCCCAACCTCTGCTGGGGCCTCAATTCAGAGTCTGACCTGAACTCCAGGCCTTCTGGCTCTGCTGGTGAGGGTGATGGCAGGACTGGCATTCATGCACCTGACCCAGAGGAGGGTTGGTCTACTGCCCTAGAAAACCACTTGCAAGCAGGATGCCCCTATCTCCATGACTTCCACTTTAGCCTGGAGACTCTCATCCCACCTACCCAACCCAAGCTCTGTAGCTACTGACCTCACACACCACCTTGGACCACTTTGCCCTTCCCTCAAAGCCAGCCCTCCCCAAGATCAGCTTCCAAAACCCAATCTCAACCGCCACCCCACTCACTTCCTCAAGGCAGCAGCAGCAATGGCCGCACTAATGCCACATAGGAGACCAGCAACAGGCAATACAGTTGAATGGCATTTTATTTCTAATTGGATCCATCAGCTTTGGGAGACAGTTTTCCTTCTGCGCTGGTTCTTAGCTGACCTTTGGAGGCCCTTCCTGGCATTACGTTGTTTGCGGTAGATTTCCAATTCCTCTTGGTATTTGGCTCTCAGGAGAGCTGCTCTTTGCTCATACGGCTGCTTTTCAGCATCTGTTGTTTCAGACCACATCCTTCCCGAGGCCTTTGCCACCTGCACTACTGACCAGTTCGGATTCTCCCTCTTCAGCTGGGCATAGTGGTCTTGGCAGAAGAGCAAGAAGGATGATGGGGGGCATCTGGGTGCCTGGGGGTCCCGTTTTCTCCGCTTCCTCTTGCCAACATAATTCATCATCTCTTCCTGATACCGGGCTTTGTCGAGCTTGGCCAGGGCTTCATATTTGTCCTTTTCATGCTTTGAGATGGACCTCCATTTTTCCGAACACTTTCTAGAGAACTCTTTAAAGCCAAGGTAGGTATTTGGCTGCTGCTCCTTCAACTTGTTCCTGTAATTCAGCAAAAAGTGGATGTAAGAAGAGACATTCGCCTTGGGCCTTAGCTGGATTTCTTTTCCCATGTTCATAAGGTCATTTTATTTTCTGGATTCAGTAACTTGGACAGCAGAGACTTCTGTCTCCACACTCCAGGAGCAATCTAGAAGGTGCTCTGCTTGCTGTGAATTTTTCCCTCTGCAAGAGCTATGGTCACAGATCAGCCTTTTTAGCAGTGGTGGCATTATTGCATCAGAAGAGAGGACTGTGACATCATTCACCAGTCTGTGGCATTTGCTTACAGCATCTCTTATTGGTTGGCTACTGGAGGGTCCATTTCTGCTTCTCATATGAGATGGTGTTTCACCCAGAGAAGTTTTGGGAGCAACCAGGGACTTCCCTGGAATATTTCTCCTTGACTTCCTGGAGGCAATAGGCTTTGCTCAACTATAGGAGCTTTCAGTCCCTCGGATGTAGTAATGAGCCATGGGGTCTGCCTTCCTCACCATAAGATTGTCAAGACACTGCATGATCCCTTCCAAAGTCAGGATGGAAATAATGAACGTGAGGAGGTGGATGGCTCTAGGGCTGTCATGATAAATGTGAAGTCTTTCTGTTTGCCTTGAATGGTGGCAGCTCATGCCGTTCAAAGAGTTTAGTAGTAACTCTAAAAATAATCAGGTATGACAGCCATGACTCAGTGCCTGTCAGGACAAAGTTGTCTAATTTAAAACCTGAGTACTTGGGCTATATACATCTGAACCCTTCATTTCTCTGAAGAAACTGGTGTGGGGTGGGTGGAGGGAGGAGAACCTTGAGGGGTTTTACTCATTACACTTGAGGCCATGAAAATGGGGTTAAATCCTTGGCCTGACAGGAGGCCTCCCTGCTCTTATCTGTGGGGTCCCTGCCTCTCGGGGTTAAAGTACAGAGCTCTAATGGCTACACTTAAACTTGTCGGCTTCTGACTTTTTGTGAAAGCTGTTGCCTGTATTCCACTAGTCTTCCAACTGAAGGAAAAAAAGAAAAGGGTCATCTTGTGACCTTTGGACACTTTGAGGACCTTGCTTATATGGGACCAGGGTTCATTTAACTTGGTGGTTGATGATAGTGCCAAATTTATAGGACTACAAAATGGAGCCTCATTAAAAGAAAAACTAGGGAAAAATAGCCTAACAGGTGGGAGTCTGAATTTGGACTGATTTGCTGGACTCAAGCCTATGCTTCTTGCTCCCTCCTTAGAAGTAGTACCTTGGAGGCCAATGGCTCTGGTGTGTAGCTTCAGTGACTGATCCTGACAGGGAAACTTGCCTAAGACTAGGCTGCGTTTCCAGGGGCTTCCAGTCCACTCCCAAGCCTACAAGACTGACTTCAACTTCCATCTTCTGTAAAAGAAAGATGGAAACTAATGAGAGTCCCCAGTCCTGAATTTGAGCCCTAGCTCTGCCACATGGTGGCTGGGCTACTGATGCTAGCCCCTTCCTTCCTATAAGCCTCTAATTTCATATCTGTAAAATGGGTGCTTTGGACTTGCCAGGAGGAACTCTCCAGATGGCATGCTGTAGTTTTGTGGCTGCATTTAGAGGCCTGTAAGATCTCAGATGCCAGTTAAGGAAGTCTGGGCTAGTGGTGGGACCAAGAGGTCTGGCCAGTGGGAATGAATTACTCTAAGAACATTTCTCAGCATTGTTAGTTTTTTTCACTCTGGTTCCTTCTCCCTAGGCCAGGGGTTGGCTCGCCTGTTTGTTGGATTTGAGCTGGGCTGCCAAGGTCAATAGGACATACCACCTTTCCAAGATGGAAGGACGGGTTGTGAGAAAGAATTTGGCCGATGTCTACAGATATGAATCAGACTCTGTTCAGTCTCACAAAAACCCCAGAAGCTCATTTGTGCCTCTGTCCATGACCTTCTACACTTTTCGTGATGAAAAGACCCAGAAGGATTAACCCTATGATAATCATCTGGAGCCTAGCAGGTCTAGGAAGACAAGGTGGTAGAAGGTAAAAGCTATGACCACCTCTGATGCTTGGGCCACACTCTCTCCTTAGAGGGATGAAGTGGGGGAACTGTCTGGAGAACCTTAGGGAGAGTCAATATGGTTGGCTTTCTAAGCCGATGCTATGTGCACTGGTAGCTGAGGCTTTCCAACCTTCTCCACCCTGCTCTGTGCCCTGGGAAGCTGACCCAGATAGACTACACCAATGGGTTTCATGCCCTGTGGCTTCCATTTCAGTTTGGTCACTGTGGACCCCAACAGTAGATCAGTAAGAGAGGAAGGTGATGTTAGGACATTTATTCTCCTGGCTTTCCCTTCAAGAGGTCACCTGGAGCTGGCTCTCAGACCCTGGACTGAAGGTCTTGATTCCTATCAAGTTTTCCTTTCTAAGTGGCTGGCTCCCTCCAGGTTTAGGAATTGTCCCCTTTCCTTGTCCCCTCTTGCCAAGGGTGGTAAGAGCTCTGCTTGTACCCCGCTGTCCTTTGTGGCTTTCCTACACTTTGTCTTTCCCTTTGTAAATAGCCTCTTTATTAAACATTACTCAAATTATGCTCATTTGAGTGGCCATCTGGTTCCTGCTGGGACTCTGACCAATGTACCATGTTTCCAGCTTTCCACCAGGAACAGCGATGGAGGTGGATAAATAAAGCAAGCATGGGCATAGGTCCAAGGTAGAAGGGTAGTGAGCTTCTCGAGGCCCGAGGACCCAGCAGTCTCACAGCCTAGAATGTTCTGCAGGGTAAGCATGCCTGCCAGGATAGTAGCAGAACAGAGCCATGTGGCCTCCACAGACGCATCTACTATCCCCTGTATTATGAGATGACCTCTAGGCAGGGGCATTGGTCTGGAGAGCTGGATAAGAAAGATTTTTAGCTTTGTAGGCCATATGGTTTTCACTGGATGTAGTCCACTCTACCATTGTCTCTCAAAAGTAGCCATAGACAATACATACAGAGCGTGGCTGTGCCCCCAGTTAAACTTCACAAAAACAGGCAGGTGCCTGGAGATCAGAAACTGCTGCCATCCCAGTCTAGAGCTGTGAGTTCCGTGTTTTCTAATTTGTTCATTGCAGTTTACAATAAGAATTACATTTTACATCATGACCCGTTTGTGCACATGTGTACTTCATAATATTTATATAATGCATAATGTGTGCCCATCTCTGCTCTAAGCACTTTACCTATATCAAATCATTTAATCTTTGTAACGTGTGTGTGTTGGGAGATGCTATTTTTTTAAAGATGTATTTATTTATTTTAGAGAGAGAGCCAGCACAGGGCAGGAGAGGGGCAGAGGGAGAGAGAGTCTCAAGCAGACTGTGCTGAGTATAGAGCCTGATGTGGGGCTCGACCTCATGTCCCCGAGATCATGCCCTAAGCTGAAACCAAGAGTTGGATATTTAACCAACTGCACCACCAAGTGCCCCTAGGTTGGGGGGGGCTGCTATTTTTATCCCTATTGTAAAGATAAAGGTCTTTAAACACAGAGTTTACAGAAACATTATAACAAATTATACTTACTATGTGTGTGAAGTACTATTTTCTATTCTATTCTGTTATGGTCTGTTTTGTTATTCAAAGTGCAACCTACAGACTGGTCTCATGACCCACTATGGGTTACAATCCATGGACTGATTTGAAAAACACTATCTAGGCAAGCCGAGGGGGAGCTCTCACCTTAGACACAGATCCAATCAGATCCTCTTGATTTAGTGATGATAACATGAAGTGGAAAGAACATGGCCTTGGGAGCCAGGCAGACATGAATTCAAATTCTAGCTTTGCCACTTATGCTCTGGGTGTTGCTCGTTACAACCTTATCAATAAAGAGCAGTGAGGTGGTAACAAACCCATGGATGGGAACTAACTGAAGTGATGGGAATAACAGACCTGGGTACCACCCCCCTACCTTGTGGGCTGGATGTAGGGACTCACTTCTAATGAATAGCATGTGGAAAAGGACAAATTGTATCTTTCCAGTGGAGAAAGCTGGCAGATACCATCCTAACCAATAATGGTATTCTTCCCCCAATGCTATAACCCCTGGTCTAATCATGAGAAAATATTAGACAAACCCAAATTAAGGGGTATTCTATTAAAACACTTGACTAGTACCCTTCAAAAGTGTCAAGGGCCTGAGAAAGCATGGAAAGCCTGAGAAACTGACACAGATTAGAGATCAAGTAGACTTAATGTCTCAGTGCTCTGGGAGATGCTGGACTGTATGCTGGACTAAGAGAAAACATTAGTGGAAAGACTGGGGAAGTCTGAATGAACTCTTCCACTGGGCTAACATTACCATACCAATGTCAACTTCTGGATACATGTACCATGGTTATGTAAGATGCTAATGTTAGAGGAAGATGGGCCTCTAGGAAATTTCTGTACTATCTTTGCGACTTGCAACTCTATTCTTATTTCAAAATAAAGTCTTTCAGAAATCTCCCTCGCTGACAGTAACGTGCACCCAGAGTTGAGATACCCTGCTCTTAATCCATCTCCTCCAGAAATCTCCAGGCAGATTTGACCCTTAATTGTAGTAGCATGTGATCTTGGCATGTCTTCCATCACAGTGTTCCCCTAATTGCAGGGCATGCTGGAACCACCTGAGGAGTTTTCAAAAATCCCAGTGCTCAAGGGTATTATATAAGACTGATAAATCCCTGACCTCTACCTCTGAAACCAATAATACATTATGTTAATTAGTTGAATTTAAATTAAAATAATAATAATAATAATAAATCCCAGTGCTCAAGCCACAAGAAGAGCAAAAGTACCTGGCTTGGGCATCTGATAAATGCTTTGAGGCTTCCTCCATCTCCCTCCTGCCCCTCTTCCTGTGGGGTGGGAATCTCCCTGCACATGCCCTCTGGAATATCCGTGGTAGGCAGGAAATGGCTCCCACATCTGAAACCTGGAAGCACATGACTGTGTTACCTTCCATGGCAGAAGAACTTTGCAGATGTGATTATGTTAAGGATTTGAGATGAGAGGATTACCCTGGGTTACGTGGGTGGACCTGCTGTAATCACCTGGGCCCCTGTAAGAGGAAGGGAGGAGAGTTGGAGATGGAGACGTGGTGACAGATACAGAGGGTCAGAGTCAGAGATCTGAAGATGCCGCGTGGCCAGCTTTGAAGGTGGAGAAAGAGACAACAAGCCAAGAAACGAGGTGACCACTAGAAGTTGGGCAAGGACAGCAAACAGATCCTCCCTAGAGCTCCAGAGAATACAGGCCTGCAGAAACCTTGATCTTGGCCCAGTGATACCCATTTTGGACTCCTGCCCCTTCCCCAGCCCCCCAGAACTTTAAGACTACTGTGTTCTTTCAGGCCACGAAATTTGTAGTAATTTGTTAAAGCAGCAATAGGGAAGGAATACGGTATCTTTCTCATCCAGCTGGTGGTCTATGATGTTTCCTGTGCTATTCTTAACCCCTGCTTATGTTAATAAAGATGAAAATTTTATGCCACCACTTATTGGATTAGCTGTGGGAGCAAGGAGCGTGGTCTGCTCAATTTTACACACTCTTCTTCACTCACTTGCTGACTCATTAAGTCCCTAATTCACTCGTTTGCTTACCAATTAATTCACTTTTAGAATCTTTCTGTTCATTCACTCACTCATTTTCCGCTCATATATGTGTGCACATGTACACACATCCCAATAAATAGCTGTGAGTTGTGGAGCAATGTGTCTGATTCTTTGAAGGTCACTTATAAGCAGCGTTTGAAGGATGGATATGTCTTAGGAAAGGAGGTGGTGGTAGAGAGAGGCATCAAAAATTTCCTTGAAGCCAGACTGATGGGAAAGGCAGGGTGACAAGCACTAGGCCTAGGCTCTTTGGCACTAACCTCAAACCAAGAACTATTACTTGATCCCATGTGACCATATTTTAATAAGAATGATGATAATGTTTTAAGTATATCATCTCCAGAAAAGCCTAGAGAGAGAGATTAATTTTTCCAGGTCCACATAGCAATGAGGGGCAGACCAAGGCCTCAGGCTCAAGTTGGTTTGACTCTTAAGTCCATGCATTTTGCCTCTTCTGGGAGTCTAGGAATTTCACTGGCTAGGGCCAGGGAGAGGAGGAAGCCAGCAGGGAACAAGGCCAAGTATTGCAGGAGGAGGGCAGGTGGAAGTAGAATGAAGTGTCTAAATCTCAACACTTGAGGGATTCGGGGAAGACTTTTCTCATTGGCGTTGATGGATCTCTCGTTCCAGGTGGATCTGGTCAGTTTACCCCAGTTCATAGAATGCCCTGAGTCTAGCGGGCAGACTGACATGGCTAGCCCATAGAACCACACCAGCATGTGCAGGTAGACACAGAACCTGGGTCTACTATTGAGAACACAGGCTGGTCGAAGCTGAAGAGAAGTGTCCACACCTAGTCCAGTGGCCTAGTGGACAGTAGACAGAAAATGGAGCAGATGATCAAGCACAAGCATTGGATCAGCATGGCGAGGTCCAGGCCATGCCTGCTTACCTCTGGTAGGATGCAGCAAAGGAGGAGAGGATGAGGTCTAGAACAAGACCAGCTTTGGGGAGAAAATGCCCACAGTGAACTGTGAATGGATACCCCTCATAGGCCTTGACAGAGACACTCCATTATGCCGCAGAGTAGGAAGGGTAGTCCCTGATCTTTTTGTCCAGTTCCCTGCCACCTTCAACCAACATGAACATCTTTCATTTTGTCTGCCTAGCACCAGCCACTCCCTCCCTCTAAGCACATCCCCTGTTTTGGAGAACTGTCCTCCAAATATTTCTAGCAGGGGCCTATGCCCTTTGCCCCAGGAGTGGGCACACCCCTCAGCTGGACTTATTGGAGGCTTCCAGTGAGCTTTTCCTAATTCAAACTGTGGGAAGGGATTTTTGTCTTATTTCTAGAAGTGAAGGTGTGAGGATAAATTGGAGCTGCTAAGGTTGGCCATGTGTCCAGCCTTGAGCGTCGCCATTTGACATGGACAAAATGAAGCCAGCAGACAGATCACAACAGAAATAGGGCACAGAGAGAGGGGCCTTGTGGCATTTGGGTCCCTGGGTCTAGTCATCCCTGCACCAGGTATGGCTTGACTACAGCAGCCAGCCATTTCTTCTCTATTCCAGGCTGATTTGATCTGGATTTCTGCCATTTGAAACCAAAAGTATTAGCCCAGATGTGATGCAGGTGAGCAATATGAAAAGACAGGAACTCTCCTCTCCTCTCCTCTCCCCCATTTATCTATTCTCTCCTTCTTACGTCTCCTCTACTTGCTTTTGCTCCACTGTACTAATGGCTAGACCTCTGGTTTGTTATTCAGAAAGTATACATACAACACTGGCACATCATTGGCCCTCAATAATAACAGCAAATGGTCCATGTGACAAGCACTGTACCGAGAGCTTTTATACCCATTATCTCATTTAGACCTCCTGTCAGCTCTATGAGGTGGGTGCTATTGTTATCCTTAGTAAATAGAAGGGGAAAGCGAGGCCCAAAGCAGGTCAGTTACTTGCCCATAGTTAGACAGCTGTTAAGTTTAGAGATGAGACTTGAACCCAGGCAGGAATCTTCCAGGGCCCATGTTCCCAATCTCCACCCCAAACTGCTTTCTATTCAGTGTTAGCCCTTGGCCCACAAATCTCCCTTGCTGCCTGGAGACATGCCGTGATCGAGAATATCTGGCTGCTGTGTTTGAAGACTTAGCAGGAGTTTACGAACATCACCACAGCACCCTGAGTTGTCACAACGCACTGTGATACACATACTGGGAAAAAGAGACTCAGAGAGGTGAAGCAGTCTCCCAGGGTCACACAGCTAGTGGATGTAGGGGCAGGATCCAAATCCAGCTCTGTCTCAATAGGATACCTTGCTTACTGGCCTGCACGTCATCACCAGGATGCTTTAGCCCACCCATTCTCCAACCGACTGGAGGCTCATGCCCTCAGCCAGGGCTTCTGAGCTGCCTGGCTCTCAGGCTGGGCTGGTTAGCTGCCTCTTCCGGGGGGGCGGGGGACATCAATGATTTTGAAGCTCAGAATGGCAGTCGAATGGCAGGCAGAGGCTGGCGTGGGAGGCTCCTCAGTAAGCCATCTGCAAACATTTCCTCAGCATGAGAAGTATTATCCAAATATAATCCCCAGAGGCCTCTGCAAGGCATACATTGCCACCCTCCTGGGAGGGGGGCAGGCCCCTTCTCTGACTCATGTCTGCCAGTGACAGGTGGAAGATGGACAAGGCTGAGAGAGCGGGAGCTGGTGGCGGCCGGGCTAGGGCCGCTGAGGGAGAGGGGAAGATGGCTGCCATGTGGACTGCCTACCTTGGGTGCCACAGAGCGCCCTGTCCTTCCCCCCCTGCACTGTCCTGTCACCAGACTGGATGCAGGCATCCTTACTTCTCCAGGGAAACCTAGGCCAGGCTACTCTGGGGTCTACTTAATCCCTGTATGCTCTGGAAGATAGGGTTCCAGGCACTGATAAGATCCCATCCCTTCTCATCTCAGACCTAACTAAGCAAGGGGGGGGGGTAAATTGTTCACATTTGTGAGGCACCTGCTGTGTGTCAGGCACAATCCCGGACACCTAATATACATAAGCATAGGTATTCACAGGACTCCCATTGCACAGATGAGGAAACTGAGGCTCAGAGAAGTTTTGGCACATCCCCATACTTACACAACTAGTAAACAGTGGAGCCCAGACTCAAATACAGGGCTGTGTTGTTTCCAGAGGCCTGGCCCTTAACCCCGGACCTCCTTAAACCTATTGCCTCTGTGTAGGGGAACAAGACAGGTGATGACCCAGACAGGGGGCACCTCCACCTAGGCAGAGACCTGGGCCGGGAAGGCGAGAGGACCCAGGTTGAGTGTGAGTGTGCCTTGGCCACCGCGTTCCTAAGGCACCCATTTCCCGGGCCAGGCCTGACGGGGAAGGCTTTAACATCTTAGCCCATGGGCCATCAGGTCTCCAAGCGAGCTCTCCGGTCTCACCTGGAGCAACAGAGGCTCGGGCTGGGGGCAGAGAATGGCTAGCTAAGGATTCAGCAGCAGGGCAAGGAAGAGACGGCGCGTAGATTCTGGCCCAGGCAGACGGCAGCAGGCCGTGGAGGAGGACAACGTACGAGGCGCAGCACGTCGGGTAAAAGTGATGGGGCGCGGGTGGCAGCCGCAGAGGTGGAAGACCTGGTACGGGGCCACATGTTCCGGAATCTCGCTCCGGTGCGCTAGCCGGGCCGGCGGAGCCCTCTCTCGGTCAAAGGCCGGGCATGGTCCCAGCAGCCGATTGGCCCCGCTGGTGTCACGTGACCACCCTGAGCCAATCAGCTGCGGCCTGAGGGTCACGTGGGGCCGGCGGGGCGCATGCTCTTCAGAGGCTTGTAGCTCACGGAAGGGAGTGGGACTGACAAAAGATGAGGGAGGCTCGCGGGCCCTAGAAGGTAGTTGAGGAGCCGCCACCAGCCCCGTCACCTGGAGCTCAACACTCCAGACATCGTTCCCGTCCGCGCACCCAGCGCCAGTCTGCTCTCGGCAGCATCGTGAGCAGGACCTCTGCACAGAGGCAGGAGACGCCCCAGCCAGCAGCCTTTCTGGGTGAGCAGCCGAGCAGGGAATGCAAGGAACGGCCACCCCGAGCCACTCCCAGCCCTTCTCAAGGTGCCACCCCCGGAGCGTGAACCCCAGGACCCCCAGCGGTGACGACACCCGCGTCCCAGGGGCAGACACTGCCTGGAGTCCTGGCCCTCCCTCTTCCTAGTTCAGATACACGCCCTCCAGGGAGCAGTGCGTCTGGAGGAAAAGCGTTTACCTGATGTAGCTTGTGTGGGTTCCCTGGAGCTGACAATTAGCTGAGCAGGGAAGAGCCCTGATTATTTGTTGAGTTTATTGAGTTGCTTCTGGGGAAAATGGAACATTTGCCCACATTGATTACCAGACCTCACTGTTAGTGCATTGGGGATATGTCTGTATGAGAAGAGTCCCCCAGAAAGGTACCAGCAGCTGCCGAGTGAGTGGGGAACACGGTGAGGGCTGAGGGACCAAGGGGTGGGGTGGCACATCTTTATCAGAAACCGAGATGAAACCCAGCATGGCCTTGGAGGCTCTCACCACTGTCTCCAGGCTCACCTGCGGGCCTGTTTTTTCCCCCACATAAGCCCTCTGCTTTCACTAGCAAGATCTCATTCATTCGTTCACTCATTCAATCGTTCCTGTTTCTAGTAAGCAATATTTGAGTTTTCGCACATTGAGTTTCCATGAAAGGTACTGAGGAAAGAATTGAAGAAGAAAGAAACAGCTCCTGTCTTCAGGAGCACAGAGTTTGGAGGATGAGGCAGACCCCTGGATGATTCTTGGGGACACAAGCACCAGGGTAGAGTAAGTCCAAGGAGTCACAAGGTACACAAGAGAAGCCAGCCAGACTCTCTGGAGCCAGTGGCTGTAAGATGCCACCTCAAGGACAAGCAGGAAGCATCAAGAAAAGGGTGGGGGTAAATCAAAGTGGACAGGGAAAATTTGGCAAGGAGCTGACTTCTCAGTCTTTGGAAACAATCAGAACAGATCTGGACTGACCATCTGTTGAGAAGTCTGTAGATGAGATCTATACATAGCTAGCCCTTAGGCCTGGAAGTCCTCTGAAGTCATCATCAATTAGGATTTTCTTATTAACTGGCTCCCACTCTCCTAGTAGCAAAGGGGATGCGATTAGAGAAGATGCCCACAGTTGAAAGCAGGAGACTGCCGTTTGTTCATTCATTGATTCACTCATTCACAGAACTTGCATAATGGAAGTGCTCTTAGCCCTCTCTGCCAGAGCAGCTCCCTGGGGTAGCTGGCACTCCCCTGACCTTGCTAGATCTTCCTGATGGATGCCCGGTGGCACTCTAAGCACCAGCTGCCTGCGGGCCATCTCCCATCCTCAAAGCCCTTGCACCCCATGCTCCCACCAGCTGAGTCTTGCACTTTCTGAGAATCGGATGGGTTTGTTGCCAACTCTCTTGGTGCCAGTCATACTTGTTATTGTAATTATGTGATTTAAGTTAAACATCACATAAACTAATGAAATATGAGTGTGAAAGGAAATAGAGTTGCATCTATGGAAACTAAATTGAATGTTTTGGAAAGACTCCATGGAGAAGACTCTCTAAAAAGAATTGCTTCCTAAATATTAGGTGTGAGTGACTGAGACAATTGCTCAGTTCCACTGGGGCAGGGACCAGGTCTGTCTTGCTCACTGCTGCATCCCCAGTGCCCCACACAGTGCCTGGCACATGGCAGGTGCACGATAGATATTTGCTGACTGAATGAGCTGTAGCTGAATCAGATATGGCAAACGATGCATTATAGGTGAAGTTTATGTAAGAGACAGTGTGGAGAACAAAACTGTGGTCAGAGGAAACACTTTGGTCCTGCATTAAATGGATTGATGCATAAATGTACATTGAAGTATTTGTACACTATCATGAAATGTTTTAGCTGTGTATATATTCTTCTATTATTTCTTACTTGGAAGTTACTTTTTGCCAACAAGCTATGTCATCTGCAAGGTTTAGGTTAGGTGTCAGGAAACAGTTTCTGTAAAGGGCAAGATAAATACTTGGTGTTTTGCAGGTTATAGTTTCTGTCACAACCATTCAACTCTGCCATCATAGCTTGAAAGGAGGCAATATGTAAATGAATGATCACGTTTGTGATCCAATAAAACTTTATTTACAAAAATAGACAGCAAGCTATAGTGTGCTAACCCCTGTTCTAAGGAATTGACTTGTTCCGCATGCCAGGCCCTGTGCTGTGTTGCTGGATATAGCGAGACAGAAAACCCTGTCTGCTCTTACAGAGCTTGGCTTCTAGTTGGGGAGATGGTTATGATGTGGTGTGTCTAGTACGATGGCAGGGGCATAAGCATGGTGCAGAGGGGTCACAGTGAAGGCAAATGTTTCTCCCATGGGGGCAGGGAAAGAGAGAGGTGGAGAAAAGGAGACATTTTGGTTAGGTTTATGGGAGCAGTGGTATTTCCCAGGAAGTCAGGTGGGGCCACAGGAAAGGACATTGCAGGTAGAGGGAGTAGCATATGCAGAGGCATGGAGACATGAAAGAAGCTGGGGCTCGAAGTGGGTGTCACTGGAGTGGGAAGGCATGAAGAGGTCTAGACTTTATAATACTGGGGCTAGTGGGGCTTTGCTGCTGGGTTTCCAGCAAGACAGGAACTTGGGCAAATCTCCCCACAGAGTACAGAGAGGGACTGAGGGCAAAGGGTAGGTCAAAAGGCTGCCTTAGTAGTCCAGGTGAGGATAATGAGGTCACGAGACAGAGAAGATACGGCTGCAGTTGGTCATGGAGAGCAGGAATGGGAGGAGTTAAGGATGATGTCTGGTTTAGGTGACTAGGAGGATGGTGTGGATTATGGGAAGAAAGAAGACTGAGGAGCAAGAATGATTGGCAGAAGCTTGGGTTTGTTCAGACAAGCCCCAAAACCTTCAGGTGGGTAGCTGGGATTTGAATTTTCATACCGTGCCTCAGATGCTCAGAGCTGCCTGAACAACTAACTGGGATGGGTAGGCACGCTGAGAACCAGGTCTTGGGATGCCTTTCCAAAGATAGGTCTTAAGGCTCAGGGACTCCAGCAGTCCATATCCAAAAGAGAGCTGCATTCATCCCAGGCTTTTGCCCAGTTCCAGGAAAATAGATAATATAATGGATTTGTCCTGGGAGAAGCATTTATCTCAACATAGCAAGAATCCTAGGCATTTGGCTAAAGGAAAACTGAAACGGAAATCATTGGTGATGAGAATGGATATCAGAGCTGAGTCAATAAAAGTTCGCTTCAGAGACAAGAGGTAGCTGGGGCAGGGGCAGCAGGAGTCGGGTCTCCAACAAGGGCCTTGGTGCCCTTTACCCACCACCACCAAGCCATTTCCAGAAGGGTTTTCCCTGGTTGCATCACGGTGCCCTCTCCATCCCCCAAAGAGGAGAGCAGATGGCAGATGAAGAGGGAAGAGGGTGTGGGAGTGGGGATAAAGTGGGACGCACCTCCTGTATTTTATATTCTCCCCAGCCAGCTTTGGAGTTGGAAGGATGGTTTCTGCTTGCCCCTGGGATACAGCGATTCTCTAACCCTCTGTCAGATCCAGGCTGGGCACACAGCTTAGCTGAGAGATAAAGCCCACAGGTGATGCTCTGGGAGCACAGAAGCCAGATGCCGTTGCCCGAGGAGTTGAGGTGGTGCAGATGAATCTGGTAGAATTCAGGCTTTGCAAGGAAGCCCCATAGCCAGGGAACCAGTGGGAGTGGCACCTGCTGGCAAGTGCCGTGCCTCATATCCAATATGTGCTCAGTGAGTAAATGAATGAGGGAGTGTTCTGTTGAGCATGTCAGTTTTCAGGAGTACTGAAATTTAAACCAGGAGCTCATAATACTCCTCCCCCTCTGCGTACAGCTAGGCAGCGATTCCTTGCAGACCCGGTTATCATCTCAGCGTTCCCAACATCCTGACTGTAGGAGAAGCTTCTTAAGAAGAAATGCTTTCCATGAAGTCTGCTCTGAGCTCTCTTATTACCAAGACAAGAACTTAGAGCTTGCTGTAGGGGAATTCAAAGCCACTTTTCCCGTAATCAACTACATGCATTAAAGGGAGCAGTTGTGGTTTTTGTTGTTGTTGTTTTATTCTCCCCAAGCCAGATTCCATTAATGAAGCCCCATTTAACGGAAGTCAATTTACCAAAAAGAAAAAAAAATTGAGTGTAATTGCTTAAATACATTTTATGCTATACTGCAGTAGCAGTTTCCTGGGCGAACTTGGAGTTCCCCGGACCCCCCCAGAGTGAAGTTAATATGGACAGAAAGGTTTGAAGGGGAAAATCTCTCTTTGAGTTTCTCGCCTTTAATTATGATTCTAAGAGGGAGCAAAACTAAAGAGGATCCTGGGGGGGATGTAGAAGGGGAAGAAAAGAAACAGAATGGAATTCAGCCTGAACTGTTCCACTGCCTTCCTTCATGCGTGTGTATGTGGCAGTACAATGCAGAGGCTGAGTGGGGTGGTTTGAGTTTGACTCCCACCTCTGCCTGTTTAATAGCTGTGTGACCTTGAACAAGTTTCTTCACCTCTCTGTGCAGCCAACTGGTACAATGGGAAAGGGCAAAAAGAGCACCAAGTGCAAAGGCAGAGAAGCACAAAAATGCAGTGTGTGCTCAAGTACAAGTAAGGTCTTCCGTTTGGTTGGAGATGGCGTGTGTGTGTGTGTGTGCTTGTGTATATGTGCATGTGCTTGTGTATATGTGCATGTGTGCTCAGGGAAGGTAGGCAGGCAGGAGTCAGAGCAGAAAGACGTCACCAAGAAGGTGACATTTGATCAAAGGTTTAGAGGAAGCGAGGAGGTGAGCCACATGGATGTCTGGGAGAAGAGCCAGCTAGCAGGCAGAGGGAATGTCAAGTGCAAAGGCCCTGAGGCCAGAGGAAATTTGGACAGTTTTTTTGTTGTTGTTGTTTTGTTTTTGTTTTTGCCTTTAGTTATTTTTTTCATTATGTTATGTTAGTCTCGCCAGTTTTGAAAAGCAAGGAGACCCGTATGGCTAGAGCAGAAAGAATAGAAGTGAAGAGAGATAGAGGTAGGAGAGGTGAGGACACTGACTTTTTTTTAAAGCCTGAGACCATAGTAAGGTCTTTTACTCCAAGGTTAGGAGCCACTGAAGATTTGTTTTTAATTAACTCTATTTGGGTAAATTTTGCAAAAAATAAAGTGACCCATTTTAAATGTACAGTTTTTAAAGCTTTGACCAACACGTACATCCCACAGAACCACCATCTCCTTCACAATGTAGAACATTTCCATCACTCTAGGAGGGTCCCTTGTACTCCCTCCCAGGGGATCCCTGCTGGTGTCTCTCACCCCCAGCTCTGGCAATGACTAATCTGCTTTCTCTCACTATAGATTAGTCTTTTCCAGAGTTTCATATAAATGGAACCATACCGTATGTCCTCTTTTATCAGTATAATGCTTCTGAGAGTCATCCATGTCGTTGTGTGCATCACTGGTTTGTTGGAGAGTTGTCAGTGAGGCAGGGCACCATCTCAGTGGCAGAGTCCGATGTGATGACTCTAACTCCGAAGCCCCCAATTCTTGGGATAGTTGCCAAGAAAACTCTCCAGGGTGCATTTATGTGTGAGGAGGCAGGAACAGAACAGAGTAAAGGTGTGTAGGCACCACAGGGCCCTGAGAGTTTAAACCTTGGGAAGGAACAGTTAGCAGGAGTCCTAGGGATGGGTAGAGGTGTGGAAGAGATGGAAGACAGATGTCCCTTGGGCTTCTCCAGACTGGACAGCTGGAGTTAGAGCAGATACTGGGGCTGGAGAAACCTCACTGACTTCCGCTTTCCATCCCAATCATTACTCGCCTCCTGCTCCTGGGACCCGGGCACCCTCCCCACATTCTATCTTGCAGTAAACAGTCTTTGGTTCTGAATTATTCAGGTAAATTCTCCCTATTTCTACTTCCCTTATGTAAATAGTCTCCAAGCTTTGTCATTGAGATAGAATTGAATTTGGCCTGGGGGAAAAAAAAAACAACCCACAATACTGTTTGTGGCTCCTTAGAAAACTTAAATGACTCAGCCTGTAATAAAGTATTTTAAATGGGATCTGGTAAAATATGGTAATTGGTTTCTATAATAGCTCTTACCATGGCAATATGGGTTATATTACTGGAGTTTGGTGTGTGTCAGCATTTTCATTACAGTAAAGATTCAGTTTTGCCAGGGTGTAAAGCCACTTGGTTAGTTCTTTCGCTTATTACAATTTATAGGGACCCACCATGTCAGATCTCTTCCATTTGCCCCTCCAAATACTCTCCCCAACCTTCTCCATTTGGTTCCATGTCTAGGAAGACTTAGCTGCAGGTGGGGCTACATCAGTATGCTCCTTTGTTTCTGGCTTCTAACTGGGATAGATCAACAGAAGCATCAGCAGGAGACTGGAGGAGGGGAGGGAGGAGAGTGAGTTCTGGGTATCCATTCCTTGCTCCCTCTGGGTGGGACTTACACAAACTACCTAAAGATCTGGGTCCTGTATGGTGGCCCTTTCCAAACAGCCTTCTTCTTCAGGGATACCATTTCCTCTCCAGGCTCATGAGTGGTAACAAGGTGTAAGGATACTGCCCCATCCCTAGTGGTTTTCCCTTTACAAAGAATCCATTCATGGAACTCCTGGAATTATCCTCATATGACTGTACCACCTATTTGGTACTGGAATCCTGATGTCCCAACATCAGGTTGCTTTGTACCAACCATTGTGCTAGGTGCTTGGTACAGAGATGAAGAATTCAGGTGGACCAGAAGAAAAGAGCAGCCCCTATTTACCAAAAGCTCTCTGTTTGCCAGGGACCATGCCAAGGTCTTTGTTGTATATTGCCTCATTTAATCCTTCCAACTCTTTGAAGGAATGGTTGTCATTTTCCCCATTTTAGAGTTAAAGTTACTGAGGGCGGAAGTAATTTTTGTTAAGATAACAACAATTTTGTTAACATCCCTGTAAAGCCGAAGCTTCACCATCAGGCTACAGCGCCCACTTTGAGGAGGTATTGTAGGGAGACACACACCTGGATAGGGAACCGTAATCGGAATGCAGCGCTGTGGCATCACAGAGGAGGGAAAAGGAAAATGAGATTTCTTGAGCTCCTATGTGGCCAGTACTGGGCTAGGTTCTTTGCCCACAGGCCTTCAGGCTGCTATTCATATTCTCATCCTCAGAAAGGTTCAGTAACTAGTCCTAGGTCACACTGCTACTAAGTGCTAAAGCTGGATCTGAACCCAAATCCACATGGCTTCGCAGCCAAGCAGAGGAGGGAAGGCTTTCCCAGGAGGTGATGTTTGAGGGCTTCCTGAAGTCATCTCAGGCAATTCTGGGGGGTGCAGGAGAGAGGGCTACAGGTGGGCCTGTTCGCGGCAGTAAAGGCAAAGACCTAGGAAAGGATAAAGCGTGCCTGCTTAGGAGATGTCGGTGTGGTGTCCCTGCAGGGGTGGGAATAGACAGGAGCGCGGTGTGGTGTTGCCAGAGGGGAGGCATCGGCAAGCTTTGTACCTGATTCTTATGTGGGGGGGAAGAGCGGGAAAGCACCAGTGCATGAGCCAACTGGGAGGCTGTGGGGTAGAGGAGGGAAGATAGGATGGAGGGGGTTCCTGGGGTGCAGGGAACACGCAAGGGGTGGGGGACATCACGGCTTAGCCTGAGTGTGGTGGAGAGGGCCAGCACTGAGTAGAGGCTCATTCCGGCAGGGGACAGGTGGGAAGTTTGGAAGGCAGCGATTCTTATGTAGCCACTAGGGAACCCCTGAAGGTCCCTGTGCTCCAAGAGGAAGGATCTGGTTGACCTGGAAGTTGGCTCAAGATGGCAGTTTGTCAAGAGGGTAGGGCAGTGAATAGTGACAGTGGGAGAGACCCTGGTGCCCCATCCTCTGGGCTGGACTGGCTGGAGCCCCAAGAGGCTAATCTAAGGGATGGGGGGCAGACCCAGCAGGGAGGGGGAGGCCTCTTATGGACACAGCAGCACTAGGGGAGGAGCTAGAGGAGACCTGGGGCCTAGTGAGTGACCCAGAATGGGCTCTCACACCACTGAAGGGCTGCACTGCCTGGAGTGCCTGTCTTGGCCCTTTCCATGGACCCCCTGGGGCCTCACTGGGGGGTAACTGATACTCAGCCCGGGGGTCGTTGGCTGGACTTTTGCTGGGGAATCAGGATCTTAGATGGGGATGGGTGGGTTCTGCTGGGAGGGCTGGGCCTCTCACCTGCAACTGTGGTCTGTGGCACAAGGGAGTGACACCTGTCAACACTCCCGGCTGAGGGGAGTGGAGGGTCCTCTGCTCCTGGCCTGAATGACCCACCCTCTCCACAGTATCTCAAGGTAACCCAGTGATGGGAAGGGCCCCTGAAGAGCCACCTGAAGCTGCTCAGTCCCCAGGTCGCCGGAGGGCAGCCGGGGTGACACCACCCCTTCTTTCCTGTTCCAGGCCTGGGCCGAGGCCCCAGCTTGCATGGGAAGTGGGTTCACGCCTGGATTCCTGCCCCTGTCACACCTCTAACCCTGCCCACGTTATGTCCCCACAGGTTCACCGGAGCCAGCCTCCCAGCCCCTGTCATCAGCAGCAAGAACTGGCTGCGGCTGCACTTTACCTCGGATGGCAACCACCGGCAGCGTGGTTTCAGTGCCCAATACCAAGGTAGGTGGGGCCGCCATGCTGCTTCCGTGGGCCACAGTGTCTCCTGGGAGCTCATCCTGTCCCCAGACAGGGCAGGCATGCCTTTATCATCCTGTTCTTATTTGCAGACCTAGGGTCTCCACATCTGCATCTCTGCATCTGCCGTGGTGGCCTGTTGCCCAAGGCAGTGATGGGGTCATGTAGCCCGAGCTGCCCCTCCCCAAGCCCCTCCTCAGGTCGGGCTAATCATACTGAGTGCCTTCAAAGTGTCAGGCACTGTGCTGGGCACTTGATAAGCATCATCTCATTTAACCCTTATCATTCCACTATGAAGTCAGTGCTGTCACCATCCCCATTATATGGACAAGGAAGCTGAGGTCCAGAGCAATTAAGCCAGTTTCCCAAGGCCATCTGAACTCCTCCTGCCTTTTGAATCCAGAGCCCAGCCTCTTAGCCACCGGTGTTTTACCACCCCTGGTGTAAAGTGGAAGAGGTGTCATATCTCAACTCTCTTCCGTGTTATGTCACGCCCAAATATGTCACACACGCAAGCAGGGGAGCTCTGGGAGTGCTCTAGTTCAGGGGCTCCAGTCTGTGAAGGGCTACCTGGCAGCCAGAAACCAGACCAGGAATGGAGGGAGATCACAGGTAAGCAGATTTCTGCTCCAGTCCTGAAGAATTGGCTCTCCCCAAGTCGGGGAGCTCCTCAGCCCTGGAGGAGATCCCAAGTCCAGTGGATGTATGGGAGCAGATGAGGACATTCCTTTCAACCTTGAGTTTGCTCGAAGTATACAAAATTTATAAACACCAAGGGTGGGCTTTAGAACTTGCTCATTAAGCCCTTAACTGCTACCAATTACAAGCTGATGTTGGTTCTGATTGATTCGACAGCAAACTTGTATTGTACACCTATTAAGCAGAAGGCCCTGGAAGGCTCTCGGGAATAAAAGGCGGGGTGGGCTCACGGTGTAAGTGAGTGAGTGAGGAAAACCAGTGGTGTCCAGAGAATGGGACCATGTAAGGCTGATAAAAAGTAAGAAGAGCCTCCTGGCAGGGGTGTGCTGAGGTCGGGGGCAGAGGGGAGCGCCGATTCTCACAGTGGAGAGCAGGGCAGCTTGTCCCTCCCAGCCCTGGCTTGGAGGCTCTGGCTCCAGACAGCAGCAGCCCATGACTCAGCTGGAGGGGGCAGGGGCAGGGGGCAGCCCCCACCACCAGGCCCCCAGGGCCAGGCTTTCCGGCCAGAAACTAAGATAAAACTGGCACTGGAGGTAGAGGCATTACCTTTAAAATCCAGACCTTTCCTAAACAGCCTCATTTCCTTAGCACTGGGTAGCAGGACACCTTTGAAATATTTAAAAAATAAACCCAAAAGCCAGCCTGGTCTGATGAACTTCATAAAGCCTTACTCAGAGAGCTTTCCTGGAAACATTTTTCCACTGCAGACCATGGGCTTTTGTGGGAGCGAAGCACCTGTCTGGATCTTTTTGTTGTATTTTCCAAAATAGAAAAGCAGAGATAAATATTATCATTTCATCTGATTAAATAGGTGCCAGGATATCTACTCTTTCGGGTGCCTGAGGGCCTGTTTAGCATGGTTGTGGGTTACAGTTTGATGCCAGACAATGGGCGACAAGAAGCGAGCTGTGTGGCAGCGTCTAGAAGGTTAGGAGCATACCTGCTGTGCAGGAGCCCCTGTCCCCCACTGGACCACTGCCACCCCCCCAGCACAGTGGCAAAATGTGTTTTTAATTCCCACATTGCAGCTGAAGAAGCTGAGGCTCAGAGAGGTTTCGTAACAAGCCCAACACACAGATCACACAGGCTGTAAGAGGTGAAGCTTTAATTCATTCACAGGCTCATGTGAGTTTTCTGCAAAACCAGAGAGCCTTCTCTGAATGGTGTCTCAAGTGTCTTACCTTTCCTATTTAACTGGTAGCTTTTAAACTTTGTTAATCTCATTCTACCATAAAGAAGTACATTTTCCAGCACAACCCAGTACACACATCTATCTATAGAACTAAAAAGAAAATGTCACCAAGTGGTATTTACCCTTACGAAGCATGGTGCACCCTGAAAATTTCCAATTTTTAATGTTAACGGCAACCTCTTAAGTGAATTTCACAAGTCTATAGCAGGGAACAACCCACAGTCTGAAAATCTGCTTTAGTGGTGAACTTCTCAAAAGCAGGCCCTATCTTATCCTCTTCTGTCTCTCAGAATACAGCCCTGAACAGGGTTTGCACATTCCCGTGGGCCAGTGTTTCCAGAGGGCTTTCTCTCACTTCAAGCACTTGGCATTTATTACTTCATCCAGTCCTAACAGCAGCTGTGGGAAGGAGGTCCTCCCTTAGCTCCGTTCTTCAGGTGAGGAGCCAGGGTTTCCGAGAGGGCACGTAACTGGCTCAAGGTCTCATTGATGGAGTGTGGGAGGCAAGATTTGCACCCCAGCAGTATTCATCTGCAGCCGGCATACTTATATATGGTGGCATACATACTGTGCTAATAAATGACTCTACCCTGGGAACTTCTTTTTCTAGTGTTTTCCAGAATGGGGGCACATAGTGCAAGCGTATGCAATAATCATTTAGTAACTCGGTTGACGACTCAAGCAGGGTTCCTCGGCCTCAGTACTGTTGACATTGTGACGTGGGGAATTCTTTGTTGTAGGGGACTGTCCGGTGTATTTTGGGGTACTCAGCAGTGTCCCTGGCCTCCATCCACTAGATACTAGATGCCAGTAGCATCTCCCTCAACATACACAGTCATGATAACCAAAAAGTTTCCATACCGGCCAAGTGACCCCTGCATACAAAATCACCCCCATTGAAAACCACTGCTCCGAAGGCAAGGAAACTTGGGAATGGTCAAAATAATCTGTTTAGCAGCTTGCAAATACAGCCCCAAAGCATGGTAGAGATAGCTTTTAGTCAGGTGGCTAGCAGGAAATAGAAGGCATCCTGCCTGGCTTTCACTGAAGAGGGTTTAGTAATGGGACATTTTACAGAGGATAGGATGGGATTAAAGGACCCCACAAGGATGATGAGGCCCTGGGACCATGCAGGTGGGAGGCCTTCGCCACATTTGGGGGGCAGGGGGACAGAGGGAGTAGAAGAGTCGCCTGGCAGAACTGAGGAGCCTGACCACCGCCAACCCACAGTGCAGGTGGAGGGGACCTGGGAATCAGTAACCAGAGCAGGAGGACGAGCCCAGAATCAGCAACCCAATCTCTCTCTTCTCTCTCCCTCCTGTCTGCTGTGCCTCCCATCTGCCAACCCAGAAGGAGCCAGAAGCAGGGAAAAGAGGCCCCGCTGTGCCCCGCTGTGTGCCCTGGGACACTAGGACCCTTACCAGCAGGCCCCCTTGTTCAAGCAGTCCACAGAGCAGAGAACTGTGGGGACTGGACCTGGGGACACATCAGCATGGGATCAGTTTCCACTGCCCTGAGCTTGATGGCATTAGTCTCAAGTGATTTATGGCACCTCGGGGTTAATCATTATAAACCCGTAAGTGGATTGATGGACAGTTTTCTTCCCCCGCCCAGAAACAAAATCATACATTGAATAAATAAATGAATAACCTACAACATGGCGTATTCCACTCCCATCTCAGTCCAGTGAGAATTTAGGAGTGTTCCTAGCCTAACAGGATGTTCAGTACTACCTCGGGGAATCAGGGGACCAGAGTTCTTGTGTGACTGTGCGTCTGACTGGCTGTTGGACGGTGGACAAGCGTGTTGAATTTCAAGCATCTTGGTGCGACATGGCCATGTGATAGCACAGAAGGGGGAACACGGGCTAGGCCAGGCCCTGCTGTCAAGGAGAATAGGTTAAAGAGAGGAACGGGCCTAAATCTGTAAGTTTTGTGCAGCCAGATGAGAGCTATAATTAAGGCCCAGGAAAGGGTTCTAGGATTAGAGATAAAGGAGCATTTAGTTTGGCTGGAAACACTTAAAGAAGCAAAGAAAAAAAAAAAAGGAAAGAAAGAAAAAGAAAAAGTCACAGCGACATCAATGTAGGCTTCAGAAAGATGCCACGCAGATAGTGAGGAGCATTCCGGCTAGAGGGAAGGCAAGAAAACCCGAAAGGGCTAAGTCTGAGGAGCCGCAGAGACCTGCGTGTCCGGGGCAGAGCTGGGCCAGCTACAGCCCAGAGGCCTGACACAGCCGTCTGACTGCTTCCGTGTGGTCCTCAAGCTGAGAACGGCTTTCACGTTTTTAAAGATTGAAGAAGAAAATCAGAAGAAGGTTTCATGACACACGAAAACTATATGAAATACAAGTTTCTGCATCCATAAATAAAGGTTTATGGAATGCAGCCTTGCTCATTCATTTACGAAGTGTCGAGAGCCTCTGGAGCACTACCAGGCCAGAGCCGGGCGGTCTGCAGCTGAGACACGGCCCACACGGCCCACGTGCTCCCAGGCCTCCCCTCTCCCTGAAAATAGTCGCTGCCTGAGCTCGAAGCCCGCCATCCAAGTGCAGGGCAACGGTCAGGGCAGCGAGCTCCAAGGCCGGAGAGGGAGCCAGGGCTCACACTGTGAGAAGCTGCACTGAAGACAGGAGATCAGAAATCTTTAACCAGAGGGAGACTTGTGGGTGCCTGGGTGGCTCAGTCAGTTAAGCATCTGCCTTGGGCTCTGTGCTCAGCAGGAAGTCTGCTTCTCTCTCTCTCCCTCTGCCCCTCCCCCCTGCTCATGCTCTCTCTCGCTCGCTCTGAAATAAACAAACACAAATCTATAAAAGATTATTTTAAAAAATAAAAATTTAAAAAAAGGAACAAGGGGGAGGCTTGATCATATTTTCATTTCAGGAAGATCTTTGACTGCTCTCGGATGAAAATGGGAGGACAGTTAAGAGTCTTGGAGAATTTGAAGTCTCCAAGGATCCAGGCTTTAGGCAGAGGCAGAGAGAGACTGGAAGAGGCCTCCCCCACGGTCACCGGCCTGGACTCGTGGCCTGTTAGATCTGGGAGTAAGAAGGGTGGAGGAAGGAGGCAGAGCAGTCAGAGGTGAATTTTAGGTTTCTGGCTTGAGTGAACGGGTAAAAAATGACACTATTAATCGAGGTGGTATGGGGCAGAGGCAGATGATGGTGGATTTGCTTGGAACATGTTTGATCCATGTTGATATTGGCATATCAGGGCTTGGGAGCCCATTAGTAGGTAGCTGGCTGCTCTGTCAGTCTGTAGCTCAGAGAAGGGTCTGGGCTGGAGAGGGACATGTGAAGATTCAAGGCAAAGTAGAGGCAGAGGCCACCGGTCCCCTCTCAGGGCTGGAGTCCTCTTCAAATATGTGCAACATGAGAGGAGGGAGCCCGAAAGAGTGGTTTTCAAAGTGGGTTCCTTGGAGGCCAAAGGGCTTCTCCCCACAGCTGTTTTGATAGGGACTGAGTGGTTGGGGCTCCAGGTTCACCCCCACCCCCACACCATCGACTTAAACCAGAGCAGTTCCTCTTTGATTTGTTTTGTGTAGTGGGCATTTACCTAGAAATGTAATTGCGGGTTCCTGCACCTAAAGTGTTTGGCAATCACAGAAATCGAAATTCCTTAAGGTTCCTTCCAGTTGTGGGAGACCACTGAGGTTATGTAATCAATCCTTCTGCCTCCAGGCAAGGAATATTTTCAGTCCTTCTTGCAGTGCTAATTGCTTTCTTGCTTTCTTTTCAAGCCTGCAAGGAATGACACTGAGAAGAGCCTTTCTTAAATACCCCCAGGGGCTGATGATCCCAAATGTTGAGGGTCTTTCCTGGCTGGGAAGAGAACATAACTCACAGCTCACTATTGCCCTGCTTGTCCGTAGAGAGGGAATAATACTGACCCCCACTGGGCTAGTGCAAATTGAAGGAAGTCCTGCTAAAATATCTGGCACGTGGCAGGTACTCAGGATACGGAACCCTCAGGCCTCAGGCTGCACCGGTCACCTTGACTCCCTGTTATAGGGGGAACCGCGTGTACAGGGAGAGGTAGACCTGGTGGCTCTGGCTGCTCAGACACGGGCTCCCTGCCTGCCACTCTGACATGACGATCACTGTCTAGTGCCCGAGCCACCCTTCAGCCAAATCCTAGCCTGGCTGCTGTCCCTCTCATTGGCCATGTTGTCAAGTGAACTCCGGGAACCAGGGGTTGGGAGATACTCCACAGCAATAGAATTGGCTCCTCTGCTTTCTAGAAGTTCGAGACACTGAGTCTCCGTTGTCTGCGGAATAAACTCAAACATTCGAAACCAATTTGCATGTATTGAGATGCTTTTTATAGTAACAAACCCAAGCTTCTCTTTTCCATGTGAACGTGTCTTTTTGTCGCGTGTGACTGAGTCCTAGTCTCAGACCAGAGCCAAAGGGCCTCAGGCAACCTGTGTCCATGCTCAGACTCTTCTCTCCAATTCCTTTCTGCCTGCTGAGCTGCCCAACCCTTGCCAGCCTCATTGTTAGGTTCTGGGCCCCCAGGACCCTTCCACGAATCTCAGGGTTGTTGCTTCCAGGTTCAGGAGCCCAGAGCCCAGTGCCCCTAAGGCCAAGCTTCTAAACTCAGTCAAAAGTGAGCTTGACCTGAAAACAGCATGAACACAAAATATGGCACCCCTCACCCGCCTGCTTTCAAGGGTAACCCAGTCCTTTTGCCAGGAAATGAACTCAAAGCATGTATTCTTCTAACACTTGGTCATTCCTTCATCCACTCAGTCATCAGATGGTTCGGGGAACTTTCTGTGTGCTTGGCTCTGTCAGTCACAGCTTACAGACCTAAGAGCTCGGAGGACAAATAGCTAGGAGAACAGGACATGACATAATAGTAGAAAAAGGGCTTCAACAGACGCCCGAGCGAAGTCCTGTAAAGGCAATGACTTCTCCCCGAGGTGCAGCCACAGCCACAGAGAGGAGATAGCCTTTGAGTCAGGCCTTTACCAGTGAGAGGTAGCCAAGCAAAGAAGAGAGGGAAAAGTCATGCCAGGTAGAGCAAACAGCATTGCCCAGGCCATGAAACAACACCTGCTGGCCCCAGGAATGCCCTTAAATATCTCTTCTCTGGTCGTTTTCTGACTAGTCAGAAGGTGTTTGTGAAGACCACCACACAGCCTATTAACAATGGCAAAGCACTGTTCTAGAAATTTAGAACATGCCACTCCCGTACTGCCTGCCATCTTCCCTGCCAGGGTCCTTGTCTTCAGGGATTCTAGTGGCTACGAGTTTTGCTGTGATTAACCCACAGGCCATACCAGCAGCATCTAACAAAGTACTTCTTACAACCTTCAGTTGGTTTGTGCATCTTACCACCCATATTTGGGTTGATGATTTCTTTTTCCACCATATTCAAAACACCACCCAGCGTAGGGTATAACCAGCTTCTGAGGAGCTGTGTATTATTTTCTAAACTATCAACAATCCTTCCACTCCTGCATTCTTGGCAATGGTCCTTGCTGGCATTTTGAGTGTTCTCTTTCAATAGTTGTTGTACCAGTTTTTTGCTCTTCGTTAGCTGGAGCAGTGAATTCAAGGCAGGAATGCACCAAAACAAAGCACCCAGATGGTGCCTTTTTCAGCAATGGGTCTTGGAGCATTCACTGTACCTATGACTCCTTCCTTTCATTCTCTTCCACGTCACTTGTCCCAGTGACCTTCTGCATAGCTCCACCATCTGAAGTGTCACCGGATGTCTCTGGAGCTTTTCTTTTCCACGGTCACTAGTAGTGATTCCTTGAATATTTCTCTTTTTGAATCTTGTCACTTTTTCCTTGCAAGCCTGTGGCGTCATCTTCGGTCACAATAACCTGTCCAGCTTTTCCTAAATCATGAAGCAAACAATCTTGAAAATTCAGAGCCTGGCTCTCTTTTCCAAACACCACACCATCAATAGCAACAGCTTTGCTGGTTCTTTCCCTGAGACCAGAACCTGGAGCTTGGGTTGCCTATTCCAAGTGAATGTCTTAAGGGCATCTTCAGCAGTCATAACCCAAGACTTTGATTGGGCATTGGTGGTTTCAAGAGTGGGTACCATGGACCAGACACTGGAAACCCTAAGTATCCTGGAATTTCCACTTCTGAACTTCTGATATATTATTCAAGTAGGGATATATGTAATCTTAGGCACATTTTGTGCCTTCGATTCCTGCTTCAGTCCTTCAGTGTTTTCCTGCCCCGTATTGCAAGGATACTCTTTGAACTTTTGTGATTTTATCAGAAAGATACTGCCAATTTGTCTGTCTCCATTTGCAAAAACTGTAGCAAACTGAGCAATGTCTTCAGAATATATCACAGCTTTAGGCTCTTTGTAAGTTCAGGAATTGCAGTATCAAAACACAACATCACACCTTTCCTGATTTCCATTAGATTAACACCTTTGCTCATCTTCTCAAACCCTTCCATGACCATGGAGATGCCAGTACAGTGGAAACAGTGGCGCTACCCCAGCATCTTTATTTGTGTTTTGGCAACATCCTGGTCAATGGTGCCACAATCTTTTTGTATTTATCCCTTGGTCCATTAACCTGGCATCAGACACTTCAACTTTCACTACATTGAGGCTTCCCTAGGTCTGTTCCATACCAGTGCTCTTCCCACTGTTCTTCTCCATAGTAAGGGCATAATAAGGGCTCTCCATAGAAGGTCTGTACATTGAAGCATTAGATATTGGGCATCTGCAGGAAATTTTCCATCTTTGGCATAAATCTGAGTGAAGTAAAGAGCCAGTGTGCTAGACGTTGACTTTGTCTAGCAAAGAACTGTGAATAATGAAAGCATTTGTGCAGGGCTGGTGGCCAAGCAAGAAGCAGATCAGCAGTGACAAGGGAGGGGCAGAGAGCAGGGTGTGCACCCACCAGTGTTTTCTAAGGGAAAAATCAAATTCCAGTTTTTAAAGGATCATCCTCTGCAACATTTTGGGGGATGAGTTAGAGAGAGTGACTTGGTGAATAAAATCCAAGCAAAAAAGAGTTTAGGGCAGGAGTGGCTTAGAATCCTGAAAGAAAGATACACATTGGAAATAGTTTCTAAGATTGAATGAACTAGGTTTAGTGAAGGAACAGGTGTGGGGAGATGAAGGGATGGTCCAACCAGTCAGACAGCCGAGTAGCAGTATTGAGGAGTGATCAGGATTAGCGCCCTGGCTCACCCTTGTGAAGGGAAGTCTCACTTGCTTGGGAGGAGAAGAAGCTGCAGGTTCCCTCCACTTTGTGATTCCCAGAACCTTGGAGACAGGTTTAGCACTTCCCCTCCTCCACTAACAGGTCCTTGTCTCCTGCTAGCTCAGCCCAATAACTCATGCTGCAGACTAGAGAGGAATTTGTATTGCCAGATTCTTCTAGCTAAATGTGTACCATGTGTCCCGCTAACCTTTACAACAGCGGGGAAATGTCTTGTAATTAACCAGAATATAAAGGATGAATGGAGCAGCCTGGCAGTCTCCTGTAGTCATTATCATTCGGAGGAGATGAATGTACCTAGTAAGATTTCCATCAACCAGTTCAAGCCAGCACTTTTCTCTGGGAGTCCTGATTTTGTTCATGGTGCAAAAGCATATGCAAGTGTGAATTATATTTTGTATGTGAGTGTTTGGGGCCAAGCATACCCAAGGGCACAAATTTGTTGTGGGTGTGCCCGTTATAGACACAGATGCATGTGTGTGTGTGGATCTGTGTGCAGGCACGTACGTATGGGCATCGGGGGTGTGCACTCAAGTGTAGCCGGAACTGTGGAGCCCGCCTCAGGCTCTGTTTTATCTGCGGTGCATCAACAGTTACAAAATCCATTTTAAAGACCAGAGCTTCAGTGTAATATCATTGGCACTACACTAGTGGGCGCTCCCAGAATGAATGAATGGATGGATGGATGGATGAATGAATGAATGAACGAACGAACAGACAAACAAATGAACAACATGAACGGATACATGCCAGAAATTCTCTAGGTTCTTGCTGATTTATTCTGCATTTCTGATTGGGTCTGTCAGTAGCATACTGTGGAGATCTGAAGGTAGAAGCCCTCTTGTTCTCTGGCGTTTTTTGCCTGGCCTGCCCTGGTCTGTTGAGCTAGTACTTACTAAGCTCATTTTGTGGCTGATTTCCCATGGTGTTCCCTTTTCCTTGATCGCTCACCACCCACTTGGTCAGACTATTTAAGAGACAAACTAGCTATCTGTAATTCAGGGTGTGACAGCATCCCTGGGGTTGCTCCAAAACTGAAGCCCCAGCATATGGAGGTGATTTCTTGATGTCCACATCCCTGGTAATGTGGATCTTGCCAAGAGCTTACCCCCTAGCCAAGGCCACTTTCCTGACCCATTCATCAGCTCCCACTATAGTATGGGTCCACTGTATGGGCTCCCCTCCCCAGAGCCTGGGCCTGGGCCAGCTGGGCCTGGCATACATCTTCTAAAGATCGCATTGTTGGTGTGAGGAAACACCATCCAGAGAGCAGGGCCCCTGCCTTCCCCAGGCTTGTGTGTGATGCACACAGACAGCATGACCACGCACTTTTGAGACCAACTCAGAGGAGTAAACAGTCCAAGGTTTATATGTAAATTAAGAAGCCCCCTGAGGCTTCTCAGGTTCCTTCTCATTCACCGCTTCTTACCGCTTTAGCAAGATCCTTGCTGCCTTGAGTAGCAGGAAGGACAGGAATTCATTGCTGCTGGGGAAGGTGATGATGTCAGCCACTGCTAACAGTGGCCTAGGGGTTATAAAGCACTGACCTGGTGGGTTACACAGCCTTTTTTGGGGAGGACCAAGTAGAGTAGATGGGCACAGAAATTGGAAGGATTCCTTCTGGAGCCTCTTCCTGAGTGCAACCTTCAGCAGAGAGGAAGAAGGGCTCCCTTTTAGCCATCCCCTCATGCCCACCTGCCTCTCATAGTCCCCCCTTCAGCAGCTGCAGGGAAAACTGAAGCAGCATTTACCCCTGGGAATGGCGTTCCTGGTTCACCGGCCCCTCTTCACCTCCCTTCCTCCAGAGAACACTAGGACGGGAAATAACGATTGGGAAGACTCTCACCTCCTCCTTCTTGGCCAGGTGCCCAGAACCATCTGCACAGACCTCCCCTTGAGTGAGCCACACTGGGTCATGGAGACCCCTCTCCCCCAGCCCCAGTGCCAGGGCATCAGGGAGGAGAGCTCAAGCTATCCCCACAGTACAGGGACCAGCCCTATTCTCTTAGGGATGACTGAATCCGAGGAATTTCCCCCCTGCTGTACTGTATTAGCTAGGCTTGAATAATGCATGTTTCCCTACTAATACCCTCTGTTTGATAATGGGTCCACGTTAGTGTTCATTGGAAATTTTCCTGCTGGATACACATGGAGAGTAATGCACATTTATAAAAAGTCTTCGAATGCACGTTGGGAAGCAGTGACTCCATGGTAGTAACTGAGTTTGATCAGGCATTCAGTTTAGCAGCTTGCCAGGGGACAAACCCTTGGGGAGCTTTTTGATGTAGGTGGAGGTGGGGGTTG
>LNAC01000035.1:6679784-6892229 GCA_002007465.1 Ailurus styani | reverse complement strand
GAGGTGGGGGTTGTGGGGGGGGGGATGGGCCCGTGCATGCCTGATCACTGTGGGCTTTAGTTTCGGGACTGGTATGTTACCTCAAGTGCAGAGCAAGTATCAAGGTTTTCGGGCCTGAGTCGGGGCAAAGGAAAGATTCTGGAGAAGGCCAGCAGTGCCCCTGGGATGGCTTTGGGGGCAGGTCACAAGAGAAGATGCTAAGGTTCAGCGAAGAGCACAGCTGCCTCCTGGTTGTGTGACCCATAGCAAATCACTTAAACCACTCTGAGCTGCCGTGTGATTATCTATCACGTAGGTATAGTAACTACCGGTCAAGGTCGATGGGTGTGTAAGGAGCAAATGAAATGATTATCCAGGGCCCATCATGTACCAGGCTCTAGTCAAGGCATAGAGGAGGCACCAGTGAACAAAACAGATAAAAATCCCTGCATTTCTGGAGCTTACATTGCAGTGTGGGGGGACAGAAACCACCAAGTCAATGATCCTATGTGTTAGAAAGTTAGGGAGGTATCGGGAAGGAGACAAACCATAAGAGACTGTTAATCTCATGAAACAAACTGAGGATTACTGGGGGGTGGGAGGGTAGGGATAGGGTTGCTGGGTTATGGACATTGGGGAGGGTCTGTGCTATGGTGAGTGCTGTGAAAGGTGTAAGCCTGATGATTCACAGACCTTTACCCCTGGGGCAAAGAATAATTAAAAAAGAAAAAGAAAAAAAAAAGAAAGGGAGGTAAAGTAGGGAAGGGAGCCAGGGAGCTGGGGGTCTGCCGTCACTGTAAATAGTGGTCAGAGAAGGTGTCTGCCAGGAAGCAGCATTTGTGCAGATGCTTCCAGGGAAAGAGGGAGTCATGAAGATACGCTCAGAAAAGAACATTTTAGGGAACTGGCGGCAGGTGGAAGCAGGAACACTAGGGAGGCCCATGTGGCTGAACAAGAGTGATTAAGGTTAAAGATAAGGTCGGAGGGGTGCTGGGAGGGCAGATGGGTCTGTGCAGGCCACTGGAAAGACTGGCTTTTACTTTAGGAGAGGCGGGTTACCACTGAAGGGTTTTGAGCAGAGATGTAATATGCTCTGACTTATGTTTTGAAAGGAGCCCTTTAGCCCTTGTATTGAGAACGAGCTATATGGGGCCGGGAAGATGGGAGGTCATGGCAACCAGAGGGAAGCACCAGAGACCTGGACCATGCACTTGGGATCTACTTGGAAGGGTCTGATGGATCCTGATGGATCAGTTGTGGGGGAAACAGATGAGTTAGGGATGCTGACATGAGTAGAAGAACTTGAAAGGCATTTAGCCCAGGGCCTGGCACATAGGAAATTCCTGGTCACAGTTGATGCTACCCTTGCTGGGTACCCATCTGAGAGGGCTGAGCCACTGGCAAGGGCCAGCAGGGAGAGGGCATGGGGGTCTAGGACAGATGCATTGAGCAGTATACCCGGAGACAGGATGAAGCCCTTTAGAGACCAGCAGAACTCCTTGGGGACCTGGGGATGTCAGACACAAAGAAGGTGGATGGCTTCAGAGGAATGGCCTTTGGAACAGTGATGTCGTGGCTCTGGTGACTTTTCTGTGCTATTTGGCAAACTCCTGATGAGCTGTGGACTGGACTGAGATGGGATCAGAGCCCAATTCAGTCTTCAGGCCACCACCTGAGCCAGGTGCTACCCCCCACGGACCTCCAGGACTCAGTTTCCCCTGCCCATAGTAGGTCGGCTGCTGTAGGCTGGGCTTAGCAAGCCAACTGGCTCTGCTCCACATGTTCCTCATCCTTTTAGGACCAGACATGTCCTCTTCCAGGGATGGCCAGGATGTGAGAGGACAAACCTCATCTAACAGGCACTTTGCAAGCCTTCAGACACATCAAGGTGTGTCTTGATTTGGAAAATTCCAATTGCCAAACCCAAAGGCAAGAGATGAGGGAATCTACCCCACCTTTTTAATGGGAAGAATTATAAAATCACATTGCAAAGTGTGCAGATACAGGGAGGGGGACAATTCGGGGGCTGCACTCTAATGCCACCTTTGGTATGTCCTTGCCCAGAGGGATATCTGGCTTTGACCCACCCTGGAATATCCCAAGCCAAGAGAGGGGATCATTCTAGAAGGACCCCATCCCCAGGCACAGATAACAACTAAAATGGTTTTCCCTCTTACCTCCTCTCTAGTCAAGAAGCAAATTGAGTTGAAGTCTCGAGGTGTGAAGCTGATGCCCAGCAAACATAACAGCCAGAAGACATCTGTGTGTAAGTGTCTGCCTGCCTGCCCGCCTGCCGGGCTTCTTGCTTGAGGTCAGACCCGCTGGCGCTGTGACTGCGGGGAAGCCAGATGATGCTGGAATGATTTCCCTTCGATCTTGCCTCCTTCCGTCCCGGGTTCTGCACATGGACACACTGACCTAGTGGCCAGTGAGCAGCCCCAGGGTCTGACCTTTGCCTCCTCCTTCTCCTTCTCCTCCCCATACTTCCCTCCCTCCTCCTCTTTCCCCCTCACGTCCCATTGTAACTGCAGTCCAGGGAGTCATTACTATTACATTTCTCTCTTTATTTTTCCTTTTGAATCACTTCCACCTGCTAAAACAGTCCTCTTTCTGCTCCTTGCCTAGGAGTCAGTAACCCCCAGCTGGGATCTTAGAGGCTGCAAAGTCCCCATTGCAGCTCCCAGGGTAAGACCCTGCTCCAGGGTCCCTAGGCCTGACTGGGCTAGAGGGTGGGCTCCTGCGCTCGAGCCCATGGGGCCATGCTGGAGTCTCTCTGCTGGGACACAGGGAGACTTTGTCTATGAGAACATATTTCTGCTATTGGTGTTTGAATGATTAAAAGGGGCACATCCGGTGCTGGGGAATGGGCTGGAATGTCACCCTGGAAACAACTAATTAGAGCCTGTGCTAAGGGATTTTTGGGCTAGAGTATAGGAAGGGGTTCAGGAAGGTTCTGGGCCACCCCAGAAGGGCTGGACTTGAAAGCAGTAGAGATTTTCCCAAGAACCCCACAGGTTTTGTTCTGAATTTGAGTGTAGGGAGCCTTCTGTGGTTGGGGACCCCCAGATGACCAGCCTTCTGCTTTGCCTTCTCCTGCCCTTCCTTTCCTTTTCTGCTTCTCTCTCTCCCAGCCTCCCCTCCCTCCTTCTTCTGCATCCTCTCTGTTGTCTGCTCCTTCTGTTTCTCCCCTTCCTCCTGACTCTCTCCTTTCATCTCACCTCTACGTGCTTACTTCTCTTGAGGGTCTGGAAGTACTTCCTGAGAGGGATGGCAAACAGCCATTGGTGGTTCCAGAGCTCTGTGCAGTTTGTGTGGCAGGGAGCTGGGTGGGGGACAGGCCCCGACCGAACTGAGCCTGGCTGTGGGATTTTTCCTGGTCTTTCAAGTCTCCGGGGACTGTTGTGTCTGAGCATTCTGCCCTTGATGGTAGAGGGGCGGCCAGGAGCCTTGCTTCCGTGCTACATGAGGGTGTCAGGGGAAGAAGCAAGGAGAACCAAGGGTTAAACAAAGAGTCTGCAGAGCAGGCTTGAGCCACGGCTCTGGCCCTCACTGGCTCATTCCTTCTGTAGCCACAGGAGAGGAGATGAACTGAGGTCGGCGTGATTTCGATTCAGTTTTCCCTGGAGCCATACGCAGACTTCAAGCACATGGCCCAGATTTGAGAGAGCAGGTTTTTATCCCAATGTGTTTTCAGGTGACTGTGTTAATCCAGGCGCTAATATCTCAGTTTCCAAATCTGTGAAATGGGATGCAAAACCTTACCCTCCCTTCTTCCCAAGGGTGCTGTTGGATCTAAGATGGGCCTTCCTGACCTAGGACTTAAGGAGGTCCGTGAACTGGCTAAAAACTGCATGTGATGTTGTGGGTGTATTTTGGGGGAAGGGGCATGTTTTTCATTAGCTACTCAGAGGTGCCTGAAACTCCCTCAGAAAGATGAAGAAAGCTTATTCTCGTGAAATAATGCAGAAACTCCGAAAAAAGATACACATCTCTCTACTACAAGAAATGGGTCTCCCCTCTGTGATTTCCTCAGAGAAAGATGGGCTCAGCTGTGTGGGAGGCAGGCCACCAAATGTCTGTAGGTGTCCAGCCCCTGGTGACCTGCCCACAGTCCCTGTGGACAGAGGTCCTGAACTTCAGGGGAAGAGTGGACCCCACAGACCTGTCCCGAACCCTACTTACTGCCTTCACTGGGTGGTCCGTGGGTACCACTGACTCCTGGCCACCCGTCCTGACTGCCCACATATCCTTGCCTCCTTAATGTTGGGTGGAAGGCCCTACCTTTCTAAGTGTGTTGCGGTGTCTTGGGGTAAGGCCCACTCTCCCTTTCCTTCCATCCTTCCATAGCCAACAGTGAATCAATGCTACAAACATAAGCAGCTGGTTTTGAATAGGCAGGAGAAGCTGGGATTAAAGGAGAGGGGAAAGCCCTCTTGACTCCGTCATTCACACATAAAGTGTTCACTGGGACTTATCTTTGCTTGTTTCCTGGGGAGCCTGGAAATCCCTGTACTCAGGCCTCCCAGGAGGACAGGTCTTGGGGGGCTGTACTTACCCCTGGGCTGGTGGCTTCCAGGATGGTGCCTGAGCCTTACTTCCAGTGGGCTGATGAAAGGGGGGTGGCAGGGTTGGCTGTACATGTTTGGGGCTGGGGTTGGGTAGGTGGGCTCTGCTGTGCCCTCTCCTCTCTGGTCCAGCTGCATCCTCATCCTGCAGCTTTTAGCTCTGCGTGGTGTGAGTACGGAGCAAGAGGGAAGAAAACTGCTGTACCGTGTTAATGTGCTACTGGGGGCGGCACGGTTCCCATGAGGGGGGTTCCAGGGACTGTGGGAGGGGTGTGGTCGGGGTGTGGTTGGTGGGCCGGGGTGAGTAGGCCAGGCTGGAGGAAGGTGAGCACTTAGCTGACAAGTCCTCAGTAGGGATGGATTGTGGTGAGGCTGGCTTACCGAAGATAAAGCACAAGTACAGCTTAGGACTGACATCCTCACCTTCTTAGAACAGAGCCTCCTCTCGCCTTTCTACCCGAGGGGATCCCAGAGGCCCCATTAGCTCCTTCCTCCCCATTGCTAATGGAACACAGAGGTTCCAGGAAGCAGGACTTCCATCCCATTATCCCTGCCTGGAGGGTCTTGCTCTGGCAGGAATGGTGATGTTGCTGAGTTTGGGATGTGAAAGCTTTGGAAGGAGAGGGTTCATGAGGAAGGGGATGGAAGTAGGGGATATGCCTGGCAGGAGCGACTGACTTGAACAGGGCAATATGGAATGTTGGAGAAGGAGAGGCTCCCCACAAGGTCTTCAGCTCAGTGCCACACAACCAAAGACGATACCAGGTGTGTAGCTTATGTGGCATCTGTCCAGATCCCCGGGTTCCCTTGGCCAGCCACCCCCTGGGGTACCCAAAGGTTTGAATGGGGTGTACACCAGTCTTCTAACTGTGGAAATGAGCACCAGGCTCCGTGAGTCTGAGATGGGACTCCACAGGTCCCCAGGTGAGACACGCCCTTGCTCCCTCTCCCCACACTTTAGTCTTCCAGAAGCCCTGGGGACTCTTTCTTTGCCACGTCCTAATTCCCACACCCTCATGTCCATCCTCACTGCCAGGCTCTTGTCCTTCACCTCGACAATCATAAAACTTCCCAACTGGTCTTCCAGGCACCACACATCTCCCCCCTCTCTCCCCGAGCATCTTACTGTGCCCTTCTCCCTCCCAGGACTCTTCAGTGGCTCCCCATCATTTTCAGGATCAGACTTGAACCCCTCAAAGTTCTGACCTCCAAAGCTTCACCTTCCACTCTTCATGTCACTGGTACCCTCTCTTCTATTCTGGCCACACTGGGTAACCCCCAGTTCTATATCCATATCTTCACTTCACCCCCCTGTGCTCCTGTCTCCCTAAACTGCCATTCTTCTTTTGTCATGTGTTCAAATCCTACTATCTCAGATGACTCATTTTAAATGCCATAACCTCCAGGCAGGCTTCCGTGCTTCTCTCAGCAACATAAGATAGGTCTTCCATCTCAGCCTCTCTATAGCTGCATCTTTCGTCACTTCCCTGTTGTGGTTCTACAGTTTGTTTCTGTTTTGTATCTTCACTTGACTGGGAGCTCCCGGAGGACAGTGGTCATGTCTGACATCTGACAGTTGCATCTCCCATGGAGTCCCAAAATAGGGTCTTGTACACAGTAGGTGCTCACTTAATGTTTGCTGCGTAATAATGTATGGGAATGAGTGAGTGGCTGAGTGAATGAGGAATGGAGCTGTTGCTCATATTGTAAGACTTTGAGTGGGTGGGAGGGACGTGGGCTAACTCAGAGAATGTTGCTTCATGCTCCCTGTCATCTCTGTCTTCAGGGTGCAGTTGGGACTGTGGGATGGGCGAGGCCTTGAATGGAAGTCTTCTGGCCAGGCTGTATGCCAGGCCCCAGCTCCTGGGCATCCCAAAGCAGGGAATCCAGAGGTGTGAGAGAGCTCCAGCCTCATGAGTATGAGCATCTCCAGAACAATAAACCAGCAGGGGCCAGAGGGTTTCTACCCTCTTCACTGGAGACAGGAGAAAACTGTGTGTATCCGCCGCCCCCCCCCCCCACCAGGCTTCTCCTTTGGCAGAGAGGACGGTGCACATGGTTGTATAAACAGCACTCTGGTGTTGGCAAGTGTGAGAGCATCCCACCACCTGCCAGCACCCCCATGGGTGCCGTCTCTGCGTGCTGCCCTTGGCCGGTGGCATTGGACAGGGGATGTGCTGCTTCCCGCTTACTCAGCTTGAGAAGCGTCCGATGGGAAGAGGTTTCTTGGCAGAAATAGCCACATTTGAGCTAAAGGCCCTGCTTTGAACTTCAGACTGCAGCTTTCTCTTACATTCTTTACTGTTCCTGATCACACATCCACCTTTTATTTAACTTCCTTTGAGTCATTTCTCCATTTGGGGCTGAGGTTGGAGGTGATCATCTCATCTAGAGTTGCCCCCCTCCCTGGATCCAGAGCGCAGGGTGAGGGGGTCACTGGAGGGCTGAGGACCGTCCACCTCTGGCCGCTGGCGTGGGACAAGGGAACAGGGTGGTTGCTGGTTTGTGGTGCCTGCCTCTGAGCCCCTATGCTCTTGATGAATTTCACTTGGACTTTGCTCACAAAGGAATTTGTCAAAAGCAGCTCCCCGCCTTGCACACTCATAAAACCTGAGCCAGGAGACCCCACAATCTCACATAGCCCCGCGGAGCAGGGCCTCATTCTGTCTGTGTCTACCCCCCACCCTGAGCCAGTGCCCCGGATGTACCTTCCTGTGATTACCCATCTCTGTTTGTGCTGTTTTTTTGCCTTGTAGTAACTCAGGTTGGTGTGTCCCAAGGGCATAATATGTGTCCAGACCCTGGCATACCAGAAAGGGGCAAAAGACTAGGCTCGGATTTCAGGTAAGACCTGTTTGGGAACTTTCTAATTGAAAAGAAGGGTGGCTGGCCTGGTTGGGGGGAAGACAGGGGCTGGCCTTCCTAGAGGTACAATGCAGAAGACAGTGTGGATTTAGGAATAGACACTTTCTGGAAATGAACTGTGGCCTCTGGCATTCTTTCCTGGGCCCGTCCTCGGACTGGTGCCTGTAGGCTTCAAGGGAAGGAGAGAGTGGCAGACTGCCAGTGTTACCCAGCAAAACTATCCCTGGAGTACAGGAACTGCCCTCACCAGTAATGACGTGCCCACAGGCAGCTTATATCTCCCATCATCTGGAGATCCTAGGGCCCCAAGATGATACATCTTGCAGCATTTCTAATAATCAAAGTATCTTCCCATAATCCTCCATTTTCATTAAAGTTTATGGGTACCATCCACCCACTCTTAGCTGTCCTAATTGGTACTTATCTCAGAGCATGGCTCTTTTGTTCACAAAGTCACCTTTTAACTCAATCCTAAGACCATTAAATGGTCCCAAAAACAAGAAAAGAAAGATGAAGAGCAGACGTTTCTTTCAGTGGAGATTTTAAGTGATAAAACAGTGGAGTAGAGATGAGGGCTGGAGGGGAAATACTGTTTGGTGCGGTGCTTGTTTGTGGAGCAGGGAAGGACTTGGGAGGGCCTGGCAGGCCCAGGGCTGAGCTCACAGACACACCTTGTCTCCCAGGTTAGGGTCCAGCGTCCAGTTCACCTGCGGCGAGGGCTATGACCTGCAAGGGTCCAAGCGGATCACCTGCATGAAAGTGAGCGACATGTTTGCGGCCTGGAGCGACCACAGGCCTGTCTGCCGAGGTGAGGGCACCCTGGGAAAGGGAGGCTGGCCAGAAACTGGGATGGGCAGGGAGGATGGAGCCCAGCTCCTGGTCCCTGAGGGTACACGCTTGCATCCAGACTGACTCGCCTCACTCTTGCTGTGTTCCAGGCCTTGGGTTCTGCATTCATTGACTAATTAACTTATTACATTTGGTTAGCACCTTCTCTGTATCAAGGCTTGTGCTAGGATCAGGGGATACAGAGGTGGGGATGAAAGACATGGCCCCTGCTCTACATGGACCTTACAGTCAGGTCAGGGAGGCACATTTGAAGCAGCTTGCTAGCTCATTGCACAAAAACATCACAACTACACCTCAAGTGGAAGGGAAGTCTCCTTGTGTAATGTTACCTTGACTCCCTCCATTATAACACATTTATACCCAAAACCCTCCATCTCAGTGCCTTTGTTTCTTTCCATGTGCTCAGTATTCCACAGACCTGTCACCTCTAGAAGAATGCTCTTAGCTAGGCAAGAGGTATGTGGACCATGATATCAGAAGGCCTCTCCATGGGATTCTTCTAACCCCCCACCTGGGCATCTTGTTTTCAAAGGTCCCGCCACCCACATTCCCAGCCATCACATGGTTGAGGCTGGGCTCCCAGAGCCCCTGTTCCCCACATCTTAAAATAGTAGACCAGAATGTTTTCCTTCCCTGGGACAGGAAAGCAGCTGCCTCTATGGTAGGGAAGCTCCTGGCCTCATCCCCCAGGGCAGCTGGAGCTGGCTTTTCATTTCTTCTGCTCTGTGTGCATCTCTCTTCTACTGTTTGTGCACATGACCAGAGCTCAGTTCTTGGTGCAAGAGTGAGCAATCTCTCTTAGAGTTTGTGAACAAAGCCAACAGTTGCTCTTTTGAGGGCCTCTGTGGAAGAGAAGGTACATTGCCCGCCATAAATTTACGTTCAATTTAAGAAGGAGAAGCTTTGCCTCTCTCCAGGCGTATGTACTAAGATGAAACTGATGCACAGAGAGGGGTCCAGGAGAAAGAAGTTGGATGATGATTACACTAAGGAAAGGGCAGAGTTGGAGCTGAAACCCCCTCCTTTTTTTTTTTTTTTTTAATGTGCTGTTGAGTAATCTTGAAAGAAGGTCATGAAAATACCTTTGAAAGAAGCCTCGGATATATTCATTCTCACTCAACTTTGAGGTGGCCATGACCCACAATTAGTAATGTACTCTGTGTTCCCACTGATCTTAGCTATATTATTTCAAATATTCCACTTAGCTAATATTTTTTAAAAATCAAACAAAAGACAGAGTCTTAGGTATAACTCTCAGCTTTGCCACCAGCTAGCCATGGGCAGTTTGGCGAATCATCTATGTTCCCTGGCCTTATTTTCTTACCATTTAGATAATGGTACCTCCCCTAACCATCTTGTGTTAATGTGGGATTTGTGGATATGGAAATGTCTAACAAATCAGAACAAGCTTGACAAGAAAACAAATATCCATATGCTAGAATATCAGCTCAATAGGGCAAGAATGCCTAGAATGAGGCCTGGCACATAGTAGGTGTTTGATAACAGATGTTGAATGGTTGATTGAATGAACGAATAATCAGAGAGCAAACATTCCAATTCCAGGAAGCCAAGAAACCAGCTGTGTAGAGAGGCATAGAATTATCATGTCTGAGGACAAAAAGGAACCTGGGCCAATGTATTTTTCAAAATTTCTTTTGAAGAGCCAGAATAACAATGCCTTTGAACAGTTGTGGAATCCACCCTCTCCCAAAACCTTTTCGTTGGCGAAAGATTCTTCTCTTAGGAAGGGTGATGGTTTACATGAATGTGCCCAGGGTAGAGAAGGTCTGGTGTTTCAGAAGGAAGTTCACAGTCCAGTTATCACGCTTATCTTTTTCTCCAGATGTGTCGTGTGGCCCATTCAGGTTATGTCCAGTGATTTTGACACACTAGACTCTAAATTCTCCACCACCCTGTTAACTGAGCTTTGGGCTAATCTTTATGTGTCCCTTCTCCTCTCATCCTCTGCTGTTGGGAGGCAGAGGAAAATCATGGAAAACAAAGCCAGGCAGGACTGCATTCAAATACAGCCCCCACCACTTTGTAGCTGGGTGTCCTCAGGCCAGGTCCTGTACCTCTTTGAATCTCTTCTTTTTTGTCTGCTAAAAGGCAATGATTATAGAACATGGCTATTACTTGGCATTACTGTGAGGCCTAGAGGAGGTGGTGGATTGAAAGTGCTCACTTAAAAATGATCCAGGAGCATCTGCAAGGCTTGTGTGCCCTCATGGCACCATTGCACGTGGCCTACCCCACACACGCCCCTCCCCCCAGTCTGGGAGCACCACCTCCTCAGCCTCTAGGTTCTGCTGGGTTTTAGAAGCCCGTTCCCTCACTGTCTTGGCCAGTCTTACCGCAGTCACACAGCTGGGGAGGCACACAGACTTTGATCTAGATCACAACTCTCTTGCCAGTTAGCTTGCTGGCCCTGGGCAGGTTCCTGCCTCATTTTGAGCCACAGAGCCCTACCTTGTGAACTAGGAAGAGGAAACTTCATCTCCTTCATGCTGGTGACATTTAAACAAGCCATTTTATAGAAGGTGACCAAGGCCAACTGTGGTAGAGAGAGAGGGGCTTCTCAGCACAGGTTAGAATGCACTCTCCCCTCCTGTTTTTTCTCCCCTCTTGCCCCCTCTCATTGGGAGGAAGAAACAAGGCAGAGCCTCCTGGGCTTGGACTTGGATGGCCTGTCCTCAACTTCCCTGAAGGCAAAGGGCTGAGACAGAGATTAAATTCAAGGGTCCTCTCATTGTGGCAGTTTTGAAAGTTTTTCTTTTAAAAATCTCTTGTTTTTAATTAGTTAGAATTATTATTGTAATTGTAAATTTTTATAGAAGTCTAAGTGAACCCCACTTTGAGGATAAAAAGGGACAAAACTCTTTGAATTCCAGGATAGCTCTACTAATAAGCAGGTTATCAAAAGATCACATTCTAAAAAGGATTCACCACTAATAACAGTGGTATTATTTTTCCTCTAATGCATTTAAAATATGATTTGATTTTAAATATTCATTTTCCACGCAATTAATTCTGCTAAAACATGGGGCCTGGCAAATAATAGGTTCTCAACAAATGTTGGAGGGTGACCTGAATGGATCGGTGATTGAAATGAGCGAACAATACGGAACTGTGCCCTCATTTTGGAATTTGAAATTAGGTATTCACAGGTTTTTCTTCTCTTTCCATCCCACTGAAGAAATAAGTTCCCCCAAAAAAAGAAAGGGAGAAAAGGGAAAGAGTTTCAAATTTGATGTGTCAAATTTGATGTGTCAAAATTTGATGTGTCAAAGAAAGGAGAAGACCAGACAAATTTGATGTGTCCTAGGCAAGTTTGATCATCCAAAGTAGATTGAAGGAAACATGAAACCTTCTAATTCTCTTCAGCCCCAGATAGAGGCAGGTGGTAGAGTATAGAGCTCATCGGAATTACTTTGCAGATGGAGCCCAGTATTTAAAAATCAGTGTTTGCAGAAGCCTAATCATAAAACAGATAGAAATAGAGCTTCTTTCATTGAAGTAGGGGCAGGAGATTTAGGGTTGCCCCTCCCTCACCCCTCTCAACAGCCCCCAAGCTACCTCCAGGGAACCCTGAGGCTCCAGGGAACACTAAACACTAAACCACTTGATAGCGTGGAGAGGACCAAATTGACAACCAGGAGACCTGGAGGCCTGGTTTCTTGTGCCCACAAATTGGTGTTGACAGAGAATAGGAACTGAATGTCAGCCCCAGATGAGATACATTTACTGAGCCATAAAGTAGATACTCAACAGAAAACCACATTTTATTCTTCTCCTTTGTGGAGAAATCCCCTACACATGCATACACACACACACACACGCACGCACGCACACACACACACACATCTACACATATACTTGTATATCTGTATAGAATAAAAGCCTTTTTCCTCCCTTCCCCTATGATCCTCTGTTTTGTTGGAGGGGAGGTGGGCGAGGGGATGGGGTAACTGGGGTAATGGGCATGAGGGAGGGCACATGATGTTATGAGCACTGGGTGTTATATGCAACGGGTGAATGACTGAGCTCTACATTTGAAACTAGTCCTGCACTATATGTTAACTAATTGAATTTGAATAAAGTAATTTAATAATAGAAAAAAAGAATAAAAGCCTTTTTGTGGATAGAACACCTGACTCAGAACTCTGAAACCTAAGTTCAAGTTCCAGCCTTGCTATTAACATACCATATGGCACAGGAAAATTTACCAAAATGCTCTGAATCATCTCCCTCATTCTCCTAAGATAGGAGTGAAATGTGAGAAATACGGCACAAACCAGCGGAATGAAACAGCATGACAGTTACAGGTGGCTCTCTACCTTCTTGGTGGACGTCACTGGATCAGCTTCCCAGGCCTACTCCGTAAACGCTAATGTTGTTCAGAGTTCTGTTTTCATCCTCCCCTCTCTCTCCACTCCCCCTAACTCCTACCCCAACGTTCCTCTCCTCTCCTTTGTAGTTATTCCCCCAGGTGATGTACTGATGGCTAGAATACATACCCCATTGTTCCCTGAGACTCGTACCTGTGTATTTGTACTAATGACAAAGCTCCCATTTGTTACACTATTTGTACTTATATAAAGCATTGCAGTATGCCTTTTCCATAATTTCTTTATAAGGAAAGTAGCAATATCCACATTTTATGTTTGGCTCAAGCTTGGAGTGGTCAGTCTTCTTGCCCAAGGACACAAAGCTCATGGGTTGAGGTGAGACTCAAACCCTGACTCCAAAGGCTCTATCTGTCCTACTCGAAAATGGCACCTGGACATCCTTTGGAGTCAGTATACGGGATGGAACCACATAGAACAACACCCTCTTCCCCACTTTCTGGCAACTTTTATTTTTATTTAATTGTAAACTGACAATTTATAGGAAAGATGTGAAGAACTGTACACTCTTTACCCAGATTTAAACAACTAATTTTGAGGACTTGAACAAGAAGGAAGCTGAGAAGGATCATTCAGAGAAGCAGACGAAGAGCCAAGAGGCACCATAGAGGCCAACGAATGTGAATTTCACAAAGAGAGAAGGATCAGTAGAATCAGGTCCTCCAGAGTGTTCAAGTGCAGCAAAGAGTAGAAAGCAACCACTGGGGTTAAGTGGCTCAACTGAGTGGCAAATGTTTGAAGTTACCTCTGTAAGAAATTGTCAAGGAAACTGAATGAAGACAAGGGAGAGGGCTGACCTGAGCTGAAGCTTCAATTACTATTGAAACCATGAAGCTATGTGGTAGAAGTTATCAATGGCAGATACAAGAGTGTTGAGGGTATAAGGGGATTGGTAAGGGTCTTGAAGTCCAGACTGGGTAGTGAAGGAAGAACCAGGTAGAGATCGATAGGCAGGGAGAAATGAGGGAGAGAGAGGGCCAGTGGGGCCTATGTTTTTGACAGCAAGTGCATTGAAACCAAGTCATTCTGCTGGGTACAGAGGCAGCAGGGCAAAGAATGGGATGACAGAGTTTAAGATCTCATAGGTGGACTCTCATAAGTCCTAGAATAGCAGACTCTGGCTATGCTCATGGACATGGTTAGCCTTGCACAGGGGCACCAGATCTCATTAGAAAGGCTGCCCTCTGAAAGGTGAAGGAGCCCTCTCTCTGTTAGAACCAGAAGGGAAGAAGTAGATGAGCACATAAGCAGATAGGAATGCAGATTTGGGAAATGGAAGAGAGGGTGTGCCCACAAGATGTCCTCTGTTTCATCCACAGGGACTGAAGCAGGGTCATCAGCTGAGAATGAGGAGAAGCAAGGGGATAAGGACAGAAGGGAGGATAGGGAACATATGGCTAAAGAGACTACATTGGTATTAGTGGGGTGAGATCTCAATGAAGATCACAGGAGAGTCCCTTTGGTGGTTCAGCTAACATTTGTGGAAGGAGATACTAGGGGGGGGCAGGAGAAAACTCTCTGCTTCAGAGGACAGCAGGGAAGCACTGACCTGGAGAGAAGAAGGAGCCAGCCTTCAGTCAAGGCAGGAGTTGGAGTAGGAGGTTCTGAAGGATGAAGCTACAAGTCTGGGTTCGTTTGTCTTAGAATTGGTGGTGGGGACATGGTTTGAGAGAACTAGGGAAAGGGCAAGGAGGGAGGTCAGGAGCAGGAGAGGTGAGGGAAGGCAGCATGGAAGAGGGTGGGAATAAGATCTGGGAAGAAAGGAGAAGACCAGAGACACTTGGATATGGAGCCACTCGCTTTCTGGTGCCAAGCTGTTTCCATGTCAGGACTGTCTCCTGAAGATCCCCTGAGTTGCTGTCTGCAGAGCTTAGGCACAGAATGTCCTGGAGAAGTCTCTCCTAGAAGTTATCCGGAAGAACATTTGATGGGAAAAGGCAAATAGAGAAATTCAAGCATGTGTTTAGTCATTTATTCACATGTTGTCTGAGCACCTTCCATTTTGCCAACCTGTGGGTGTCATCGATGAGCTCTCCATCCACTGGTGGGATCTCAGGGGCTGGCTGCTCAAGGGTTGTCCATAGACCCCCCTGACCCTACCTAGACAAAAGAGGGGGGAAAGCAGCTGGTGCTCCTTTTTAAACCTATTTTAAGGTGCCCCCATGTTAACTGTCTACACACTGTACTATTTTATGTATGCCCCTCAAAGCCGTTCAAGTGGTAAATACCCTTTGACCTGTTCTCTCTAATGACCTTCAGCATGTTTCAACAGAATCCAAATACCATCTAATTTTCAGAAACAAGTGCAAGATAAATTGAGTCTGAGGTGAGGGCTTTTAAGGCAGCAAAACCTGACTTTCCAGAAGAGGTATAAATGGTGCTGGTGAAGATTCATAGGAATTCCCTGCAGGACTAGGGTTCTGAATCCACAAGTCCCCTTTTGCAAAGGTGGGTGGGATCATGGTTTTGGTTTGACCGGCTTTTTCTAACTTGTATGCTAATGTCACAGATGAAGTAGAATCAGAGAGGCTTTCCAACTTAACCAGCAAATGGATTTCAAATACAGCAGGCTAAGCTGGTAAACCCCATAGCCTATCCTCTCCTCACCATGGTGAGCTGCCTTCAGGCCCAGTTGTCTCAAATACAATCTGTGAATCTTAGAGTTTCCCAGCACAGAATTACAGATGCAATCAGCTGTATGTGAAGGGGATGGAGGAAAGGGTTCCTCTAGGGCTTTTTTTTCAAACTTGACCTCACCTGTCATTGGAGCTTCCAAGGGATAAGATCCTTCAGGTGTAAGATCAGGGCCAGCCACCAGAAGGAATGTCCTTGCTGACGGTGCTGACCCAGTAGAGAAGGAGCAGTTCAGAGCCAGCAGCCTCTTACAAATAACCGTCTGACAACACTACTCTGCTTGATTGTGGCTGTTTCCATGCCATCTTCCCCCCTCCCCACTGACCCTTTCGAGAGGAGGGGTTGTGTTCTAGGTATTTTTCTCTCCCCACGGTCTTCCTGGCCCTTAACAGGCACTCAGTATATGTGAGAATGAGTGAGTGCAGGAACAAGTGCGGGAAATGAGCAGATGAATTATGGCGGGGGGCTGTGGAACTTGCTTCCCAGGCCCTCCAAGAAGGCTTTCCCGGGAAAGGTTTATCATGGCCATTATCCACCTGCAGAGAGGAGCCCTAGGATATTTTGTCCCATCAGAGGAAACCAGGTTTGACACTACTTTCATTTTATATACTTAAGCTTGTTGAGTTTGCTCACTATTTCTTTACTGTTAGGCACTTTGCCTACAATTAGGATAAATTGCCATGTGGGCAGCAACAGAACAGACTCATAGAACTCTTTATTAAAATAGCTGAGCACTAACACTGAAGAATGATGTGGCCAGAACTAAAGAGCACGTTTTTAAAGAAGGCAAACACCTAGGTACAATGTAGTACCTTAACTGTTATCAATCACTACTTAATCTAATTAGTTTAGAAGCTATTTTAAAGAGCTTAATTAGATTAAGCTGTGATTGATAACACTTTATATCTACTTGAGTAGAGCACTTCTTCTAATTCACCTTGAATCTTTATGCTTCCAGTCAAAAGCCTGTTACAGGCATGTGCTGAGCATGGGGAAGGACTTGGGAAGTACTTGATTGTCACTGAAATCACTCTGGGTGCCTGGCATGGGACTGAGCTGGGGGCCTTGGCAGAGTCCTTGGGTGCAGACATTCTGGGACCTCATGAGGTGGCTTTGACAGGGACATCCTGCGATTCTACTTCAGGAGGCTGAGAGCAAATGGGGAAACACAGGTGAGCAGAGCAAGGTGTGAGCAGCTCAGCACTCCCATAGGTGTCTGGGGCCTGCCTGGCTCTCAGTCAACATGAGTAGTACTGGTCCACACCATCCTGGGAGAGATGAGCTGCTCGATCACAGTGGAGTCAGGATAGGGAGGCTTGCTTAGCCTGACCATGGAAGCTCGTCATTGCCTATAGAGCAGCAGGTGAGGACTTGTATGCCTGCCCCTCCCCCAGTATTCCCAGAACCGAGACTTTCCTTTGAGCCTACGGGAATGGGGGAAGGAAATAAGAAGCAGGTAATATCTAGGGTGGGACTGTACAGACTCCAGGCTCTTCTGGCTGGAAGTAGGAGGAAGGGGATGGGAACTGGATCTAGTCTAAACTAAGATGCTCGCCTTTCATCTCCTCTCTGCAGCCCGCATGTGTGATGCCCACCTTCGAGGCCCCTCGGGCATCATCACCTCCCCCAATTTCCCTATTCAGTATGACAACAATGCACACTGTGTGTGGATCATCACAGCACTCAACCCTGCCAAGGTAAGGCTCCTGGGGAGGATGGGGAGTTTCCTGTGGGCAGGTCTGACTTGGGAACCGCTGGTCTCCAAGGGGTTTCAAACCCAGAACTTGGTGGTGGTAGATTCTCTGCAGGCAATTCTTAAAAATTGTGTTTCATTAAATATCAATACAACAAACAATTTCATAGTCATCTCCCAACATAAGGAAAAAAAAAACAACACAGTTACCTTAGTGATGTATGTCCCTCACCAACCCCATTCCATTCCCTATCCCTCAGGTACCTTGATTGTTTACTTTTTGTTCCTCTGCTTTTCTTTATAGTTTGCATGAAAATGTGTATCCTTACAAATACATTACTTAGTAAACCACCATTTGAATCTCATAGAAACATACTCATATATATTCTTAATCAACTTTACTCAAAATTATGTCCAATTATGTCCCTGAGATTTGTCTATGTTGGTGTGTGTAGTTTGCCCTGCTATATACGTTTCTTCACATGTTTATTTCACATTTAGTTTTTTCCCTGTACAAATGCCCTTTGTTCTCTCATAAATTTTACATGTGTCTTGCCAAGATCCACAAAACAACCTGTTAGAATCTTTATTCTAATTATATCAAATATCAGATCAATTGGAGAAGAACTGATATCTTTATGATATTGAGTCTTCCCATCCATGAATATGGTATATCTATTTCCTTAGGGCTGTCAGTAAACTTGTGTAATTTTTTTCCATTATAGATCTTGTTCATTTCTTAATATATGTACTTCTAGATATCTTATATTTATTGTTACTGTTATAAATCACATCTCTTAAAATTTCATTTTCTCCCAAGTTCTTGCTAGTATTTAGAGATGCAATTAATTTTTATTCTTTGGTTTATTAATACAGCAACTCTTATAATAATTTATCTGTGAATTATTTGGGGTTTCTGTAAAGGACAAAGAATGATGGTTTTATTTCTTTCTTTCCTATCCTTATACCTTCTCTTTATTTTTTTCTTACCCTAATGTTCTGGCTAGACTCTACAGTATTATGTCAATCATTGTGATGATGGTGGGCACACTCGTCATTGTTTGATGTTAAATAGAATGTTTTTATCATTAAGTGTGATCTTTGCTGAAGTTTTTTTTAATTTATAGTTCCTTTCTGACTCTAGTTTTCTAAGTGCTTTTATTGTGAATAAATCTAGAGTTTTATCAAGCACCTTTCCATATCTATTGATATACTCATGATATGCTCCTTAATCTTCTTAGTGTGGTGAATTACATTGGTTGATTTTTCTAATGTTAAACGAACCTTTCGTTTCTGGGATAAACCCAACTTGGTAATTTAGAATTAGATGCTTAAATAAGCATCTAAGTGTTATAAATGCTTATATTTGATTTGCTAATACTTTTAGTAATTTGCTTCCATTTTATTAGTGAGATTTACCTTTATCTTTTTTCATATTACCCTTGCCAGATTTTTTTCAACAAGATATTGTTAGCCTCATAAAATGATTTGGCAAGTATATCTTCTTTTTCTATCCTATGGAGTTAATAGTGCAGGTTGTAATAACTTTTACCTTAGAAATTTGGTGGAATTTTTCAGCAGAACTGTCTTGGTGTTCCTTTGTTGCAAGATTTCAAACTATAGATTTAATACTTTTAACAACTAAAGGACTATTAGATTATCTTATTTTTCCTTGAGTCCATTTTAGCAAGTTTTCAAATTTATTGGCCATAAAGTTGTGTATACTATCTCTTACTATATATATTTTATTCCCACTTTTATTTCTAATTTTATACCTCTTTTTTATCAATATTGCCAGAGGTTTCACATTTTTTTATTCTTTGCAAAGAACCATTTTTAGTTTTGCTAATATTTCTTTTGATATATTTATGTTTTATTTTACCAGTTTCTTTCCTTCTATTATATCTGGGTATGTTCTGGGTTTATACTCCTTTTTTAGCATCCTAACTTTGATGCTCAATTCATTATTTTTCAATCTTATTTAAGCATCTAAGGCTACAAATTTCCCTCTGAGGACTATTTTGGCTACATTTCCACAGGTTTTACAGGCCGTATTTCTGTTATCCTTCAGTTCTGAATATTTTCCAATTCCATTATTCTTTTATCTTTCAACAATGAGTTTTTTTAGAAATATTTCTTAATTTCTAAATAGAGGATTTTTCTGGCTTTTTGTTATTGGTTCTAAAGCTTGTGGTCAGAGAACATTGTATTTGAATCATTTGAAATTTGTTGAGACTTTTAGGATCAGGATTTGTCATTTTTCACATATATTCTTTGTGTGTTTGAAAAAATAAGCTATATTTTGCAGTTTTTGTGTTCTGATATCTTTGTTACATCAATCTTGCTAATTGTGCTTATATCTTTTATGTCTTCATTGTTTTGCCTTCTTTATCAAGAGAAGGCATATTCAAATGTCCCACTATGATGGTGGTTTGCCTAGTATTCCTTGAAGTTCTGACAGTTTTTTGCTTTATCTATTTTGAGACTATTATTAGAGCATGCAAGTTGAGAATTTTATATCTTGCTGATGAATTGAGCTTTTTCAAAAATAGTTATTTAATGACTCTTTTTACCTGAAGTAATGTTTTTGACCTTAAAGCTTTTATCCCCAACTATTCCATTAGTTTTTTTGTTTTGTTTTGGTTTGGTTTTGGTTTAATTAATCATTCCTGTTCTCTTGCTTTCAAACTTTCTACTTCCTTAGGCTTTATATATATCTTGTGTATAGCTGGATTTTTAAAAATCCCCTCTGACAATTCATCCTTCAACTGGAAAAGTTAGACCATTTAAATTATACTATCATTTGTATTTTTTAGGGTTACCCTAGATGTCTAGTGTTAATATGCATACTTAAGAAAGTCTAATGTAAGTAGTAATTTTATGTTCCGCCTGAAAATTCAGAGGTCTTAGAACACTGACTCTAATTAATCCTTCCCAATTCATACTCTATGGTATGTGTATTTTCATATTGCCTTTCTTTCGCTCACAAGTCATTATTGCTCTTGTTTAATAAAACTAATGCCCATTTAGATTTACTCACACATTTACCATTTTGTTCACTCTTTCTTCTTGCATATCAGTCCTTCTCTTTGGAATTACTTTCTTTCTGTCCAAAGTACATGCTTTAGAATTTATTTTCATGTTAATGACAAACTTTCTTAGTTCTTGTTTGTCTTAAAATGCCTGTTCGCCCCCTCGTTCTTGAAGGAACACTGCTATTCACTAAATATTTGATTCTTGTTTGATAATTATATGTTCTCTCTGCACATAGAAATGTTATCCCAATGTCTTCTAGCTCCCATTGTTGCTGTAAGTTTGTTCCTTTATATGATATTCTTCTGGCTGCTTTTATGGTCTTTTTCTTGTCTTTATTGTTCTGCAGTTTCACAATCAGGTGTTTAGTTCTTGATATCTTGGCATTTATCCTGATTGACTTCATTGAGCTCTGGCATCTCTGGATCGTATCTTTCATTGGATTGGGGAAATTTTTAGTCATTGTCTTTTCAACTGTTTTCTCTCCTTTATTCTCTCTTTTCTGCTTCTGAAAGCCTGACATGTTAATCTTTCTCACTTCATCTCCTATGTTACTTAACTTCTATAATTTTCTCTCATTCTTTTCACTAATTCTCTCTTGAGCTACATCTAACCTCTGTTGAATTCATTCACTGAAGATTTATTTTAATTTCAAATAGTACCATTCATATTTTATGAGCTCCTATTTGGTTTTTTTAAAAAAGTGTTCTTGATCATATTTTATGGTATTTTGCCCCCTACTCATATGTTCTTTAATTCTTTAAGTGTGTTAAACATATTTATTTTATATTCTGTATCTGTTAATCCCAATATCTGAAATCTTTGCGATTTTGATTCTGTTGTCTATTGTTTCTCACTTCTTGCCCCCAGAACCATGTTTCTTTCCTTGTCCTGTCTGTAATTCTTGACAATGTGGTTAGAGGCATAAACTTTTTCTGTGAGACTTCTTCGAGACCTGGGTAGAAGGTGGTTTCTCCCAGAGAGAGTTTATACTCGCTTCTGTCCAGTGCCTGGTGGCATTACCAGCCAGAAACATCTCATACTAAATTCTCATTATGAAGGTTTCAACCCACCCAAGTAATGTGCAAACCCATGTGAACACAAACTTATTGTGAAGGAGTCTCAGGGAAGTTTTCTGTTTGCTGTCCACTCAGTGTCAAGGTCTCAGAAAAGTAATCAGCCTCCAGATCCACCCAGAGGGCAGTAGTGGCAGGTGAGAAGAAAGGCAGTCTTACTTCTCACTAACCCTCACACTATGGGTGCAGCTGTAATTAGCCCAACTGTATTCAGGGGTGTCATACTAGAGTCTCCACCTTTGTGGGTCCTGACCCTTGTTTCCTGTTCCCTCTTCTCCACAAGGCCCTGAAAACCAGAGTTCTACTTCACCAGTTTTTAAAAATGCACTCAACACGAATGCCAACTTCATGCTCTGAGTCACATTTTGAGTTCCTGCATTCACTGAGTTTGGACTCTTGAGTATTCTTACTTAATTAGTCTTCCCAGGCTGCCATAACAAAACAAACCAGACTGGGTGGCCTTAACAAGGGACATTTATTTTCTCCCAGTTCTGGAAGCTAGAAGTTCATAATCAAGGTGCCAGCACATTCATTTTCTGGTGGGGCCTCTTCCTAGCCTGTAGATGGCCTCCTCCTCACATGGCCTTTCCTCTGTACGCATGCAGGGAGAGAAACTCTCTGGTGTCTTCTGCTCCTCTTATAAAGACACCAATCCCATTGGATTAGGGCTCCACCCTTATAACCTCATTTAACTTTAATTACCTCTATTAAGGCCCCATCTCCAAATTCCATCACACTGGAGGTTAAGGCTTAAACGTGAATTTTAGGGAGATATAATTCAGTTCATAGCATTTACTATTTTGTAAAAAAAAAAAAAGAAAGCTTTTTTTTTTCTTTTTAAATTGTACTCAACATTTTAAAATTGTTTGATCAGGGTGCTTAGGACCACAATGCTGAGGACAATGGAAACAGATTTCCTCTACAAGGCATTTTACAAAGAAAGACTCACATTACATCAAACCATTTGATGATGAACCTAGTCAATGGGGAAGGATGCTTCAGCCACATGGGCATGGAGGCTTGATCAGAAGAAGGACTTACTACCACAAAGTTATTAAGTTGCTGACAAGAGGCTCTTTCTTGGGTATTGTTAAAGATGCTTATCTCAATCTTCTTTTGAACCTGAATGATGATGCAGTACTTTCTGACTTGGACTAACGGGAAGCTTTAAAAGCAGATAGAAGGGGAGGGACATGCTTTACAGGGTCAAGAGGAAAACATAGTACATTTGAAGTGCCTATGTTTCATGAAGTGACATTTGGATGTTACCCAGCTGGAAACCAGGTAAATCTGGGTTTAATGGAGAGATTGAGTGTTACCTCCTTAGCACATGGGTGAGAATAGCAGCCTAAAGAGTACACTTCCTGAAGAAAGCAAAGAGAAGAGGAAGATTACGAATGGATCTGGAAACACCATCCTTTTAGATAAAGGAAATCCAGTGCAAGACATGGAGGAAGAGTAGCGTAAGGTAGGAGGAGAATCACGCCACAGAAGGAGAAAGAGTTTTCAACCAGGTTACGTCTGACAATGGTGGTGAGGAACAAGTTTTGCTGGGAAAGGACTGAAAATAGACCATTGACTTTGGCTTTAAAAGAGGACCTTTCCGTGAAGCTTTGGGGGCAGAAGCAACTGTGAGGTGGGGAGAGAATGGGCAGGAAGGGAGGCTCTAGGAGCAAAGAGCCCAGACAGCCCTTCTGACAAGTTTCAAGGTGACGTGAAGGAAGGAAAAAGGGCATGAGAGGGAGGTAGGGTGTACAGAAAGTTTGGGGCTACTTAGAGTGTTTGTTTAGGATGTTGGAAACTGGAGTGTGTTTGCAGGCTAAGGGCAGAGCAGGTGAAGAGGAAGAGAGTGAGGATGTAGGATGATCTGAGTAAGTGAGAGGCACCTGAGACTGAGAACGCAGGGGCTCTCTTGCATGGAACAGGTGAAGAAGGATGGGATTAGGAGGAGAGGCTGGGGTTTTGCCTGCAAGCATGCTGAGCAGGACTCATGTCCGCCCCTCCTTACAGTCATGAGATGATTATTCATCCCAGGCACCTGGATATCTGTGGACATGAGGACTCTTGCTGGAATTCCATCCCCCTTGTAGGATGCAGGCTGAGCTTGAAAGGGAGCTGTAAATGTTCTAGTAACTAGGGCCCCCCCCACCAAGGGGCAATAAGAAGGCCCAAAGAGAAATGAAATGCTCTGGTGTGGAAATGGCCAAGAGTATGTCGAGATACCAGCATTGACTGAGTACGTATGGACCATGCAGCAATGCACTGTGGGGATAAGAACTTACAGTTTTATTGGGGCAGCAGGTGAGGGGTATGTCTTTACTCAGTAAACTAAGAATAAAACAATTAAAAATATCCAGTCCACCCTCCTGGAAGCTTGGCAGATTCAGAGAGAAGAAAGAAGGCTCAGAGCAAGTGATACTGGCCTACTCCGAATGGCTGCACATTCTCCCTTTGATTGAGATGTCCTGGAGAAATGTGAGTGCCACCTTGGCCATTTGGGCTATCTTAGTCCTTAGAGTTATTCTGCTCACAATACTATTTCCCAAACTTGCTTAGTCATCAGAAATACCTGGAGAGAACTTAAGACACAAATTCCAGAGCTCTTTCCTCCAAGATAGGATTCCGTGGATCTGGGATGGGTGCCTGGAACCTGTACCTTTAAAGTGCACCCTGGTAGCTGTAACCAGCCAAGCTTGGGTGCCAAACAACAATCCCCTTGCCCCACAGCAAAGTGCACAGGGATCCCCCCACCCCCCACTCAGGTAGCCCTGGCTTCAGCCATGGTGAACTCCTGGTTCACAGACACATGCAGCCCTTTCAGACCTCTGTCTGGATACACCTGTCCCGGTGTGCCTTCCCTTCCCCTCTAGGTAAATTCCTGTCCCCCTTTGACACTCAGTCCAAATACCACCTCTTCTGAGAAGCCCTCCTAACTCCACCAGGTCTTGGTTCTTCCTCCATTCCTGCAGCATTCCATCAGCACCTTTTTTCTATGTGTGTATCATGTCGCACTGGGTTTAGAATCTCCTTCCCCCACAGCCCAAAAGCACCCTGAAAGCAGGGATGGTACTTGGCACAGGAACAGCGTGGCAGATGTTTGAATACATTAATGATTGCTGGAGGAGCCCTGTCCCTGTGTCAGGTAGCTCGTCAGGTACTGCCCTGCCCCCATGGGGCCCTCTCACCTGGGCCTCCCAGAAGATACAAAGATGAAATTTTCTGTAGTCAGAACTGAAGCCCAGACCTGCGTCCTACCTGCACACATCTGCCTTTCTTTTGCAGCTCTTCAGTGCGAACTTGAGACCTATGATCCGATTTGTATGTGAGCCTTGCTAGGTTTGAGCAGGAGAGTTGATCCACCTATACAAGAGAAGAAGTAAAAGCAAGACAGATGGAAGGGGAGGGCGAGGAAGAGTAGGGGAAGGGGGCATGGACCTGAGAAAGAAGGAAAAGTTCCTTTCATGAACTTCAAAGCCAAAGATAACAGGGTTTTGATTATTCCCTCCTCGGGGAGAACTAGTGTTACCCTTCCTTTTGCTCACCCGAAGAATTGGGAAATCTCTCTCTGGGCAAATGATCGCTTGCTAGTGCAAATTTCAGGAGCACATTTTTTGGCCCTTTTGCTCACTCCCTTATTCATTCAGCAAGCATTGACTCGTGCCCTCTCTGTGCTGGGCCGCGTGTGAGATGCTAGCTGGCCACCGGAGGGCTTTCCCCCACGTGCCCCAAGCCTGTTCCTCATGACCCCTTAATGACCTCCTCCAAGTCCTAAACCTGATTCTGTTCCTCTTACAGTCCTCCCCTCACATCACCTCTTGGTGTTCCTCTCTCCCCCCACCTGGCTGTGGCCTTGGTGTCCCCAACCCCCTCCTCTGTTCTTGAAGGCAAGCCTTGGCCCTCCACCTAGCCAGGACATTCTGTGGCCCTCATATTTGCTCCATCCCTTTGCTTCCCCAACTCCAGCACCCATCACACTGCATGGTGTTTTCCATAGACTCCTGCATCTCCTCTTCTAGACTGTGGGGTCTCTGAGGAGAGTGGCCATGTCTAGCTTGCCTGCTGTTGCCTCTCCAAAGCCCAGCAGATGGCAAGTACATTTTAACTGTTGAATGAATAAGTGAATAAATCAATTCATCAGTCAGTGAGTGAAAGAACCAATGAATGGATGAATGGATTTCCTACTCTCAGAACCTCCAAAATTCAAGGTGAGCTAGTGACCAAAGTTCCAGAACATCTGAAAGTTTTCAGTCTCTGCCCCTGGGCTTTCCTTCCCAGCCTTTTCCAAAGCCTCCTCAAGGGTGCTGGAGGCTGCTCTGCTTGAACTCCTGGGGTTAAGGTCAGCCTCCCCACTGGCCTCCCCTCTCCCCACTCCAAGAGCCACCTGTCCAAGCATGCCCTGGACCTTTAGCAAGATCCATCCAGGAATCACTATGCAGGCTGTGCTCAGGAAAAGGAAGTTCCCTTCCTTTCATGGAGCTAATGGTCAAACTGACAGCAGAATTCATAAACCAAGGTCAAGGTTTAAACCAATGGCTTGGTTTAAAGGCTGCGTGGACCAAGGTCAGCCCTCAGGGGCTCAGAGAAGTGTTCTGAGGAGGAATAGGGGAAGTCAAACTAGGGCAGAGCATTGTGGAAGGGAGCTCTAACTAGCTAGGGAAGCCATTTCAGCCTGGGTTGTCCTTGCCAAGATGCTAAGCTTTATCCTGATGGTCAAGAGTTGGCCAGCTTTTCTGTGGTGATGAAAGTCTTTCTTTAGAACCTGTAGCTATTAGGTTATGATTGGCTGTGAACTATAGAAAATGCCTCCATAGAAGCTGAAACAAAACACAGTTTATTTCCCTATATACCAAAGGTCCAGAGGTAAAGAGTCCAGGGCTGGTTTAGCAGTTCCTTCAGTGTTTCCAGCACCTTTAGCACCTTTCCCTCTGCTATTCTCCGTGTGTGGCTCTTGTCCTCATGATCACAAGAAGGCTGCTCCAGCTTGGTCCTCACATCTGCATTCTAGGGAAGCAAGGAGAAAGGTGAGAAAATACCCTGAAGGCTCCTCAGCTCATGTCTTATTGCCCAGAACCCTGTTGCTTAGCTGTCTTTAGCTCTGAGGTTAGCTAAGTACATTGCCACCCTCCAAACTCAGAGTTCTGTTAAGTATGGGTAAACAAAGGGAGAGAGAGACATTGAGTAAACCACTGTCCACGTCGGTTGCAAAATCCCAAACATGAACTAGATCAGAAGGAACTGCTTTGGTTAGAGCAGAGCTTTGCTCACTCTGGCTCCTTCCTGCTCTACCTTGGTTGATTGTTGCTCAGGTACTTTTATGTAACCCTGGGGGGCCTGGCAACCCAATTTGAAAAACCTCGCTCTACACAGAGGTCAGCAAACTTTTTCTGGAAAGAACCAGCTAATATTTTAGGCTTTGAAGACCATGTGAAGTTTCTATTGCACATTCTTTGTAGTGCTTTGTTTTTTTAAACCTTTAAAAATGTAAGAACACTTCTTAACTCAGGGGACCATATAAAAGCAGTCCATAGGCCAGATGTGGCCCAAGGGCCGTGGTTCTCCAACCCCTGCTCTAAAGGATCCTGGGACACAGAGTTTGGGTACAGAGTGAAGGGTGGCAGCAGAGACAGGGAGCCCAGCAAGGAGGCTCTTATAGAAATTCAGTCACTGGACAAAACTGTCTCAGGTTAGATCTTTTGGACTCCAGCTTCCAAAAAAAAAAAAAAAAATGCCTGTGAGCTGTCATAGCCTCTGCAGCCTCCCCTAAGACATCGGGCACAGGCTGGCAGGCCTGGGATCCCAGTCTTTTGGATAGTCCTGGACAGTGTTCAGGAAGCAAGGACTATCCTCCAGGACCCAGGGTGGGCATTCCGCCACCCCCCTGGTGTCTCTCCCATCTGTCAGTGTTCTGGGAAGGCAGCTGTATGCTGAGGTTATAGTTCCAGACCCCTGCCCCACCCCCAGGCTCCTGGCAGTTCTCCTCCCTGCCTCCAGCCCTCCCTTCAGTGCTGAGGTGTAGCTTCCCGTCGTCTTCACCATCAAGCCCAGACCACCCGCTCTGACCCGCCAGGTACAAGCCAACTGCAGATTCAGCCAGGCTGCTCTCCCCCCCCCCCCACCCCTCCCCTGCTCTGGCCGCCTGCCCTGCTGTTTGCTCCCCGTTCACCACTCATAGCAACTCCTGGACAGAGCCCATACCCTTCATCCTGTGAGGCCCAGCGCACACACTTCCTCCATGTACCCCCTCTCATCTCCCCCTTCTTTGTGATCCCCAGCCCTCACCATCTGCCCTGTGCTCTCAGCGTTGGGATTCTGCTCTTCATTGCCAGGCAAGTGAGATAACTTCTGGGGAGCAGCTGGCTCGGTGCTTGGCACATGGCAGGTGCTCAGTAATTACGTCCTAGATGATGGGTTCATTTATCCCTTTATCTGATGGGTGTAAATTGGGTAACTGAGCCGTATACAAATATGCCTCTTTGATCACGCCTATTTCAAGTGCTGCCACTCTCCTGCCTCAGAAAGACACTTTGCGAGTTTGATTGATCTGCATGTTAGTTAATGAGTCATTATAGGATCCTGCCTTTAAACAAAGGCCAAAGAGAGGAGAAGAAAAAAAATGAAAGCATCAGTTCATGGTGCACAGGGGGGACTGTCCAAACACTGCAATGTTATGTCTGTCGTACAGTTTGCTTGGTGTGATTAGCCCCTGCGTTAGGGTCAGATGCTCTAAAATGCAGTTTACATCAATGGCTGCTCTGACCAGTGATGTGAATCATTTTATGACTCTGGGTTCTGGCCTTCAAAGCAATATTTTCCCATTACAGACATAATAGTCCCACACTCCCTCTTTTGGAGGTGGCTTGGTGAGCCAGTGTCCTCTGCCCCGAGGCTGGCTGCAAGGGGGTGCTTGTGGCAAGACTGTGCCTCCAAAGCCATCACTCCCTGCAGAGGCCAGGCCCCTCCTCCTGCAGAAGGCACTGTGGCCTTGCACTGTTTTATACACAGCAAGTGTTTGCCAAGCTGCTGGGATTCAGCAAAAGAGCTTAGGGAAGGTTTGGGAGGGCCAGTCATGGTCCCTACCCAGTGGACCGGAGATCTCACTAGAGCTGCTGTGAGGCAGTAAGTGGCAAAGAGCCTGGCCTCTGGCTGCCTGGTGAGGCCCAGTTCTACCAGTCAGCTGTGTGATCTTAGGCAAGTTGCCTAACATTTCTCTTCCTGGGCTTTTCCATTTGTAAAATGCAGGTATTCACAGTAGCGTTGTTGTGAGTTTCCCTGAACTGATGTGTCCTAACTGCTCTGAACAGTGTCGAGCACATGGTAGGGGGTCCGCGCTTGCAGTGAAGAAATCTTGTAAGAGAAGGTGATCAAAAACTGTGATTAAGTGTCTCAAAAGAATCTCGTTGACCAGGGGTCGGCAGACTAGCCCCTGTGGGCCCAAACCAGTTCATTTCTTGATTTTGTAAATTGTATGCATACCGTCTGTGGCTACGTTCATGCTACAGCAGCAGAGGTGGGTAGTTGTGACAGACATCCTATGGTCTGCACAGGGCAAAATAGTTACTCTCTGGCCCTTTACAGAAATGGTTTGCCAGCCTTTGCTCTAGACAGTAACTCCAGTGGGGGCTGAGGGCCTAGCCATTGGTCCATGCTGGAGAAGGGTTTGGAAAGGAAAGAAAGGATTTGGAAAACGTTCTCTGGTTCAGCACTGTCTAAGCCCCTGGGGTGTGCCTGATACAGTGACAGGCAGGGGCATCAGAGGCAGGGAGAACTGGTCCCTGCCCCCCAACCCTCCCAGAAGTTCCCGGTGTAGTGGAGGAGCAGGTAAACAGATCAGTACCGGTGCAGCAGGTAAGTGCAGACCCAGCAGTGAGGAAGGGTATCAAAGCATCTGGTGAAGACAGGGCCTCAGGGAAGAGACGAGCCAGTGGGGAAGGAGGGGTCTGTGCAAACCATAGTCATAAACTGGCCAGTGTGAGGGGATACCCAGGAGCTCGGGGAGCCATACTGGCTTGCAGTGGGGGAGGGCCGCAGGGAGCAGATACACCGGGCCCCTCCGTGTGCATCTGGCTGGGAGATGGTGACATCAGGACAGGACCAGGGAGGGAGGTTCCGGGCCAAGCAGATGGTCCTGTGATGATGAAGTTGGCCATCAGGGAATGTGAGTGGTAAGCTGGCCTGGCAATGGACAAGCAGAGGGACAAAGGCATCCCCACTCACTGCCTACCGTTCTGTGCCATCCCTCCTTCCTAGTGCACCCCAGTTGCTGCCTGCTATGGGCCCACCTCCCCCCTCCCCCACATCACTGCCACAGCCCAGAGATTGCTCTCGTGGTTTCCCACCATCCCTCAGTGCTGTTGCTCTGAAAACAAAAATCATGCGTCACACCTTTGCTCATGACTCTTCCATCACTTTCCCTTGTCTTTGGGACAAAGCCGAAATCATGACCGACAGCATGATGGACAGCCTTTCCTACTCTGCTCCTCCCACTTCCTCCCAGCACCAGCCTCCACTCCCCTCTGCATTCAACCATTGCAGATCCAGGAGTCTCTAGATGAGCTATGCATCCCACACCTTTGCCTGTTCACCTGCTCCTCCCTCTGCCTGGATGGCTCTCCCTTCCTTATCCATTTAGCGAACTCGGGTTCATCTCCCAAACTCAGCCCTGGCTTCATTTTGTCTGGGAAGCATCCTTTAACCTTCCTTCTGGCCAGTGGCCCTCCTCTCCTCCGCTGTCCTGTTCTGTGCTCACGGGTGTCCTTATACAAAGATGCTCCTCTCTAAGAACGCCATGCCTGGTGTGGAGGGGCCGTCGGACACGGCAGCCGGGCCGATGCATCAGTGTGGCAGCGGGTGTCTTCTGAGGTGCCTGAGGGCACCAGGGATGAGGCAGTACCAGTACCCTAGCAGTATGTGGGTTCTCACAGAGGAGCCCTGCACAACAAGGAACATCCATCCATGGAATTCTCTATTCCTTGAGTCATAGAATAAAACACAGAGAAACACCTTCAGCCTCCCCACTGGGAGATGGAAGATCTTCATCACATTGGAGCTGCAGATGAATGGGTAAAGAAGATGTGGGCAATATCTACAATGGAATATTACTCACCCCTTAATGTGATCTTGCCATTTGCAAGGACGTAGATGGATCTAGAGAGTTTACTAAACTGAGCAAAACAAGTCAGTCGGAGAAAGATTAATACCATGTGATTTCACTCATACATGGAATTGAAGAAACAAAACAAACAATCATAGGGGGAGAAAAGAAGAGAGGCAGGCTCTTAACTCTAGAGAACAACCTGATGGTTACCACAGGGGAGGCGGTGGGGGAGGGGAAATAGGGGATGGGATTGAGGAGCACACTTGCTGTGATGACCACCAGGTGTCAAATGGAAGTGTGGCATCACGATATTGTACCCCTGAAACTAATATTACACTGTATGTTCACTAACTGGAATTTAAATAAAAACTTTTTTTTAAAAAAACGAAACAGACAAAAAGAACCCCAGAGTAGCCATTAGGAGTGGAGCTTCCCTGTGTCCCGTCTTTGTGCATGGTAACACCTCCCACCCGTCCAGGGACCCACTGGTCATCCTGAATCCCTCCCCTTCCCTTGGTCCCCACACCCATGCAGTCACAAAGCCCTGAACACTGCTAGGACCTGTTGTCTCTCTTCTCCATCGCCACCGCCCTCCTCCATCGCCCACCTAGACGGGAACCCTCCCCACCACCTCTGGCCTCCCTCCTGCCACATCATGCTGATGTTTTTCTCAAACACCAGTGTGCCCCCTGTCACCCGCTTTTTAAAACTTTTCTTAGCCCTCCACCCCTACCAACATAAACCCCAACTCTTTGGGCCAGGGGCAAATTTTAAGACCTTTTGGACTTAGCTCGAGGCAAATTTCTCAAGTTCTGGACCTTCGTGAGTCCCCTCCTTCCTCTGAAGGCCCAGCCACATTGCACCCCAGAGCGAAACAGCTAGCACCTGTACTCACTGTGCAGACCTTCCACTGACAGACAGTGAACACTCATTCTGGAATGTCCCATCTCTGGCGAAACTCAAGCCCTGTGCATCTGACTCCTTGGGACCGGTCCTTCCCTCTCCTAGCACCCCTTTGTGGCCTGACTGTCTTCTGCAGCCTTCAGAACCCTCCGACAGCCCCACTGCAGGTTCCACAAGCCCCCAGGCTACTCTGTGTGCCTCCAGCCCTCACCAGAACACCTGTCACCTGGCAGGGTCTTGGTGGTTCTCAGCATATGCTCTGTCTCCCCTGCTCATCAGGAGCAGGGGCCATGCTCACTGTTGAGACCTGGCACGTGGTGTGTGCTTAGTAAATATTGTGGAAGGAAGGACTAAAATAAATTGAGAGAGAAGAATTTTGTTGAAACCTCCTTCCTGGAACATTCATTTATTCAATGGATAAACAAAAGAGGATAGAGAAAGGCAGGCAGAGGAAAGGCTAAGAGAAACTTCTGCAGGTCCCTGGGGCCAGGCAAGATGGCTGAGATTCTACATGTGGCCTAAAAAAATTGCCATGAAGTCCAGGGGGACTTCTGTGCATTAAAGCATGAAGAGAGAATCTAATCTTCTCACAGCCAGCCAGATGTGCCTGATGTTGCCATGGCAGCCCCCAGAATTCGCCAGATGTGCCATGAACATCTCTGGAAAACATCAGGGGACCCAGAGGTCGTAAGGCCTAGAGAGAAATAGTTCACATTCCAAAAGGTGCCATGGAAAATGCTCCATTTGGGTCAGGGGCTGTATGGGGTGGTGTCCCAGGGACTCTGGACATCGGGATCTAAGGAGGGAACTTCTCACAGCTGTATGAGTGTCTCCTCGCAGCCCCTGCCTGCTCCCTAACCCTGTGCTCCCTCCCCAGGTGATCAAGCTGGCCTTTGAGGACTTTGACTTGGAGAGGGGCTATGACACCCTGACGGTTGGGGACGGCGGGCAGGACGGGGACCAGAAAACCGTTCTCTATGTGTAAGTGAAGCAGGGCTGTGGTCCAGAGGGTGGGGGATACATGGCCCTGGCCTGGGGGTGGTGGGATGGTGCGCTGCACCCTGTCTGGTCCCCAGGGCTACACCCCATCAAGCACAGGGGACTAGCCCCTCTATTCTGATAGAAGGAAACAGAGCACTGGCCACATTCTCTCTAGGAACCCCCAGGAAAAGGGGGCAGAAGTAACCATTTCTCAGGGAAGAGGGGGAGTTGAGGTTCTAGGTGTGTGCCTGGAGCATTCCATGTTGTGGGCTGCTTCGTGCAGCCCCTATCTCTGCCACCCACTAGTTTATCCTCAAGGCCATGTCCATCCGTGGCAGTCTGACTTCGGACAGAGACGGTGGAAGTGTGTTGCTGACCTCCCTGCATGCTCAGAACTGTCGGGGAAATGAACGGTTTCAGGGCTTTGGGACCCTGTACACACAGTGGCCACAATTCCTGAGCCAAGAAAGGTTTGCACGTGGTCTTGTCAAGGGAGAGGATAATGCCGCGCTGTCCTGGGATCATCCTTTGCCGCCACCATCAGACATAAATGCAGGAGAACATTCCTGTTTACTGCATGTGGTCCAGCACAGACGGCCTGATCTTGCTCATCTCCCTTCCCCAGATGGGGTGTTGGGGGTGGGGAAGTTTTCCTATACACCAAACACCGACTCTGTTCAGGCACTGGGATGGGAACTTTCACATCAGCTATCTCATTTAGTTATGTCATTATCTCCATTTAACAGGTGGGGAAACAGGCCTAGAGGTTGCAAAGCCATTGATGGCAGAACCAGCACTTGAGTTCATGCCTTTTGATTTCAGTCCAGGACAGCATCCCGTGCCATACCCCTTCCCCAGGCTAGCCCCAGGCCAGTGCCCTCTGGTTTTCATGCTGAAGGAGAAATGGCTCTTCAGTCCTAGCTGCCTTGTGCAGGAGCTGTTCTGTTCTGGGCACTTCCCACTCCTTCCCCACACCTGCCAGAGAAGATCCTGTCAGGGCAGTTAAATGACTTACGACCTTACCCTCGGAATCAGGTGACATGGCTGGGACTTGGAATCTCTTAGGAGAAAGGAATGAGCTGTGAGACTGGAGGGCATCCTCCCCCAGCCTACTCCACTGTAAGAATCGGGGTTCTCCAGAGGAACAGAACCAATAGGATTTACACAGAGAGCCAGGGATTTATTATAAGGAATCAGTTCACATGATAATGGAGACTGACAAGCCCCAGGATCTGCAGGGTGAGCTTGCAATCTGGGACCTAGGAGAGCTGATGATGTAGTTTTAGTGCAAAGGCCAGCAGGCTCTAGACCCAGGAAGAGCTGATGTTCCTGTTCGAGTCCAAGACAGAAAAAAGGGGAAAGGAAAAAAAAAAGCAACATCCCAGATGGAAGTCAGGCAGGCAGAAAGAATTCTCTTTTGCTTGGGAGGGATTAGCCTTTTTGTTCATGCAGGCCCTCAACTGATTAGACGAGGCCCATCTATACGGGGAAGGGCAATCTGTTTTATACAGTTTACCAATTTAAATGTTAAAGTCATCCAGAGGCATCTTCACAGAAACAGAATAATGTTTGACCAGATATCTGGGTACCCCGTGGCCCAGTCAAATTGAAAATTAGCCATCATACTCACTTCCTCCTCTGGTGCATCCCCCATCACTCACCTGTCCTGTGTGGTGCCTTGGCTCAGTGTGCTCAGTAGGACAGGATCCTGGCTCTGTCTCCTGTCAGGACAAAATCCCAGTATGCTCTGTGAGAGAACCTTAGAAGAGCAGAGCCAGAAAGATTCTCATAACCCATTCCCCTCATTTAACTCGAAATGAAAAATCGTAAGGTGGCTCAATCCCTTGCCCAGGGCCCCATGGCAAATGAATGGCAGATCCAGGACTTACACCCAGGTCTCTGTAGGTTTTGAGTGAGCTTTCAACAAGTTCTCTCAGAGCCCAGGGGCTCTCCCCCGACCCTCAGATCTCCATAGGTCAGCAGCCATCTCAGACTTCAGGGAAACATATCCCAAAATGCTTGGCTTCCTTTGTTGTCATAATTGGGTCAAACGGACTCTGCCACCCTAGAGTTAGGAGCCAGCCCTGGCTTGGCCTCAATCCTTACTCCCTGCAGAATGCCAGCACCCAAGCCTGGCAATGTCACACGGGCCAGGCCGATGTACCCCAGGTGTCTACCCCAGCCCCACCCCCACAGCACTCCCACTGTGCTGACCATCTCATCCAGCCAACTCAGTGCCCCCCGTAAGCTTTGAGAACCCAGAATGGAGCAGAGATTAAGTCCCATTAATCCAATCACAGCATCCACCATCACCCCCCCCCCCAGTCTTTGCTGGTGATCTGTCTGGTCTCAGCAGCAAGAGGAAGCCAGCTAGGTTCCTTCTGGAAAGACCAGCCTCTGCTGTGGACTCTGGCTCTGCCACTCTCCCTCAGGCTGACCTTGGGAAAGCGACTGCCCATTTTGCACTCTTGTCTTCTCATCTGTATGGTGGGGATAACACAGCCCCTTACCTCCCTGGGCTAGTGGGGTCATTAAATAAGATAATGGAGGGAAAATTGTCTGGCTTGGATAGGTGTTTGGTAAATTCAGAAAGAATGTGGCCCCTGAAGGACAGCTGCACTTTAAGCCTTGCTTCATACATGGACGCAGATATTTTCATATGAAATGGAAAGAGATGTCTCATTAAAAGGAGTAGCTGGGCTTGACTGGGGAAATGGGTTTCTGTCTCCGCCTTTTCTTCAGTAGTTCACATGAGAGATCAGAGATGGCAAGAGTGTAGACACCCCTTCAGTCGATCTGGCTACAGCTAACCCCAGCCCCTGAGAATGGAAGGACACAGGTCTCCCTCTCGAGCCCAGGGGTCTGGGCAAGGGAGTCATGGGTAAATGCAAGCCTTGCCCATGGCCAGAGGGGAGAGGTGATGAGTCTCCCAGGCCCCGGAGTACCCACTGCTGGACTCCAGTGTTAAACACAGTGGGGCCCAAATTTGCCTGACTGGGCAGGGCTCCTAGTCATTCTGTGGGGTGCCAGTGGGGGACACTTCTCTAAATCTCTCTCTCCTGACAGCCTGACAGGTACATCGGTCCCAGATCTCATTGTCAGCACCAACCATCAAATGTGGCTCCTCTTCCAAACCGATGGCAGTGGCAGCTCCCTGGGATTCAAGGCTTCTTACGAAGGTAACTGCTGCTGGGGGTTTGATCCACTCACTCTGGAGTCAGACTTGGGGTCTGAATGTGGGTTAGCAAGCCGTGGGTTCGAATCCTGGTTGTGTCCTGCACTAGCTTCCTCTCCATCGGCATGTTATTCAACTAATCTGAGCCTCAGCTTCCTTTGGCCAGTGGATCTCCTGGATTCCTTTGAGGATTATCTGGAATAAATCACTTGAGGCTCAGGCCACACAGCATCAAAGGCATACATTAGTTTCATCTGCAATTCATACCTGGCTTGTGTAGACCTTTAAAAGACCCCATAGACTTTGGGAGCTTCCCAAGCTGCCACATGTGGGTGTCATAGAGCTGAGTGACTATATACGGGGCTCGGGACAGACACGCACCATTGGTGACCTGAGGAGGATACAAATGAGGGTTACCTGAGTCTCACTGGGAACCAGCATTAAGGGAACAGCGAACTCTGGCCCCAGAAGATATCACCACCATCCACCTTCTGTGTGCTTCCAGATTTCCCATTGGTGATGACTGCTAATGCCAACCCCCACAGCAAGGGGAGCAGAAGCCATCCCCGAGCATTTGGTTGGTAAATTTGGTAGGTGCCAGAGCCTAGCCCAGGACTCAGGGAACAGATCCATCAGATCTGAGCCCTTGCAAGGGGTCTGCATTCCAGTGGTGAGACAGAGGAGGAAACACAGGAGCTATTATTAAAGGAAGACATCTGTGGCAAACAGCCAATGGGAGCACAGAGAAAGGGGCGGTCATCCTGTGTGTGGCATCTGGAAGGGCTCTATCAAGAAAGTGAGCCATGAGTCTTGAAAATGACTTAGAGAGACAGGGGGCAGGGGATGAGGGAGGGAAGGTCTTTCTCCACCCCATTCAGAGACCTGATAATTCTACATGAGATGAGTTGGGAGAAACATCTCCAAAAGTCTCTTATTCTGCTCAGTGTGACCCCCCCACCCCCAGGGTTTCCTCCTGTATCAGAACCTGTACTCCCTCTCCAAGCTGGGTACACAGGAGGCCTGTCAGTTCCCCCAGCTGCTTGGACAAAGGACCACACACTAGGGGCTTTAAAACAACAGAACTCTATTCTCTCCCAGTTCTGGAGGCTAGGACGGTGGAGGTCCTGTTCTAAGACAGGAGGCACATGTCGAGGGGAGACAGAACAGCAGCCAGAGCACCAGTGGGGGGACAAGTGCTGAGTTCACATCCTGGTTCTGTCCCTTTCTAGCCCATGGCAGGTTAGGGAGCTTCTCTGGGGCTCTGTTTCTTCATCTGGGACATGGAGGTGATATGCCCTAGGTTCCAGGGCTTCTGTGAAGAGTAAGTGTGGTAAAGGATGTGAAACTAAGAATTACACAGCAGTTATGGGTGACTAGTGAGTGAGGACACAGGTAGGTAAGCAAATGGCTCTTCAGTACATAGAGTTACACACACGCAGTGGAGGGTGGGGAGGGGCTGGCAGAGAGAAATCAGGATTCAGGGCCAAGCTCTGACACTGCTACTTGGAAAATGGGAATAGATTTGGACTCAGAGTTTCAAAAGTTTCCCCCATGTCTGAAGTTCTCTGGATGTTCAGCAGTGAATGTTTCCAGAAGTGGGGAGGAATGATCCTGTGCGCCACCCACCTGCCCTGAATCTGTCCATATTTTATCAATGGCATGGCTAAGCCATAAATAGCATGAGCCGGGAAGGGACGACAGTACAGCAATGAACAAACAATGTGCAGAAAGACCTCGACGGGTAGAGCTCCTGGCTAAGTCACCAGGGTAAGAGGAAGTGGGAATAAATAGCAAGTCCTCTGAGTATTCGAGAACTTAGCAGCTTGCATTTACCCAAGGGAGTCAGTGGTGCTGGCTTCTTGTTCTGACCAGGCGTCGAGAACCGGGCTTAATTGTGGGGACAGGCAGGGAGAGGGCTGAAGTCAAACCCTGTGAGAAAGGTTAAGAGCCCCCTGAAAGTGCATTTGGGAGAAGAGTGGACTCAGGGGAGAGCTGAGAGCTGTGTCTAAATATTTGAAGGGCTGTCGTGTAGGAAGGAGGAATTAGATTTGTTTGGTATGGTCTCACTGGAAAAGAAAGGGACAGAACATTGAATGCCCATTATGTGCCGGAAGCTTTATGCTAATTTTCTCAGTATTTTCAAACAGTGTCATGCAAACATTTGGAGTACCCTCAGGGACCACCAAGTTCAAGTAGGGGCTGCCTAGCAGGGCAGGTTCTGATCCTGCCTCCATGCCTTTTCCTTTTCTTTTCTGTTCCTTGTAAGCCTTCTTTGAAGAGGGGATTTGTAGCTAAACACCAGTTTGAGAAACTGCTTCATCTCATTCGGTGTGACAGCTAGTCGATGGCTGCTCTTTTGTACCTGAGGAATCTGGAACTCAGAAGGGTGGAATGTTCTGCCTGGAGTCACACAAAGTCTGGGACCTGGAAGAGCCAATATTCAACTCCATGTCTCTCTGGCTTCAAAGCCCACGATGGTTACCCCCTCTACCAGGGGTCTCCAAAGTGACAGAATTTCAAGTCCTTATAAAATCTTTTAGAAGCCAGCACTGTGCCCCAGTCCCATGGGTCATATGGCATGATCCCAGGCTCCTTGTTATAAGCAGTTGGGGTTTTGTTCATCAGCCCATATGTCCACCTTACCCAGCAGGTAGTGATGATCCTGTCACATGACCAGCATGACTCTGGGTGTTGGGATTGCAGCAGGAGCATCACAGACTAGAAGAGAAAACTAAAGCAGCCTAAAAACATCCACAGTGGGACTGCTAGTCACAGAGTGGGTGTCAGCAGGACCTCTCCTCGGACTCTCGACAGATTAGGAAGAGGGTCTAGGCATTTTGTTACATAGTTAATCCAAGGGTCTACGTGTGTTCTGCTCACAGAGGCAGGTGAAGCTGGAACAGACTCTGGAATTGGACCAGACCTGGTGAATCCCAGCATGGTCCCAACTGTGGGATTAGCCAAGTCCGGTGGTCTGTCGGAACTTCAATTTCCCACTCATTAAATGGAAAGAGTACTGGCGACCTTAATGCCTTGTGAAGAAAGTGAAATGGGGTCCCAGAGAGCTCCTTGCACACTGTCTGGCCCAGAAAGGTGTCTTTCCTTGGGGCCACTGAAGTTCCTCTGCACCCAAGCCCTCCGCGATCAGCACTGTTCCCCACTCTGGGGCGTGTCCTCTTCTGCCAGGGAACACTTGGCTCCTTCCCTGTCTTGCAGGTGGCCTGGCGCTAGGTCCCTGCCTCCCACCTGCACTCCACATCCCAGACTGGCTGAGAAATGAGATGGTTCGCTCTGGCCACAGTACAGGGCGGGGAGGCAGAGGTGGCAGGAGACAGATTCAAGTCACTGGGAGCCTTGAGGCCTCATAAAAAGTTTGCACTTCGTCTGCAGGGAAGAAGAACCTGTGAAAGTTTAAATGTAGGGATTTAAATGTAGGGAATTAAAAGTTTAAATGTAGGAAATGAACCTTCCCCTTCTTGTCCCTTCCACCCTCAACCTTTTATTTGAGGGTAAAAGCCATCCATCTCTTGCCTTCACAGTGAGGAGCCCCCTCTACTATGAATAAAGCTGGGTCAGTTAAGTCTCCTGGCATCCCAGTGTGACTTCCCATCATGCTCTCTGGGCTTCTGCCACCTGCAGCCTCCTGGTCATCTGTCACCCTCTGGCTGCTCCCTCATGGCTCCTGCATGGCCCCTCACAGCCCCCACAGAATAGGCACTTCCCCAGGGTCTCTCCTCAGCTTTCCGTTGCCTTTTTCTAGAACCTACCACAGTGGATTGCATCTATTCCCATGGCTTCCATCTCAACCTAAACACTAGTGACTTCCAAATCTCTTCTCCATTTGCATATCAGTCTCCCTGAGACACATTTTATACACTTCTCCCTCAGACATCTCAAACCCAAGGCATGTGTGCTAGTCTGCTTGGGCGGACATAACAAAATACCATAGACCAGGAGCTGAAACCGAAGTTTATTTTGTCATAGTTCTGAAGGCTAGAAATCCAAGGTCAATGTTCTGGCTGATCCAGTTTCTAGTCTGGGCAGCCTTGTCACTGTGTCCTCACATGACCTTTCCTTGGTACTTGCACAGAGAGGGAGAGAGTACAAGCTCTCTGGTGTTGCTTCTTATAAGGACACTAATCCTATCGGACATGGGCCCCACTCTTATGGCCTCATTTAGCCTTTGTTACTTCCTTAGAGGCCCCATCTCCAAATCCAGCCACATTTGAGGTTAGAACTTCACCGTATGGGTTTGGGGGAGGCATAAACATTCAGTCCATTAACACCATACAGACTGAGCTCACTGTCTCCATTTACAGTAATTCCAAGCCACATTCTAGCTCCTGAGAACCCATTCTAGGCAGAAATACAGCATGTTCATCTCTTCAGGCCTGTAGGGCCAAGCCCAGTGCCTGGCACACAGCATGTGCTCAGAAAAGGTCAAGCACCCTTCCTCCACACCCTCTCAACTTCGCAGCCCTCAGAGGCAAGAGCCAGGCACTCTCTAGTGTCCCCATGGGCTTTGGGGTCAGACAAACCCAATCTGTAATCGAGTTCTCCCATTGTGCTGTATGTGGTCTTAGCCAGTCCCTCCACATCTTTGAGCCTGGGTATTTTCACCTGTGAAGAGGGGCTGATAAACACTGATCTCATGGTGGGGCAGGGGGAGGGGGTCTCCCAAGGGCTCAGTGTCATGAAACTCCCGACATAGGGCAGGCTTTTAGGAAATACTCATTTAAAAGCTCGCTCCCTCCCCTACTTCCCTAGGCCTGCAGCTCCTCTCCCAACCTGTATCCATGGCCCAAAGGTTCAGAATGACCTCCATCCCCATTCTAATACTCCTTTTTTTTAAAGATTTTATTTATTTATTTATTTGACACAGAGAGAGAGATTACAAGTAGGCAGAGAGGCAGGCAGAGAGAGAGGAGAGAGGAGGAAGCAGGCTCCCTGCTGGGCAGAGAGCCCGACGTGGGCCTCGATCCCAGGACTCTGGGATCATGACCTGAGCCGAAGGCAGAGGCTTTAACCCACTGAGCCACCCAGGCGCCCTCTAATCCTCCTTTTTTCAGCTTTTGGGGGATCCCGTATAGGATAGACACCTGTAGAGGGTAGCTGCAATAGAGATGTTCTACAGGTGGCATGAGCCATCTGTGGGCAGAGACCACTCCCAGGCACTCCTGGCCCCATCATCATCAATACACCCTCTGCCCCAGCTCAGGTAAAGAGAAGCTTCCTTGAGACAGACAGGTAACACTGTGGTATCACTCCTCCCCCCTCATTAAAAGTGTGAGCCCCTGGGTGGGAAAATTGGGGGCCTTATTTTCTAGAAATTCTTCCAGTTCTGCTTGTCACAATTGCAGGTCAGGTCAGGGCTGGGGAGGGGACTCAGGCACCATTAAAATCTGAGTACTCGGAGCCTAAAAATTCAGTCCCCCTCCATGGGGGCAGCCAGCTGTAGGAAATGCATTCATAGTTGCAATTGCTTTGCTTCCCAGTAGAACAAGAAATATTTAAGGAACAGGCAATTAGCACTTACCAGAAACATTATAAAATTACATACAACTTGCTAACAAGTTTTAGCATCAATCTGGGAGTCTCCTCGCTTCCTGACTCAGAGCTTGGAATCTGGCAGCCTAATGCTAAATCTGGGGATTTGGCTGGCACAGGGGGAGGAAGGAGCGGAGACCTTGACCCTGGAGACATGAAGAAGCAGGGCATTATAAACTATGCAGAAAGGACGCCCAACAGTAGAGACTCACCTTGAAAATGAGGTCACCTTGTATTCAACGTTGTCTAAGCCCCTACTGTGTGTCAGAGACACTGTTCAGTTCATGGGGGCCTCGGGGACAAGGAGACAATCTGTGCCTTCATCTAAGCCATAGCCTATGTTCAGTAGAATCGAGAAAGTGCAAGAAGATGGGGAAATATCGAGGAGGGGCAGCTAACTTTGCTTGAGGGCATCAGGGAAGGCTCCCTGGAGGAGCAGGTATCTGAAACTGAGACTTGCATAAAGGATGAAAAGAACTTGGTCAGATATCCCTGCAAGAGAGAACATAAAGTCTGAGAGCAAGTAGGGAGAACACAGGTAATACTAGCCCTCTGCCGGCGATGCCACCCTCCCCTTCCCTAGAACTTAACTCTGCTGGGGGGCCCAAGTGATCTTCCTGGAATTGATGGCCATGAGCTGGGCTGGAAAGAAGAACAAGGAAAATAGACCCGCATTGCTGGCTCCACTCCTTTTTGGACCCTGCCTTGCCTCAAGCACCAGTCCATTTTCAACCTGAAGTGCCCTATTTCACTATTTTCAGGACACCTCTTCTTCTTACTTGATCCCCATGAGCAGAGAGGCCCAAACCTCCCAATTTTGGCCAGGAACAACACCAAGCATGTTCCTAAGACACTCACAGAGCTTCCCTGAGACCCCTAAAGCATCCCCAGGCACTGGTAGCTGGGGTTTCATTGGAGGCAGGCAGCAGTTGCCTGCTCTCAGGAAAGCCCAGTGGGATCCAGGTCATACCCAACTCTGTCCTGGCCCGCGGGGGTGGGGGCGGCAAGCGGCAGAGGATGCTGTACCATTAAAATTTGGCAGGCGACAAGTGCAGCAGCAGTCTGCAATAAACCGGCATTATGATACTGAAGAGAAAATTGGCAGGAAGTAATTTTTCCGTGAGATATACTCTTGAAATACATGGGCTTTTGCTGATAGCAAGCTTCAGTGTGGGGCTAATGCAAACAGCTTGGAGGTAAGCCTGATGCTCTATGTGTCCACATTCACCCCTGGTTCCTAACCTCCTTCAGCTGTGACATCCCCACGATAGTGTTGTGGAGGAAGGAGATGGGGCAGGAAGGACATCACCCACTTCATCCAGCCCCGCACCCATCCCATTTGTGACAACCTTTTCGAGGAGATTTACAAACACCGAGATGTACATAGAGGCAGAGGCACTGTGTCCCTTGCCTCCTGGTGCCCTTCCCATCAGGAGCAGAAAAGTGGAGTAGGAGGTGGTTCTGAGGAAATCCATGAGATCCAGGCATGCCCCAAAGTTGTCTTAAGCACCAAAGATGTCTCCGTCACTCGACCCAAGTTTGTGCTAATTGAACAGTGGGTCTGGGCTGCTCAACATGTGTAAGACGCTGCCCTTGGTTCTGCGGCTACAAAGGGCAGAAGAGATGGGACCCTTGGCTTTGAGGAACTCACAGCCTCCAAGACCACACATAGATGACTCATCAGTCATTGACCCAGGCTCTTCACGATGTCCCTCAGACTCTCTCTGCGGCCTCCTCTCTCTTCACCATCACTTCCTGCCATAGTGAATTTCTAACTGTTCTCCAGACACTGCTACCCTTTCTTCCTTCCTTCCTCCTACCTGCTTCTTTCCTTCCATCCTTCCCTCTACCCGCCCCTCGTCATCCTGCACCCTCCGAGAAGCTGGGAGTATAGACATGTCAAAAACAGTCTTGGTCCTCAAGAAACTTGCCATTCAACAGGCAGAAACACGTGCCACAAACTGCGACAACGGAGCCATAACAGAAAACTGTCAGGAGGGCTAGGAGTGAGAGAGAAAGATCCCCTAAGCCTGCCCCACGATGCGAGGGAAGATCCCCAACTGGGAATTGCTTGAACTGGCACTTAAAGGTGATTCTCTGTCAGGCAGCCAAGCAGGGGTGTTGATTCAGGGAGAGAGGACACAGGTGCCAAGTTAGAGCCCTGTGAGCTCTGGCTGGGCTTTGCCAGCCATACGGTGATAATGACGATGGGAAACACCGACTGCTTACATGCCACGTGCCGGACATTCTGACCATTGTCTCATATGCATAAACTCATTAAATCCCCACAACAGCCCTGTAAGGTGGGCGTGATGACCATTTCCATTTTACAGATGACAAAACTAGAGCTCAGGGAGAATCCGAAATGTGCCCAAGGTCTCCTACTTATGTCAGAGGCAGGATTTAGAGGCTTGCTCATCACCATTGAACTGGTTTTCCTCCCCCGCGGGGTGCCCAGGGAGGGGAGGTCGGTGGCGTCTAATTCTCAAGGTCAGCGATGGCCAAAGATAAGTCTGGAGCAGGAGGGGGTAGGCGAGATCCTGCCATGCCGAGCAGTTAGGGACTTAATCTGTGGGTTTTAGGCAGCCACCAAAGAATCAATGAGCAGGGCACAGTAACAATCAGATTTTTATTTCTGAGCAATCTCATCCTGCTTTGCGGAGTACAGAATAGAGGCAAGAGGCAGGGGACCCGCTCTTGCCAGATGCCACTATCCCGGTAGGGGGTGACTAGACAGTAAGAGAGGGGCCAAGACCAGAGGGTGCTGGGATGTTTAGTTGGGGGATCTGGCCTGAAGCAGTTAGCGAGGGTGCAGGTGGGGAGGGGAAGGTAGGATGCGGGCTGACTCCCAGGTGGCTGGGACTCTCCAACTCTCCCAGCCAGAGGCCGGAGCTTCCTCCTCTGCCGTCCCAGAGGCCGCAGTCAGGTGTACACCTCCTCCCTCGCCCTCATCATTTCCCTTATACTTATTTCTATACCCCCTTGACTGGGACTGTCCAAGGGTAGGAGCCATGGGTCAGGCCGCTCTACATCTTCAGTGCTGAGCATGGCATTTGGCACAGATTCCATGCAGGAAATGCAGCCCAGGCTGGACTCCCACACTGAACAGAATGTTCTCTGTGTTCCAAGCCCTGTGCTAGGTGCTGGGTATGCAGTAGTCAGTAAGGCATCCCCAACACCTGCCTTCATAGAGCTGACATTCTAGGGGGTAGGGAAACAGGAGGGCCAACCTGGAAGCCATCGAGGAGCCAGGAGGCTGAGCTGGCAAGTCATTTTGTCCTTCATACCCTACAGACGAAACATCCTGAGGGGAGACATGCTTATCCTCTTTCCCACTGCTATACTCCCAGTGTCTAGAACAGTAACTAATAAAATGAATAAATCCTTACAAGGGGCAGTCAGCACCACGAAAGAAAAGATGGGGTGCCAAGAGAGACGAGAGAATGGGAACCCCCTGAGGTGCATGGTCAGGGACAGCATTTTTGAGGAGGTGGCCTCTTAAACTAACCCATAGCATGAGGAGTTAGCATGTGACGCAGAGAGAGAGAAAGCAGTAGCCCATACTGAAGGGACAGTGAGTAGACGGAGGGACACATGGAGTCCCACTCATTCGGAAAGGCAGCAAGTCATAGTCCACGCATGGACTCCTCTTCCCCCTTCAAGTGGCACCGCTCTTCTCGGAGCACCTCAGACAGTGAATTTAGAGAGACATATGATGCAGCTCCTCCTGGATGGACATTGTCATAGAAGAGGATTCCAATTTGGTATCAGAAATTGAGGAACCCACGAGAAGACAGTGAGGTTGATCACAGATGATAGGGATAAAGCCACCGAGCAAAGGGAGAGCAAATTTACCGAGTGGCGAGCCCATCACAGTAGAGTTCCAGGTGTCTTTCAAGCACTCCTCTTCGGTCTGCTGGCTGGCTTTTTGAACACAAAGGGAGAAAGGGAGGGAGAGAGCAAGAAAAACACTTACGAAATAGAATTATAGTAACCAGATAACATGGAATTGCATGCACGATTTTCTTGAAGTCAAAATTTGGTTTATCAATTTGTTTTTCTGGGCCCTGACATCAAACTTGGTCAGCACCTGACCACAAGGGTCAAGGACAAGTGCCTTTCAGGCAGGCAGTGCAGCACAGGGAGCCCTATCCAGGAAGTCAAGCGGCCTTGCTCCCCACAGAGTTTGGCCCTGGGCTTGGAGGGAAGGCCCAGACAAAGACAACGAACAGATGTCTAAGGATCACAAGCCAGCTGCCAGCCCCCTTCGCCTCCCTGGAGGGAGCTGCAAACTCTCAAATCACCCTGCCCTGCTCTTCTCCCCTCCACCCAGTCCTGGTCCTAGCCCCATGCATCCCCTACAAGTGCCTTGGACCTCTTCACCAAGTGCTCCCTTAAACCTGACTCCCCCTTGAGACCCTGATTACCCATGGCCTTCTCCAGAGACAGCCGCATGAACTTGACCTTGGAGAGATTGGTTTGAGTTCACTGTCTGGTGCCATTCTAGCCATGTGCACCCTTTCTCCCTTGACCTCACGCTGTCACCACATCTGGCTTTTTCTCTCCTCCCATCAGTGTCACTAGCCTCTTCCCCTCCACTCCAAGCCTTTCCTTTCGGCCACTTGACCTCACTTCCTCTTACTGTGCTGCACCCTGGCTGCACTGAACCTTGTCCTCTAGCACCTCTGACATCCGAGCCTTGCCCAGCCTGCACCAGCCCTTTGTCCCCTCTGCTCTTCCTCCCCACTCTGCTCCCATGCTTCACCTTCCCTTGGTCGGGCGATCCCCCACCACTCCTGCTTTTTCCCTTTAGCTAAGCCCCGAGGGTAACACCTCTGCCATTGCCCCCATGGCCTTCCATTTCTCCAAACCCACCCCCACCCCTCAATCAGTCCTGGAGCCCCTGTCTCCTCTTCCACATGCACCCAGCTACTGGGGGCTTCAGGGACAAGTCCCATGGCCCTGCTGGGGGTGCCCTGCGCATGCATCATCTCCCCGTTCCTTGGGCCTCAGGTGGCAGTCCATCTGGCCATGATTTCCTCTTCTCTAGGGGAAGTGCCTCAGACATTCTTGTCAATGTCCTATCCCTTTCCCCACGACCAGAGCCTATCCTTCAGCAAAAACCATGACACCAGTGGACCCCTCCTCCATTTAGAAAGTAGAGCCTGTGCCATCATAGGACCTCCTTTATCCTCCTGCATCACACCTGAAAGCTCAATAAGCCCCTCGTGTCTCCTCCCTCCCGCCATGCAGGAAGGAGCTTCCTGGTCTCAGGCTAGCCTCACAGTGTGCTCCGAGTCCCCCACCCTGCCTGCTCGAGGGCCTCAGGCTGTCATTCCCATCTGTCCTCTACATCTTCAGTTAACATATACTCCCTGTGTCTGTCTCTCTGTCTCTTCACTTTAAATATGGTTAAGTTTCTCTGACCTTAAAAACATTTTCAGCTGCCCCCTTCAAGGCCATGTTCCTCATGAGTGACCACCTAAGTTCTCTCTCTTCCTTTACTCCCAAGGAATGCCTCCTTTAAAGTCATCTGCTCTTCCCATAGCATCTTCCTCTTCTCCCACGGCATGTGGCCCCATCACTGCCCTCAGCTACTCCTGCCAGTCAGTCTGAGCAGTGATGTTCTTCTTCCACTAACCTGCCCGTCCGCCCCACCTAAACTTCCCCACAGCATTCAAGGCTGGAGATCTCCTCATTGAAAGTCCTTCTTCAGGCTTCTGACCCCACGCTGCCTGGGATTTTTAATCCACCGTTTGAATTCCTAACTGTTCTGCCGGGGCTGACATCGCTCACTCTCCGTGGGTGGTCACATCCTTCTTGTGGCATCTTTTCCCATGTGTGAGCTGAATCCCAAATTCTGTATTCCTATGCTAGATTTTCTCCTGAAATTAAGACCCATGGAGCCACTTTGCACTAGATGTGTCCCATGGAGGTACCACAGGCAGCCCAAAACTCAACATATCTTACTGGTAACCATGCAGACCTGGTCCTCTTCCTGCATGCTTTTCTCAGTGAAGGCGCACCCAGGCGCCCAGGCCAATCCCCCAGTAGATCCTGGCCTCTTCTTTATCCCAGACATGCTCACTCTCAGGGTGGCCTGTGGCTTCCTGCTCTACACCTCCCAAATCTGTCTGCCTGTCCCCATCCCCTCTGACTTTGCCCAGCCTGGGATGTCATCAAAACATCTCCCAGATGACTGTGAGCCTCCCACCAGAATGGAAGCTTCATGGGGCAGGCCTTGTGTCACCCAGCACGGTGGCGTTCACAAAGGAGATAGCCATGTGTTTGTTGAATGAATGAACGATCGCCCTGCCTCCAGAATTGCTGCCACCAGACCATTCTCCAGACAACAGTCAGGGCGATCCTTTAAAATACATAATATGAAATGCTAAATCAAATGAATCCCTTTGTTGGTTCCCCATTGCCTCCCATCTGCAGTCCAGTCTCCTTAGCAGATTGCACAGTGCCTTTCCTGGGTTGGCCCCGTATGCCTTTTGCAACCTTGTCTCCCACCACCTTCTAGAAAACCCCAGCACTTATACTCGGAGACAGGCAGTGCAGTGCTGCAGTAAGACCCGGGACCATACAGCCCATGTCTGGATCTCAGGTCATTCAGATGAGCTGGGACAGCTACATGGTCTCTCTCTGCCTCAGTTTCCTTGCCTTGAAAGTGGGAAGTATAGTACCTCGCTCCTAGCATTACTCTAAGCATGAAATATTAAAATGCTCGGAGTGGCTGCCAGCATGATGTCAGCACCCATGTACTAGTTCTATAACAAACTCAGTTATAGTAATGAGGAATTAGTCGTGATCTCCACTCCCCTTGCCTGACAAATGGTGTCACCTCTGAGACTTTGTATGGGCTCCTCCCTACCTAAAGGGCCCTTCCCCTCTCTTCCCTCCCACTCCTTCCTTTCTTTTTTTTACTAGCTTTACTGAGATATAATTGACATCTAACATTACATAAAGTAAAGGTGTACAGTGATGATTTGGTACATGGATGTATTGCGAGATGATTACCACAATCAGGTTAGTTAACCTGTCTGTCACACCACCTCATGGTGTGTGTGTGTGTGTGTGTGTGTGTGTTGAGAACTTTCAAGATCTACTCTCTTAGCAACTTTCAAAGACACAATACGACATTATGAACCAGAGTCACCATGCCATGCACGACAGCCCCAGAACCTGTTCCTCTTATAACTGGAACTTTGTACTGTTTGACCCCCTTTATCATTCTCTCCCTCCCCACTCTGTTTTTATGAGTTCGTTTTTTTAGATTCCACATATAAGTGAGATCATCCAGTATTTGTCTTTCTCTGTCTTGACTTACTTCCCTTAGCATCATGCCCTTAGGATTCCTCCATGTTGTTGCAAATATCAGGATTTCCTTCTTTGTCTTTTTTATAGCTGAATGGTATTCCTGTGTACACGTGTGTGTGGGCACACGTGCGCACACATACATTTTCTTCACCCATTCATTGATGGGTAGTTAGATGTTTTCATGTCTTGGCTGTTGTAAATAACGCTGCAGTGAATCCCACTCGTTCCTTTCACCTGCTGGCTCTTGCATAGCCTTCAGGCCTCAGTGTAGGCGTCACCTCCTCCAAGAAGCCTTCCTGATGCCAGGGCTGGGACCGGGCTAAGGTGAGAGAGGCATGTGCCTTGGGCATAAATTGTAAAGGAATTGCCAAAATGCTCAGTAATTCAGTTAAATAATTTAATGCAGTATTTTTATACCAAGATTAATGCAAAATATATATGATAAAATATCAACATTTTAAATAACAAGAGGCTTGGAGGGCCAGGACGAGGGTGAGGCCAGAGAAGTGAGTCACACAAATGCTAGGTCAGATCTGGTCTTTATTTTAAGTTCTGATATTGTTCTTCTTTAGGTTTGATTTATATGCATTAGTGTTTATTTTCTAAAAAATATTGCATGAAGATATTATTTGTCTTGCTTCCTCAGGTTTTGTTGCCCCCTAAAATATCATGTTAAAGTTCAGTGTCTTACTCCCCATAGCCTCCCCTTCCAAATTTGAGTTAGGTGTTCCTTCTAGGTGCCTACACACACACACACACACACACACACACACACACACACACACACAGAATGCCTTGTTTTGCCAGATCTCAGCAGAGATCTGGAGGCCCTCGTTTGGGGGTAACATGAATGTGACAGTCAGGAGCACGTCCATAAAAAGCAGTGCATGGGACTAGCCTGAGCAGCCCACAGAAACCCACCAGTTGTGGTTAGAAAGTTTTTGCAGCATCATCCCTGTTAGGGTCTCACACAGCAACTTCAGGGACTATGCCTCCTGCTGCCTCATTATGGCGTCTACAGCAAAGGCAGGGTCCCTTTGGCCTGACAAACCTGGGAAGGTGTCCAACAAACTTCCCTGATTACTCCAGCTGCTTGCCTTTCAAGTCACAGGACCCTACCATCCTCCCTTCACCATCTGCCACTAAATCCATTACTCCCTGTCTTTCCCGCAGGAGGCCTTCTTCCCTGGGAACAGCTCCTCCTCCTCCTCTTCTCCTTCCTCCCTTCTGGGCAACCCCCCCCGCAGGCTTCTCCCTCCCCTTCATCTCTCACAGCACCAAGCACAGGGCTGCTGGAAGTGGGGGTGACTCCAGAGGAAACTCCAGGGACTTGGCCAGGACAGACTCCTTTCCTGAAGCCTCCAGGGTTTAATTGCCTCTCCCATGAGGCTGCCAGCCTGTCATGCCCCCCGGCGTCCGGGCCCCTGAGCTATCTCCAGGAACCCATTCCATGTGTGACTCACACGGTTGAATCAAACGAACTTTAAAAACATACTCAGTGAGCCACTTGTTTCATTTTACCTGCACCATCTCAAATTGAATTTAAAAAAACCTTTGTGAAAGTGCTTCCATGTCAGAAGGCAGCGAATATTGATTCTCACTTAATCTCTGGTTTGGAGGATGGCAGGAAGCAAAGCCACCTCATTTCATGCTTGTCTTTGCCGCTCAGGAATGGACTGAGCCGAAGGTCTGTCTGGTCATTCTGAATGCAGAGGCAAGTTCAGTAAGCTCCCGACTGAGATTCCTTAGCTCCTGGGACAGGTATCTCACAGAGGATGGAGACCTACCTCCACTGAGCGAAAATATCCAAGTCCCTCGAGGACTCTGTGTGGACCCAGAGTCTGGGGCATATTGTTGGCTGGAAGGCCCCTTGATCCTGGGATGTGGTTTTAAGCAGGACATGGCAGAACTTCTCATGAAAGGTCTTTACCTGTGTCACTCTGGGCACTGAGTCAAGGCAGTGGGACAGCAGAGCGTGTAACATGGACCTCCCACTCCAAGAGAGGTAGGAAGTCACCTTTTGTCTCTGTTTTCTCTTCTTCCTGTCTTCCAGAGATCGAGCAGGGCAGCTGTGGCGATCCCGGCATCCCTGCCTACGGCCGGAGGGAAGGCTCCCGGTTCCACCACGGTGACACACTCAAGTTTGAGTGCCAGCCTGCCTTTGAGCTGGTGGGGCAGACGGCAATAACGTGCCAAAAGAATAACCAGTGGTCGGCTAAGAAGCCAGGCTGTGTGTGTAAGTGAGCGGGGAGGAGGCCTCTTTGGGGTCTCCACCAAAAGGCAGGGGGGCCCCGTTGGCTAGCTAATCCAGGGCCCCATCCTTGGGAACCTCGCAGGTCATGGCAACAGCTTCCCTCATTGGTTTCTTCTGTTCCTCCCAATGTTGCTGGTCGGGTCCTCGTTTCTGGCAGTAACATAGACTATAGCACTGGGGATGATTGCTCTTGACATTAGGGAGCCTTGGTCAGTGCCGTCTTGCTCTCCCCGGTGATCCTTGACAGCAAGGTAGAGGCCACTGGAGCCTGGTGCATGAGGCCCTGACCTAGACATTTGTTCCTCACCCTTGTCATCAGCGACACCATACAATCAAGCCAGGGTGGAAGGAACGGGCCGGTTTATAAGATCTTGGACTCTGGACCAGCCTCTGGGTACGATGGGAAACCATAGTCTTGCCAGGGTCTGAGGAGTTTCCTCAAATTGCTTCTTCTTGGATTGGAGTTAGGGAGGGATGGGGGATCACGCTGTCTTTGGGTTGTTGATCCTTTGGAATGCCCATCCAATGGCAATATCAAGGAGGCCCTTCTTCCTTCCTCTGGGATGGGATGACCATACTTCCTGGTGAAAATAGTACTTTAATTCCTGGGCCCAGTGAGACTGGCAAGTGTGCGGGGCTGTGTGCAGCAAAGGGAGGAGCACACTTGGTCTCTGTTGAGAAGTCAAATGTTCCAGCTTCTCTTCCCCCAACCTTCGCAACCCTACCTTCTGCATTTCTTTCCATCTACTTCTCTCAGGGGAGGGCAGAAGCCTGACCCTCTGATCATCTCTCCCACTGCAGTGGGCTTCTTGGGGTCTCCAGGTGCTACAGACTAGAGTGACCTCCCAGGGCAGAGGGGGAGAATAGCCTGGGGGCTACCAGGGAACATCAGTGAGGACTGAGACTTCAGTCTGAGTTGGTGAGTTGGGTCATACCTTTTCAAATCAAAAATCACTTTGTTTTGACAAAGCATTTATGATGACTTGTGAGTTCATACAAAGATCCTTGCAGAGGTTTAAAGAACAAATTGCTCTTATTTGTACATCAAATCGCCCTTAGATATACACTCTTGTTGCAAAAAAGTAAAATTGTGTGAAATCTACCCATCTCTGCGGCCGGATGTGGTTAGAATATCATGCCTAACAGTGTTAGCCTCGCAGCACCTGGGAGCCAAGGGGATTGGGGCAGGAAGGGCAGGGGACATTGGCACAGAGCAGCCCAGGGCAAGCAGGAACAAAGGCCTGAGGTGGTGGAGCAGGGCTCTTCTCTGCAAGTTGGAGGCAGGGGCTCAAAAGACAAAGGTATAGACTGTGGGAGTCCCAGGTATTGTGGGGACTTTATCTTGGATCCATTGGATAAAACAAGGCAGGAAGAACTGCAAGAGGGTCAGGCCTCTGGGGCAGAGAGCTGGTGGGAATGAAGTGAGTAGCAGAGCCAGCCGGCTTCTCAGGACAGGATAAACTTCCCTGCCTCACAAGCTGAGAGATACCGATAGCAGAGTATTATCTGAGGACTGTCACTCGAGTCCTCCAAGAATTTACTTGACCCTTTGGCCCTGAGGAACGGTTTTAGGAAATCTCTCTAGAACCTTCCATAAGAGCAGAGGGCCATGAAGTGCTGCTCAGCAGGCTCTTCAGTTCTAGGAGCGAGGCTGGCAGCCTCCAGTGAGCTGGGCACTGCTTACAAACAGCTGAGAAGAAATAAAGACAGAGCTGTCCTCGAAAGTATGGAGCGGTGCTCTCTATGGCTTAAATAAGGAAGAGCCTGAGGCTTATTGAGGGGAACTACGAAGCAGGCACTCTGGGGGGCCAGCATGGCATTTCATCTTCTGGATGATTCTGGGACGTAGGGGGCTGGCATCCCCAAGGCACTCCCATTGCTCAGGTTTTGTTTTTTTTTTTTGTCTGGTCATTTGGGTGTAAGTGAATACAGCTTGTCTCAGGGATGCTGGCTTCAGGAGGCCAGAGAGAGCCAGCTGGCCTCATGCCTTTGCACCACTCAGCAAGGTCATGTTCCTATTCCATGAAGTCAAAGGGGTGCCATCTGTCAGCTCACTACCAAGTACCCAGCCCCTAGGCTGACGCTCCCACGGGTCCTGGGCTTTGCCCTCAGGGAGCTCACAGTCTAACTGGGGGTGAGAGATGGCACTCAGTTACCCTGGTGCACGGAGACAGCTTTGGATTCAAACTCTGAAGACTTGTCTCTTGGTCCTGGCTCAGCATCATGACGATGGCTAGGGCATCCTCTCGTTGGATTTTGGTTTACTAATCTATCTGGTAGGGTAGCATGCCATTCTGACTCCTCAAATCCAAAAGCTCAGTGATCGTGTTTATAGAACAAGATAACTACGGCATGAACAGTCCTCACTGCCCACAGGGAATGTTTGGAAACCATTTCCTAAAGTGGGTCATTGGCAGAGCAGGTCATATACTTTGCTTGAGGGATATGTTAAACTGGGGGTTCCGATCCTGACCCCAGATCAAATGTGTCATAGTGGGTGGTCACTAGGAAAGGGCCGACATCTATAAGCATCCATAAAAATATAAAGGAATACAGTCTCTGTATTTTATAGAGATAAATGTACATACAAAAGCACCTCTAGGGCGCCTGGGTGGCTCAGTGGGTTAAGCCTCTGTCTTTAGCTCAGGTCATGATCTCAAGGACCTGGGATCGAGTCCTGCATCGGCTCTCTGCTCAGCAGGGAGCCTGCTTCTCTCTCTCTGCCTGCCTTTCTGCCTACTTGTGATCTCTCTCTGTCAAATAAATAAGTAAAATCTTAAAAAAAAAGCACCTCTAACAAGAGTCAACATGAACGCCTTAAATTTTCCCACACATTAGTCACAATGAATATTAGTACAATATTTAGCAGGCAAACTATTCTTTCCTTCTTAGAATTTAGAAGCAGATTGGAAAAATTTAATGGTTCAAATTTTTATGAACAATTGTCCAAAGAAGTGCAAAGTGGTGCATTGTTCTTCTCTCAAAACATTTTCTTCAAAACAGCTCTTTACTCGGAAATTGCCCTGCCGAGACTACACAAATACACTTTCTCCTTCATGTTCCCAAACATTTTCTGCAGCAAGCCGACTTCAGAATCATTTCGTTGGCTTTTGAGCTGCCCTCACAGTAGTAAATGTTCGATAGATGCTCTATTTTCATCTAGGTTTTAAAGATGATGTTTCTCACAGTGAAAAGCATTTTGAAAGAAAGATGGAGCCAGCTCCTTGCCTTTCACTGTCTTCCTCCTTGGTTAATTCATATCTCCAGGGACCGATGCTCAAAATCAGTTGGAAATAGTACTACTTTCCATCCATCCAACAATATTTACTGAGTGTCTACCCTGTGCTAAGCACCACGTATTGGATTCAGAGCTATTCGATCTCTGCCTGGGAAATGTGCTCAACCTGCTCTCCTGGTGGGCACACTCTGGCTAGGCTGCACATTTTCTTCCCTTTCCCAGCTCTACTCATTTCACCCCATTCCTTGCAAAAGAGGAGAGAGCCCTTCCCATGCTACTGTGTCCGGTTAGTCTCCCACTGCAAGAGCTACAACAGGAGGGAAGGGACAAATAACTCTGATGGTGGTGCGGACACTTGATGCTTTGTTGACAGGCTAGCGGAATGCTTCACACTTCATAAAGAAGCCAGGAAACCAATTATCAGTCCATTAGCAGCCACTTTCCAAAGAAGTTTCAAACAGGCTTCACCAGAGATATGCCAAGACTTCACAAGCGCAGGCTTTCTTTCGCCATTTTGTAAACCATCGAGAGAAGGTGTGAACCCTAATTGCTCAGCTCCTAATGTATACAGGTGTATGTGTGAAATGTGAAGGCAGAGCCCCCTGGGATGGATACAGTGTAAGTTGGGAATCAGCAGCCAAACCTTGAGAGACCAGGGGAGGGAGAAGTGATCCTTGGGTGCCCCAAGAAAATGTCACAGAGGATACAGGGCTTAAGCTGGGCCTTGAAGAGTTGACAAGTAAAGAGGGTGTTCCACGTAGGAATACTGTGGGAAATGGTCCTCTCCTAGTAGCCTCCTGTCCTATACCCCCAAGTTCCCCCCGGAACCTCCTCACCCTGCCCTTCACACACACACACACACACACACACACACACACACACACACACACACACCTGCAAAGGAGTAGATGGGCTCATAGCCCATCTACTCGACCTCAGCACTATTCTCGACCTCAGCACTATTGACATTTTGGACCAGATAATTCTTTTGGTGGAGGAGGGGCAGTCCTGTGCATTGTTTGAGCCACATTGATGTTTTGTGTCCACTAGAATCCAGTGACACACACACTCCTCTTGTTCCCAGTGTGATGACCAAAATGTCTTGCTTGGACATTGCCAAATATCCGCAGAGAGAAAAACCACCTGAGATTGTGACCCACCAGTCTAGGGTACTCTGGACTTACCAAATTCCAAAGAAGAAGAAATCTGTGTTTTTGGATTTTAAACTAATTTTTATTTTTTTTTATTTATTTGACACAGAGAGAGAGATTACAAGTAGGCAGAGAGGCAGGCAGAGAGACAGGGAGAGGAGGAAGCAGACTCCCTGCTGAGCAGAGAGCCCGATGTGGGCCTTGATCCCAGGACGCTGAGATCATGACCTGAGCCGAAAGCAGAGGCTTTAACCCACTGAGCCACCCAGGCGCCCAATGTGTTTTTGGATTTTAAGTGAGGCTCTGATTAAAGTCTTAGAATTGTAGCAGTGAGAAAGCTTGGGGTAAAGGAGGATGCCAATATTTATTCAATGTTTTATGTCATTTGGGAAGATAATAAATCTTCCTACAACTTTATGACATATTTTCTTCTCTCATTTTACCAGTGAAAACAAAGTTCAAGGAGATGAGGGGACTAGCTCAGAGGTTATAGAACCCCTAAGGGTTGGGCTGGAATTTGAAGTGTTCATTGACAGAGCAGGTTCCTACCCAAACCCTGTACTCTCTCCCCTGCGCTAGATTTCCAGAGTCCAAGGACTCATCTGCAGCAGGAAGGACAAGGAAGCCTTAGGACAAAAATACTAGGCCAGAGTATAGGCAAACTGTTGGCTGAGCTCCCCCCACGAAGTATCAGAGATTGACAAGCATTAAACCAATTCTTGAAAGCTGGACCCGTGATCCTTGTTGAAACTGTATGAATGCTGTCTACCAGTGTGCAATATACTGGCACCCAAGTGTTTCCCTAATCTTTGCTTTTTCTCATTCCTTGCACCCACCCATTTATTCATCCATCTTTGATTTATTGAGCACCTACTGTATACAGTCTCAGCTACAAAAGAGGGTACAGCTGTTGCTTGTTCCTGGTCAAACTGTCCTCTGGGGATGATCTTGCCCATCTGGGGATGGGGTTGAAGGGGAAATCTCCTAGTGCCTAGCCTTATATAATGTGCTAGAACTCTTTCAGCAGGTATCAGAGCTCAAAAGTCCAAACTCAGCACAGGCTCTTAGTATATGAGCCTAGTGTTTTAAAAGTTTAAATAAATCTAAAGGTTAAAACAAATAAAATCTCTTAATTTCACTTCTTTAACCCAAAACTAGTTTCAACCTTGGCCATTCTCTTTTAACTCTAACCCATGTGCACACATATTTCATGTGGTTTTAATCAAAGCAAACATATCAACTCACATTCTGTGTTTCAGTCCACATTCTGTTGTGTATCTTACCATGTTGCTACCTGCCTTTCATACTTCCCGTTCTTAGTATCTATGGAATATTCTGTTGAGCAGATGGAGCCATGACTTAGTCAAACAGTCACGTTCAATTGTTTTACATAAGGCTGTAATGAACATCCTCACAGATGTGGCTTTTTTCTTTCTTCTCTTGAACTGTAATTCTTTGGGCTAGATTTCCAGGAGTGAGGTTATTAGGCCAGAGTATGAGCATTGTTATGACTCTCAATGTATGCTCTTATATTGCTCCCCAAAAGTGTTGTGCCGGTTCATAATGCCAATAACAGAAGCTATATGATTAAGAATATGATTCATATAGTATGCGGCCTTCCCATCCAGAAACATGGTGTTTCTCTCTTTCATGTTCCTCTGCTTTCACTTTTCTAGATATATCAACTTTTTGGTTTTCTTCCAATAGGTCATATAACATATTGCTTGCACCCTTTATCTACATCGCCAAACCCCAAGTATTTGTGTGCCCTTTTATAAAATTGCTAATTTCATAAGTATAAGTTGAATACATTCCACCAGCACACCCTTGTCAACTTCTGTAAGGTGCCGAATATTGTGATGATATATTGTGAATATTGTGATGAATGCTATGACTCCAGAGATGGGTTGGACACAACCCTTGACCTCAAAGATCTCACTCTGATGTGGACGAGACATAATTATGCAAATTAAAGGAGGTTCTTACGGTTCAAAATTTAGTTTTTCAACTAGAAAGCATTGGTGATACGTACACATTTAGGATATACCCCATGAAGAGTCATTCTTTTATTTAACAAATATTTGCTGAGTGCCTACAATGGGGCAGATACCGTGATGGGTACTGAACAGGGGAAGAACAGCCCCCCTGCTTCTCATGGAGCATAGAGAAATCATCACTATGGGAACAGTGGGGTCTGAAACATAGGAGGACAAAGTTGTGCTCCTTTTTGGAATGGGGACATCCAAGGGACAGCACTGGGTCCTGAGAGAAGCCATGGGGTTTGGGCCTCTGCAATAGGAGGGTGTTTAGTGGATTCATTGGTGCACACACACCTGTGCATACAGGCATACATCGCGCATCTGGGTCCTTGGTTCGCAGTGGTTCCTACAGGGGTTGGCGGCTGCCAGTGTATGTGAGTGGAAAAGGGGAGGTGGGGGGGTCCAGGGGAGCAGGGTCTGGAGAGAGATTGCTGGGTACCCCTGGGCCAGAGGCACATCCCTGCTGGGCCAAGGGCTATGAAAGTAGTGTCGGGATTTCCAACACAGGATCCAAGACAGACTCCAGTCCTGACTTTTCTCCAGCTGGCTGAGGCCCAGTCCTGTCCAGAGGGGACAGGAGCACTTGTTATTTGTTATTTGTGATCTCATGGGGCAAATGCCTGCACTGAGGTGTGGCTACAGGAGTGTTGTGTTGGTATTTTCCTTTACAACTTGGAGGCGCTCTTTCTCCATTGTGGTGAGAAACTCTTTGTGGAATGTTGTATATATAGTTTCCCAATCTCTTGTTTTCCTTTTTTTTTATTTATTTATTTATTTTTTTTTGCTATTTTGCATTGTACACTTGTTTTATGTAGACAAACCTTCAATATTTGTGATTTCTTTTCAATGCTGACAGAGTTATCATTCCGCCACGGATCTGAGAAGCAGTTTGTTCTATTTTTGGTTATTTGTGGGTAATTTGATTTTTTAAAAAATATAATTTGTTAATCCATCTGGAATTTATTTAGATGAATGTAGAATGTATGGTCCAAACTCTTAAGCAGTTTTCCAACACAATGTATTAAGCAATTCATTTCCCTTCTGATTTGAGGGAAATGAATTGTTTTATCACATACTGAATCCTCACATGCGGTTAAGTCTATTTCTTGAGACACCACTTTGTTCTGCTGCTCTATTTCTATCTTAGCACCGGCACTGAATAATTTTAATTGTTGTTTTATAATATGTTCTAATATCTGGCAGAGCTGGAAACTACTCCTTCCTCCCTTAATTATTTTCTCTTTCAGAAATGTTCATTGTTATTCTCATCTGTTTGTTGTTCAAGATTAATTTTAGAATCATTTTGTCAGAGTAAAAAAAAATCCTATTGGGATTTTGTATGTGCGCTCCTATTAAACCGTAAATTAACTTGAGGAAAATAGGCATTTTTATAATACACAGCCTTCCCATCCAGAAACCTGGCATGTCACTCTTTTTGTTCATCTACTTTCATTTTTCTAAATATAACAGCTTTGTGGTTTTCTTCATATAGGTCACATACATTGCTTGCTACCTTTATTTTCAAATAGGCAGGTACATTTTTCACTCCCCTCCCACCTCGACCTCAATGCCCCATGCACAGGTGAAGCCTGTCCCTTTTTGCCTCTTCTCTATAGCTAAACCCTGACTTTCCCTGTAAATATATACTCACAGGTTTTCCAGGACAAGAACAATTTCAAACATCCTTTCGTTTGGCCCAGAAAATATGATTGCAATAGCTAGACTCTTTGGAAATTGCCTTTTTCAAATATTTGGAGCCAGAATTGGGATCAGCTGAGGTTTGAAAGCATCACCCTCAGTGTGAGGCATAACATTCCTGGGCACTGCTTGTGTTCAGGGGCAGGGGGCTGTTATAAGGGCTGTGTGAGCATCCTCTGCTGGCGTCATGTTCTGCTCAGTTCTCTAGGCTTTCTTAAGGGGCTCACTAGACCACAGGTAGCCCCAGGAGAGAGGCAGGGAACCTGGGGATTGCTTTGGTCCTAATGTGTATTTCAGGCCAATTCCTAGAAATCGAAAACCGGTATGTGAGGTTCCGGGGCCCCCTTCCTCTGTTACCAAGTCCTCAAGAACCCAAACACTGAAGACCTTGTGCTATACAGAGGATTGACGGGGGGAAGGGGGTTGGCAGTAGCTGCTTTGTATAAGGGCCTCCAGTAATCCAGAGGAGTCGTCCTTGGACAATATCCTGGTGGTGGTGGGAGGTGGGAAGGATCTGTGTCAGCCCCTGCACTGGGGAAGGGACACTGCAGTCAGGGCGGGAAACCTTCCAGAACCACGGGCCAGCCTGGGGAGGGTAAGCCAGGGCTGAGGAAGGCCTGGGCTGGGGAAACTGACCCTGGACAAAGGGATGGCTCGTTAAGGTGGCTGCCAGCATTTCCTATCAGAACGTCTTAGGAAGTAGAGTCAACACTTGTCCTACCAGACCAGTGTGAGTCATACATCACTTGTTACCTTTACTCCTAAACAGGTAGATATTAGTGGAAGAAGGCAACTTCTAGGCTGAATCAAATTCTCACTGAGGAGAAGAAGGTCTACCCCTGCAGGGTAGTCCTTTCCCAGTCAGAGGCTATAGTACTAGAAAGGGCCTTCCTTACAGCAGGGCCTGGAGAAGAAAGCAAGAACCAGAGCAGAAGCCCAGTCCCTAGGTGGGGGCACACATTGGGACAGGGGTAACAGAGAGGAGGGTCCTGAAACTCCTGCGTGTATGGATGTGCTGGACTCCTCACGAGCCCACCAACTGCCAAGTCTGGACCCACGCTCAGACCTCACCCCACCGGTTTGAGGGCATGGGCCTTCCCATGACCGTGAGGCATGTGTGGGCCTGAGCCCAGGATCTGGCTCTAAGGACTGAGCCCACGGAATGAAGGTTGTCAACAGATCTGAGCAGGGCCTGATCAAGCAAAGATGAAGGAATGGGCTTTGCAAAGGAGGCTGCCAGGATGTTCAAAGAAGTAGAGTTAGCACTCCCTAACAGGCCAATGTGGGCCATAAACATCATTTATTATCACTTTATTTTTCAATAGGCAGATATTTTATGGGGAAAGGAGGTGTCCTTCGTGGCCCTGTCCACTCTCAAATGGGCCCAAATGTAGCTAATCATTAGAATCACTCAAAGGCTTTTTAAAATACAGAATCTTCATCCCCAGAATTCTGATTCAGCAGGTCTGGGATGGGTCTCAGGCATTATGGTTCCAAAACCTTCCTAGGAGATCTAGATGCTAGGTTCAGCTCTGTGAGCCACTAACATGGAACTCCTATCGTGTGCCAGTTGTTTGCAGGGAAGTTTTGCATCCTTGCTGAGGGGTTTGGTCCCAACAAGATGACAGCCTCTTTAGGCATGGGGCTATGACATATATGGCCAGATGTTGTTGTTATGAGTCTCACCAGCCTGAGGCTGCCATAACTCATGATACCAGTCATCATGATGGTGGTAACCTCTTGGCATCCAAGAGATCTTGACCTCCATGTTGATATGACCTGGGGTTACAAAAGGTCCAGCCCTCTGAACTTTACAACTTGATGCTGTTCTTGCCTGCCTCTCGTTTCATTTGAACCCAGCAAAATGTGAATTGGGAGTGGCTGCTGCACGCTGGGGATTGTGCTCAGCACTCGGAGAGTAATGGGGATGATTCTAGCACGGTTCTTGCCCTCTAAGAGCTCATAGTCTAGTAAATAGGATAATCACGTACTTGTATTATAAAGCAGTCTTCGAATTATTACGATAATAGAGGGGACCACAAAGTGCCCCCAGAATGTACAGGAAGAAAAATTTATCCCAGTTGAAAGATTCTCAGAAAACTTCTTGGAGGATCATAGCACAAGCAAAAGTTTAGCCCAACTTAGGAATCTGCCCAGAACCAAACTGTGAACACAGCTGAGTATAGGGCCCAGTCCAAATGCTGTATTCCTACAACTAACAGTCCTAGTCCAGGGTATCTTAGGACCATAGCTACCTGGGTGAAACAAGGCTGGGAAAACTGGCCAAGCCTTAGGGGTCTAATCCTGGACTATGACCTCTGCTTGGAAGTGGGGATAGCATCTATCTGCCATTATCACTTCAGTTTTTATCTGTGGGATGATAACTAACAGGTTCTTTTCTCTGTAAGATTTCCAAAGTTATGTGTGTGCTAAGTGTGTTTTTACTGCAGACCATGCTTTCTCCACTGTGCTCTGCCATGTTTGACTAAGAGAACTATGGAGAAAACACAGTTTCACCAAGGAGGGTATGTTTTCACAGCTGCTGGCTCAAGAGCTGGGGCTTGAAGCTCTACTTGTACCCCTCCTCCATTCTGTGAGACTCTGGGCAAGTTTGTCATCTCATTTGGTCATAATTACATTGCCATCAGCCCTGGGTGTTTTGGGGAATCACTGGGCTCTATGGTTCCTAGAAAAGGTACCACTCACTTATTCTGGAGCTTGGCTTTCTAGGAGAGTCTTGGACTACCCCTCTTGAACTTATAGGCCTTCCTCCAGTCCTTTCATACAAAGGCACTATTCTGGTGACCTCAGGGAAGATGGGCCAAGAACAGGGCTGCTGCCATAGGCTGATTAACTCCCATCTTGCTCTGAGAGTTAGGTAAGACTCTCCCCTAGTCCTCAGGGTAGCTCTCTCAGGCCAGTTGTAAACCCCCCTGGATCCTTGTGGATTCCTGTGGAGGGAAATCCAAACATACTTCCATATGATCATGGTAAGCAGCCACTAAGTGTTCTTTTCCAGTCTTCAGTGGGTGGTAGTCTGAGGTATGAGGTGGTAGCCTGGGCTTTGGGTGGTCAGGACCATGGCTGGTTCCAGACTCCCTGGGTGAAGATGCTTTGCTGAACAGCCTTAGAAAAGACAGTGAGGCTCTCTGACAGGACTCAGATGAAGAGGATAGGCCCGGAGGGCCCCAAAATATAATCCCAGGAGCCCCTTCTGAGCTGTTGAAGGTATAGTCTGCACCCTTTCTTGAACTCCCCTTCTCCATTAGGGAAGACTTGGGCTCTTGGGCTGTGTCACACCAACATAATTTTTCCCCCAGATAATACCTGTGTTTGACTGACCAGGATAAGAATCTGCTGGAGTTGATCCCCTCAGTTGACTGAGATCTGCTCCTATGGCAAAGAAAGAACCCTATGAGTATCATTCAGGGACTCCAGGGTCTGGGCATGGGCAGCTGAGGGACCTCACAACAGTGAAATGCACCTTTGCTTGGCACTCAAGGGTCATTGAGGCACCCACTATTCAGCCATCATGGCATAGCTCATCAGAGTCCCAGGCAAAACTCAAGACTGACAGAATATATAATACTTAGGTATAGATCTCTTCACCAAGTCCCCCTTGATAGACTTGATAGACTATGTCTCCTTTTATAAGTTGGTCTTCCTACAGAAGGTAGCACCAAGCATAGCAACCAAGCCTTCAATCGTTCCTGCAAAGGACTTTTGTCAGAATCTTCTGGATTTGGAGTTACCCACACATTCATTGTGGAAAAGAGGGACTAAGGACCAGAGAGCAAACCTTAGTCTGGAGTCTTGCTTGGTTGAGCAATGGGCTATGCTAGGGGAGGGGTGGGGGATATCTCTCCTGCTGCCTCAGTGGGCTGGCTGAGACTCAGAGATAGGCTAACCAGGAGCATGTGTAGAGATACAACCATCAGTAGCAGAGGCGGGAAATGCCTCATTTCAAATTCAATGAAAATTGATTTTATACCTCCCATGGCCCCAGGTGTGGTGCTCTACTCGGCACCTTGAGAAGCATCATCACAGTGAATCTTCACAGCAGAGGTGTGATTTAGAAGCTATTAGTCCCATTTTTATACATGTGGAAATAAAGTCAGTGAAGAAGTATCCTTCCATTCCCCCCCACCAAATGTATATAACTAGTAAGTGAGAGGTAACAGGCAAACCCATATTTTTTTTTATTCTTTGCCCAAGGGGTACAGGTCTGTGAATCATCAGACTTACATATTTCACAGCATTCACCAAAGCACAAACCCTTCCCAATGTCCATAACCCATCCACCCTATCCCTACCCTCCCACCCCCCAGTAACCCTCAGTTTGTTTTGTGAGATTAGGAGTCTCTTATGGTTTGTCTCCTTCCCGATCCCATCTTGTTTCATTATTTTTCCCTCCGTACCCCCCACGACCCCCCACCCTGTCCCTCAAGTTCCTCATATCAGAGAGATCATATGATAATTGTCTTTCTCTGATAGACTTATTTCGCTCAGCATAATACCCTCCAGTTCCATCCATGTTGTTGCAAATGGCAAGATTTCGTTTCTTTTGATAGCTGCATAGTATTCCATTGTATATATATACCACCTCTTCTTTATCCATTCATCTGTTGATGGACATCTAGGTTCTTTCCATAGTTTGGCTATTGTGGACATTGCTGCTATAAACATTCGGGTGCACGTGCCCCTGAGGATCACTACCTTTGTGTCTTTAGGATAAATACCCAGTAGTGCGATTGCTGGGTCATATCAAACCCATATTTTTAAGGATTTACATTTGTTCCAACTTGGGGATACTGGCTTGGGTTGGCTATGTATATTTTTCAAAGAATTTTTTGTCTGTTTTCAAGATAAAAGCTGAGCCCCAAGAGTATAGACTCAGCCTCTTCCCCCGAGTGCAGAGCAGGGACTCTCCTCATGCTTTGTTCCGTAAGGTTCTAGACCTGTCTTGGGAGCTGGTGACAGGAGTCCTGAGCCAGCAGCTAAGGAGCACATCAGACCCCAGTTCAGAGCCCAGCTTTGAATAGGGTCTAAAGGCTAGGGTAAGCACCAGGAATGGTTTGGGCAGGCATTATTGCAGAGATGTGGCAAGAAGCAATCATGGCTACAGGTGGGTAATTACAAGAGCTGAACAGGAGTGGCATTGCCTGTTTAGGCCAAGAACTTAGCCAACCTCTAAAGAGATACAGGGAACAGGGTCTGTTTGTGGGAGGCAAGAACTTAGCACTTGTCAGAGCCCCACCAGTGAGCTTCAGTTTAAGATTCCAGCTCCTGAAGGGGATTAGATTGTGAATGGGGAGCTTGAGGCAGAAGCCACCCCCTCAAGATAAAGGATACTCTTGCCGAAGGGAAGTAAAATGACCATGAGTGGGGTGACCATACATTTAGATTTGTTTGGGACAATTCCAGTTTATATCTTTCTCCTAAAGTAATTATTAGTATTCTAGCAATGCATTATGTGGCTACCCTAACCATGACCCAACAGACTTTATGCCAAGAAAGGGATTGGTCCTCAGATGAATGTTCTGGATGCTCTCTGAGCCAAAGGTCTATGAAGTACGATGTAGCTGACCCCTTCTTACCTGTCCCCTCATCCCATTGCACTTGCCCCCTCACTTACTCTGCCCAGACTCACTGGCCCTCTTTCAGATCCTCAGAGTCTCTAAACTCCTTCCTACCCCAGTGCCTTTGCGCTTTGCAGTTCACCATGTTGGAATGTTCATTGGGTGGCTGGGTGCTTCTCATCACCTATTAGCTGCCACCTCCCCAGAGAAGCTTTCTCTAACCACCTTATCCAAAAGGCAGTCCTTCACTTTCTGAGTTCTTCACATCCCTTTTCATAGTGTATTAATCAGCTTTTGCTGTGACATCAGTAGTCCAAAAATCTCAGTGGACTGCAAGAACAGACATTTATTTCTCATTCATATCCCATGAGGGCTGTAGGTCAGTTACAGCTCTGTGGGGCTTGGCTGGGCTCTACATAGACTCTCATTCTGCAATCCAGGATAAAGGACCAGTCTATACATAGAGCATTCTGTTCTCATGGCAGAAGGCAGAAAGTCAAGAAGATAGGGCAAAGCCATCGCAGGCGCTGAGTGAGATGAACCTGATGTATGACCAGACTCTATGACCGCAGCCAGGAAGGATAAATGAATGGTGGGAGGGACCCATACCACTCAAGAGATATGATGCCTAGCAGAGCTTTCCAGGTGGATAGGAGGAGAGAACATTCTAGAAAGGAAAAAAAGACCTACGCAAGACATGGAGTTAACCTTGCACGTTTGTAGGGCTAGGAGTCATCTAATATAGCTATGTAGGATGTAGGATGAGGTGGAGTGGGAGGGTCTTATCTTAGGTCTTTGTGGGTCTTTTGTGCCCTTTTGAGGAGTTTGGGTTTCATCCTCTGTGTAATAGGGAGTATTTAAAGTAGTCCAGGAAAGGATGTAACATCATGAGAATTTGTGATTTATGAAATTCACTCTGGAGCCACTGCAGAGGGTGGATTCAGAGGGAGTGAGCTTTGAAGCCAGAAAACCAGGTAGACTATTGCAGCAGGAAGAGGGCCTTAACTTAATAGGGCCGTGATGGGGATGTGACAAGTACAAGAGATATTGAAGAGATAGAATCAACCGAAGTTAGTTACTGATTGGATATGGGAGTGAGGGAGAAGGAGTTGATATATTTTGCTTAGGTAACTGGGTGTTGTCATTCATGGAGATAAGGAATGAGGGAGGCTTAGGAAAATAGATAAAGAGTTCAATTTTGGACATGCATTTGAGATGCCAGTGGGATCCTCAGTAGAGATGTACGTCAGACAGTTACCTCCCTAGTCTGCCATGTGTAGAAGGACCCGGGCTACTGAAATTTACTTGGGAGGCAGTGGCATAAAGTGGGAGTGGCTGGGTAGGGAGAAGAGGAAAGCCAATCACTGAGTGATGACAGGGCTGAAACATTTGCTGACACCAGGGAACATTCCAGACCCTAGAATCCAGAAGAACCAGGTTTGGGAAAGAAGACTTCGGAGTTCAATATTGGTCATGTTTAGTTTAATCTGCTGTGACAAAATCCAAATTCCTTCTCATGGTCTGAAAGCCCTTTGCCATCCTCTTCATGTCATCTCCCGTTCCTAGTCACTCTAGGGTTCACCTTGCTTCTGCCACAGTGCTCCCCCTTGGGTCCCTCACCTGCACCAAACTCATTCCCTCCATCTGCAGTGGTCTTCCCTTGCAATGGCTGGCTCCTTGCTCACACAGGCCATCTCTGACCTCCTCATTGGAAGTAGGTCACTCCCACTACATTCACTTTTTCCCTTCACCCAGGCTTACGTTGTATTACAGCATCGGCCTCTTGAGAGCTGAGGGCTTGGTTCTCTGCCTCATTTGTTGCCAGCCTATATCCCTCATACCCGGAACAGTGTTTGGCACATAGCAGGTGCTCCAGGGATCCTTGGGCGAGGTGGAGACATTGCAAAGACCACAGGATATACAGGTCTGGGTGCTCAGGGGGCATACATTGAGGAGTCATGTGTGGGGTGGGGTGCCCTAGAAAGGATGTGAGCTAGGAGAAGATGACCCTGAAATCGATCCCTTCATGTTCCACAATGTGAACGTCAGGTAAAGGAGGAAAGCTTGCAGATGACTGTGAAGGGACACCAGAGCCAGAGATGGGAAAAGTCAGTGGGTGTGATGGAGGACAGAATGAACATGGTTCAGGAATTAGGGGGAGATCAGCTCTGTTGAAGGCCCTGCTTATCTGTCCTGTCCATCCTGTCCATCTAATTCAGGACCCCAGCACCTCAATCTTGCTTGCCCAGGAGTTGGGGATTGGACCAAACCAACCAAACAAACCAACAACAACAACAAAAATGCAAAACCATGAGCACAATTCATGGCCTATGGATTGAATTACATCCAGTATGAATTTAAGAGAACATACCGTGTGCTCCAGAAACATGGCCAACATCGCCCACTGATCCTAATGCTCCCTTTGGAATGTGGGAGTTTCTATAAGACATTCTCCGTATTCTCAAAGAGAACCACACCTTAACCTAATCTCATTTAGGATAAGGATGAGCCCTGCCGGGGGAGCAGTTGCACCCCTCCTGCATGTGACCTTAAGAACCTCTCACCACTTCCTCAGCCCCATGAAGTTCAATGAGAACTTCGCCAGGCTCCAGCACCAGAGATGATGTTAAGATAACTCTGATGAACATGAACACATTGAGCTTCTGAGCAGGAGGCCAAAGACATTCAAGGGTGGGTTTGTGAAGCCTCTGCTTCCAGCTCAACTAAAGTATTCATCAGCAGAGCTGCCTCAGTTTACTGGTCCAGAGACCCACAATGATGCAAGAATGACCTGATTGGGCTTCTTCTGCTTGGCTGAGTACTGCTGGAGAGAATCAGCCAACCAGGCCAGTGGGTGCTGCTGCAGATTCCCTGAGTGCCTGGCTCACTGGAGCCTGCGGCAGCGGCGAACCATCCATCTGTGCTTTCTCGAGTCAGCCTATTGTTCTCTTCCCCGTCGAAGCTGTCCGCTCGCCGCTCCCCTCAAACCCACGAGTGGCCCCTGCCTGCACCTGGCACTGGAGCCTCGCAGCCAGGCAACTGTCCTCAACTTGTAAACACCAAAGACACCCAGCCTGCAGGTTATACTCCTTCCCATCCTTCTCTTCTTTGTAATGGAGATGTTCAGTCCTCTCTCCCATCAAAAAGCTGTCCCCTGTAAAGTGTACATCCCCTTTAGGCTTTAAATCACAGACCTACGAACACCTTCGATCTCAGTAAGAAATGCAGTGCAGTACACACTCACGCTTGCACTAACAAGCATACGATGTATAAACAGTTCTTACCTTCACTATTTACGGTGCTCTCAGATAATTTCTATTCTCTTCTTTTACTCCTTTTTTCTCTTTTTTTTTTCTCTTAGCATCCAACAACTCCGTACCCACCACATCACTTTCACAACCAGTGATTAATGGACTGTTGCAAAAATCTCGCTATAGAGTCTCCCTCACCTCCCCATCTTCTCAGGAATCTTCTGCCTTATGTGGAATCCATCCTCCTTGTTCTGTCTCTCCAGCCTCTCCCTGTCTGCTGAGTCCTGCCCGTCACCATTTAAATTTCCCCCGGTCTCTCTTAACTTAGAAGTAAATCTCTTTCTTCACATCCCGCATCACCGTGCCCATTCTCTAATGCTCCTTTTTACACCCAGACCTCCTTGACAGGATGTTCTCCCTGCTGCAGCCATTCTTCAGCTCCCGCTCCCTTGTCACCTGCCCTTTCTGACCTCTGTGTCCCCCACACCCGGAGACCGCCCTCACCAAACTCAACCATGACCTCTTATCACTAAAACCCAAAGAGTGGCTTTCCGCCCTCCTCAGATGTCCGCTGCATTTCAGAACAGATAGTCCCTCCTAGAATCCACTCTCCTGTTTCTCCTCCTTCCTCGGCTGCTTGGTCTCCATCTGCCCAGCCAGCTTCTCTCCATTCTCCTGCAAAGCTCCATGCTGTCTGTTTTTCCTTTGCCACCCTGAGAGCTCTGCCGTTTGATGTTTTCTGTTTTCCAATAATATTGTACATTTCCCATATCTCTGTTGACCACCTTTATTCTTCTGTTAGTGGCCTCTTAATTTCCTTGGCTCATATTTTTATTTTGAGTGTTTATCTTTTTATTGAATTGTTGTTCCATACATGGTAAGCAGAGTAAATATTTAACTGTAGTAACCTGCAAATATTTCCTCTCCATTTGCTCCTCAGTATTGAGGTTTTGTTTATGGTGATTTTTTTAAAATCCAAAGGTTTCTCATTTCTGTAGTTAAAAATATCATTTCCCATATGATTTCTACTTCGGTGTAATGCTGAGAAAGTCCTTCTCCACCTCTGAGATTATACAAACATTCCTTATATTTTTTTCGAGTAGTTCTGTGGTACATTGCGTGAGGTGTGAATCTAAGTTTTCCACAACTGGTTAGCCCCACTTGTTCCAGCATCCTTTATTGATCCATCCACTTTTGCCCTGCCAATGTAAAAAGCCCCCCTTTTCGTATACTAAATTTTTAGATGTCTGTGTCTGTTTCTGAACTTTTCTTTCTTTTTTTTTTTTTTTTGCTCCATTTCTCTCTCATTTGAAGCCAATACAATACAGATTTTACTGTTACAGCTTTAGAATATACTTTAATATCTGAATGGGCAAGGCCTCCTTACTGAGAGAAAGTAGGTGTCACAGCTGAGACCTTGGACTCTGGAACCCATGTGACTAGGTTCATATCCCAGCCCATCACCCCGTGCAGTATGACTGGGGACAAGTTACTTGAACATATGGAATCGGCTTCTGCATCTATAAAATGTGGACAATAGTATCCACCTCAGAGCGTTGTCGTAAGGGATTGCTGACGGGCACTTCATACGTATTATTGTCATCTCTTTAAGGAAATACTGGCTCTTTTCGCCTCTTGATGCCAACAGATGGATCTTACAATTGTTTTAAGTTTCAGAAGAAAAAATATTGGTGTGCGCTGTGCCTGGAGTTACGTTCAGTGTATACAATGATGTGAGGATAATTGTCATTTTAATAATATGAACTCGTCGTCCAGAAAAATAGCGCGTCTCTCATTTTTAAATTTTCTTTTCTGCCTATCAGTAAAGTTTTGTTGTTTTCATTATATAGGCTGTGTTTGTTCATTGTTGTAGGGCTGTATTTGATTTGCCAACACTTTGCATATGGGATTTCTTTTTACACTGTGGGTATGTTGGTGTGTGAGTAGGTGGGTGTGAATATGTGTATCATATATACGGTTTTATGGGAGTATTTGTATCAAAATTAATTTAAACAGCATGGCTATTATGGTGTGTTTAAAGTTTTAAAGCTCTAGCCACAAAACCACCTACTCCTTAAGTACATTCCAGTTTTCTTGAGTTTTTCTCTTCACACAAGTTTGGTAATTCAGAATTTCCTAGGAAATTCTGTTTTGTCAAGATTTCAAATTTATTGGTATGTTTTACATACTATTCTTTAGTAATTGACTTACCTCCTTAATTTTACTGTCCTTTCTCTATGTATATGTGTTTTCTTTCTTTTTATTTCTTGAGAAGACCCGTGAGAAGTTTCTTATTTATGGGTCTTTTCCATTATTTTTTTCTATTTTTATCTTTACTAAGTTTATTCTCCCTTCTCTCCTTGATCTCGTTCAGTTATTCTCTATGTAACTTTTGCGTTTCAACATTCACCTATTTCTCTACAATTTCATAATGAATAAGACTGTGAATTTTCTGTGAAATACAGCTTTGACCTGATAGAACTAGTCTGTATTGACAGGTTTCATTTCCTTTTTGAACTCAAGAAGTTATTTAAGAAAGGGTTCTATGAATTTTCAAGTGATTTAGGGATTTTCCTGTTTTCTTTTAGTACCGATTTCTAGTTCATTTGCACTGCGAACAGAGAATGTGGCCCTACTGTTTTGTTTTGTGGAGAGGTTTCTGGAGATTTCCTTGTAGCCTAAGATAAAGTCCATTTCTGTAATATTCTGTGGGTGCTTGTAAAGAGGGTGATGATCCTTGTTTGAAGGCCACACAGTTTCATGTAACACAAACACACACACTCATAGTATTTTACAGATCCCTTTACCTTTACTTACTTTTGATTTCAGATGAGTATATTTTTCTCCAACTCTTGTACTTTTTTTTTTTTTTTTGCCCCAGCAGTACAGGTCTGTGAATCATCAGGCTTACACCTTTCGCTACACTTTTTAAAACTGGTTTATTTGATCTGTGTCAGTGCTTTGGGCCATAAAGTATCATAACCATCATATCTTCATTTTGGAATCTATGCATCATCCATTATTTAAATATCATCTTTGGATTTTGTTTTGCTTTGTCAGGCCCCCCTCCCCATAACTGAATTACCATTTTGAAAGCAGTGAAACCATCAAGGACAACATCAGAAGAGAAGATAGTAAGAGAGGGTTTTTCAACAAGCCCTTTGTGTTTCCTATACAAGATTGTATCAAATAATGATCTGATATTACACACAGTAATTATGCACACACCTGTTAATGAGTTTCCCACCTTTGTCAGTTTTCAAAAGTCTAGGCAACACCGGAGGCCTCTGATTTAAAGGTTTATCCAAGGTTGAGATCCATAAGCATTGCTACTTCCAAAAGGGGTAGACACCTTACCTGACAATCATGAGATCCAATTAAAGCACTTGATGTTTTCCTCCATTTGGACACTGAGAAGCAAACTCTGCTCTCTAACAGAAACATTCCAAAGTAGCATGCAAACATAATTTTCCAGAGCGAGAAACATTAGACCTTTGTGAGACAATGCATACTCCCTTTACCTGCAACAAGTCTCAGTTATCTCTTAGGGCATTAGCCTGAGCTTTGTAGGGCCACACTCTTGTTCTGCGAGTGTCGGTTTATGAGCCTTCTTTCCCTCCAGGTGCAAGAAGAAATTCTCTTGTAGTGTCCTTAAGACTCTTGACCAAAAACCAGGATCCAAGAGTCTGGTGTGACATTGCAACATCCACGGGTCTGATCTTAATATCAAAACCCCCTTTTTGGGTTCTTCCATCAGCCCTTCTAAAATCTTGGTTGCACATTTAGGATCACCTGGGAAAGCTTTTAGAACCTGTACATGCTCTGGACCCACTCCACCAAACACATAGGAATCTCTGGATCCTTGGCATTGGTAAACTTTAATACTCTTCTAATGTGAAGTCTGAGCTATCTTGGCCCCTTCCCTTGTTTTTAACCACTCCAAGTCACTTTATGTAAGTTGTGTGTCTTGTTCCAAAATGAGAATTATATCTTACTGGGCTAAGTTAACCTGTATACATGTATTGTCATAAATAATGTTTTGGCTCTTGTCTTTTTTTTTTTTTTTTTTAGCATTTACTTTACATTTCCCCCTCTTTATTCCTCCTTGTTGTGTCCTTTGAATTCCATTTTTTGCTAAATTGACTGCTTTCCTTTTTCCCCTTTGGTAATTTTGAAGATAAGCTACTTTATAGTGTATTACTAATTACTCTTAACATCTTTAACCTACATTTCTCTAAGTAGCCACAGAAACTATACAACAGAGTTTCTTGCAAGATGAGGAAATTAGCATATCTCCTCGCTCCAACTTTATGCTTTTCTATCAGTGTCATCTGCAGAGTTTTACCCTGGGGTTTGGGCAGGAATGATATCTTTTATCTTCTCTTCAAAGGAATATTTGTTATGCTTGAATTCTGCCTTATACCTATGTTTATAGCCATTATTTAGATTCTTTATAATTTATTTGCTTGTTCCTAATTTTTTTTTTTTTACTAACCCTAACTTTCCCACATTTGAATTCTTCATTTTGATTCATCTCTTGGTTGGGTAGAAAACATCTTTGAGTGTTGTTTTTTTTTTTTAATGAATGTTATGTGAATGTTTTTCAAGGTCTTTGACACTGGGAGCCATTTCTATAAATTATTAGGAACAGATCTGTACTGTGTCTAAGAGAAATGCATTGAGAGTCATGGCCTAGTACTTTTCCTAGTTTCCAGAGCCGATTTAGGTATCCACCTGTTTTTCAGACTTTGGTCAATTCTGTTGCTTGGGGGTTGGAACAGGATAGGAATGTGAGGCACACGTATTCATGTCCCCCTCTTTTTAGATGGTATCAAATATTAAATACAGTTAACCCTTAAACAACACAGGAGTAGGCGTCCCAACCTCTCCCCGCCCAACCCTATTCAGTCAAAAAATCCATATATAACTTTGAATTCCCCAAAACTGAACTACTAATCGCCTACTGCTGACTGAAAACCTTACCGATAACATAAACCATGATTAACACATATTTTGTATGTTATGAGTATTATATATTGTATTCTTACAATAAAGTAAGCTGGAAAAGAAAATGTTATTAAGGAAATCATAAGGAAGAGAAAATGCATTTACAGTACTGTGCTGTGTTTATCAAAAAAAAATCCATGTGTAAGTCGACATGTGTGGTTCAAACCTGGTTGTTCAGGGGTCAACTGTACTCATTGATTCTTCAGCAAATATTGATTTGCTGATTGAGCACCTACAATGAATGCACCAAGCATCATGGGAGCCACTAGGGGCCGAGAGGAATCAAACAGACAAGATTTCTACTCTCATGGAGCATATGTGTCTGTGTTCGGGCAAGGGAGGGACAGACCATAAACAAACAAGTGAAAAAGATGATTTTAGAGAGTGGTAAGTAAAGCTACCATATACAGCTGCTCAAAATGGTGCCCCTGGAGCTTTGCAAGATGGCAGCTCACTACAAAGGGTATAAAGAAAAAAGAATAATGTGATAGAGTCATGGAGTGGGGGTGGGGACTCAGGCGATGTTAATTAAATTCTCTGCAGCAAATGCATTTGTGCACGTGCTCGCAGTGCTTCTGATGGTCTTCCCTCTGAAGTCATAACGCTTCTTTTTGCCTTCAGTCTGCCTTGGTGTGGTTCTACTGGGAGGCAGGCCTTGTGATTTTGCCCCTTGGCTTCAAGGTCATTGGCTCTGTTGGGTTAGGATTCCTCGCGATTTGTGTTATTGCTCATAGCTGGAGACAGCCTGGCTGTTCCACTTCGGTGCTAATGTAATGGTTAGGAGTTGACAGGTCAATATTCAGCAAATTCTAAGAACACCCCTGTGGACTCCACTTTTAAGCCAGGTGGGCAGTACTCTTCCCATAAGAGGATGTTGAGTGGTGGCTAAGATCTTGGCCCCTGGAGTCAGATGGATTTGAACTTGTTGTTACCATTTATTGACTGAGCAACCCAGGCATATTACCTAACCTCTGCGTGCCTCAGTGTCTTCATCTTTAAAATGGGCTACCTACCCAATAGTGTTATTGTGACAGCTAAATTGACTAATGGATGGATGACAGTGCTCAGACCAGTGCCTACACTTAGTAACCACCATTAATATATTATAATAATCACTATTAACTCTATATTGTATTGCCTAAAAGCTTTTTCATGTCCATCTCACCCCTTGGCTCAGACTCTTTCTATACCTCTAAAACACAGAGACTACAGGAATAAGACTGAATGTGTCTTAGGGACCAGGTTCGCTTTGCAGATTTGGATGGGAGGGCTTTGAGTCGCAGGTTGGAAAAGGGATACCTAATGTAGAAAAGGGAAGGATGGGTAGATTCAGAGAAGGGAAGGAGAAGCTCAACATAAGGAGTCGCCAATTCCTTTGTTTTGTATGTGTGTTTGTTTTGCAAGCATGATTTCATTATTATTTTTCACCTTAGCTTCATTATAATTAATAAGCCAAATATTATGCTAACTTAAGTTTCAATATTATTAACAAGAAACATCAATATAAATGTTATAGAGGGACTTAAATGTTTGTCCACATTAGTTTTTACCCTCTTTATACTTTTACATTTAAAAGTGTTTAGTACAAGCCTATATCATTTTTGCAGTCAGAAAAATTAAATATTGTTTTCATTTTGAAAAAGTATTACCCCAAAACCTATTACTCGAAAACAATTTTTATTCAGGGGCTCATGTCCAGTCTTCATGCACATGTAAATATGTAATAGCTATAATCGGAAATATACATATAATTTTATGATCTACTGTTTTACTTAAAATGATGCTTAACGTTCTTATTTCTGTAGGATCATATTTATCACTTTAATGATTTCGTTCAAACAGCATCACATTAAAGGCTATAATTTACCTCATATTATTAGGCTGGCATATAGGTTGTTCACATTTTTTTCTCTGTAATAAAATTATGTCACTATAAACATCTTTGTCCATGCGGCTCTTTTTCTTTTGAATTAATTCCTAGAGATTACTGAGTCAGAATATTTGAATAGTTTTGTGGTTGTTGATAAGAATTCATATACTCCCTTCCAAAAGGATTATATCAACTTTACTCTGCAACTGGCAATAAATACATATGAGTTTCCAAGAAGCCTCAACAATATTGGACTGTATATTTATTTTTTTACTAGTGAAATGAACTGTGTTTTCATTTTAATTCTGTTTTCTCTCCTATGAATCCTGTGAGCATACTCTTTGTTCATCTTGATGATGTTCTTATGAAATTATTAAAAGCTCTAATTTAATATTGATTTTCACCCTTTGGCATATTTGTTACAATTTTTTTCATTCTATTATTTTCCCTCTTAATTTTGGTTTAGTGTTTGCTTGTTTGTTTGTTTTTCCATTTACAGCACTTCCCTTGCCTTAACCTTGTTCCAGGGTCTCTTAGTCACTGGCATGAAAAGAGTTTAAAATAAGGAATTCCAGAAAAGTGTGTCCTTCAGATAAAGTAGGAGAGAGAGCAGGAAGTAGATAGGGCATGGAGAGAGGGCACCGTCACCTCTCCCCCAGGATTTTTCCAAAGCTTTGGTTTCTGAAAGAGAGTTTGCCCAGCACCTCCTTAGTGTAGTTATACAGCTTCGAAATCCTCATAGGCCAAATCCTCAGGGCAGGCCTATCATAATGTTTAAAGAGGAGAAATGGACTTAGCATGCCCTGACCCTGGTTACCACCCAGGGGATCAGCAGCAGCTAAGAGGACCCACTTGCCATGTCTGGAGTTTGCCAGAGGGGCCCTTCCCAGCACCGGGCCCAACATGGAACCCAGCATGTCTCCCTCCTAGAGCTCAGAGCACAGCCGGTCCACCCCAACCCTGGTGTTACATTTCTTTCCATCGCTCTTTACACTAGCCCGTGCCAGCCCTCAGTAGCCCAGGCAGAATGGCAGGACGCACCCTGACCTCCACGGCTCTTCTCTTGCAGTTTCCTGCTTCTTCAACTTCACCAGCCCCTCTGGGGTTGTCCTGTCGCCCAACTACCCAGAGGACTATGGCAACCACCTCCACTGCGTCTGGCTCATCCTGGCCCGGCCCGAGAGCCGCATCCACCTGGCTTTCAACGACATCGACGTGGAACCTCAATTTGACTTCCTGGTCATCAAGGATGGAGCCACAGCCGAAGCCCCGGTCCTGGGCACCTTCTCAGGAAACCAGCTCCCCTCCTCCATCACAAGCAGTGGTCACGTGGCCCGTCTTGAGTTCCAGACTGACCACTCTACAGGGAAGAGGGGCTTCAACATCACCTTTACCAGTGAGTCCCCACTCTGTCTCCAGAGGACCATCCCTCGGAGTGTTGTCCCCTGAGCATTGTGGAGAGTGCCCCCAGGGAGGAGCACTGATGTGGGTGGGCTAGTTCCAAGGGTTTTGCGGGGTTGCAGGGCCCCAGCATGGGGCTCCAGCACGACCGGAAAAGCAGAAAGTGCTAGCTACTGGCCAGGGTGCACTCTTCAGTGGAGTTGCTCCCTTTTGAGCATTTCTTTCCTATAGTGAGATACGTAACATGTAAGAGGAGCCTGGAACCTCATTTCTCCCTCCCACCCTCCCCCTCCTAGAAGGCCCACTGAGCACCAGGAAGGGCCTCTGGGAGAGCAAGCCTGTGTCTTCCTCTCATTGTTGCCCATCCCTCTCTAGGTGCTCCCCCATCCCCACCCCAAGGTCCTGCAGGGCTCACACTTCACTTTGCCCAGTTCCCACCCCCACAGTTGTTATCAGAAGCAAAGGTCCGGAGCAGTGTTTCTGCATGGATCTGAGGCTTATTAGCCTTGTTATTGGGGCACTTCCTCATCGTCCCTCTCAGGGCCGCAGTCCAAAACCTGTCACCTCCAGTTTCAACCTTGGGTCCCTTCTCTAGAAGCAGCCTGAAGCTAAGTGGTAATTCTTTGCATTTCTGTGTCTCCTGGGGCTATAGTGAGGAAGGGGAGGAGGAGCAGAGTTTGGAGACCAGAAATAGCAAGCTGCCAAAGGTAGCAAGAAGAGCTTATCGGGCCATAATAAGCTATAGACCCAGTGAACTCCGCCAGCGGCACATAGTCAAATGGGGCTGAAGTTGGGCCTACCTGAGCCACTCACCAGATCCTCTTCCAGGGACTGCTTGTGAAATCTAAGCCCCCGGTTCCTGCTCTACCCATGCATGCAAGCACTCACATAGTCTGGTACTTTTTGACAGCCCCCACCCCACTTCCTTAGCATAGAGGTCTTGCTTCCTTGTCCCACCTGTCCCTGGAGTCTAATTGGGCTGGGGCTGTTGGGGACCTCAGATTCCAAGGAACCATCCAAGCTAAAGCCCTCTCCCAACGTTCCCTTCAGCACCTTCTTCAGGACAGCAAACTTGCTAGAAACCATCGGTCTTCTCAGGGCCCGCCTCTTCCAGCACGTACCCATTCCCACCATCCACAGACAGGAGGAAGCAGAACCCAGTCCATCTTCCCTGGTCTTCCCAGTCTAGCACTGAGCTCTAGCTTCTAGCTGATCTCCCCTATTCTTGCTTTACCATGAGATTATGAGCTGTGGAAAGGTGGGCAGATGTATGCTTATCTTCTTATCCCTTCGGTCCAGCACAGAGTCTGGACCTGGTAAGGATCGGTAAATGTGTATTAGATGGAAAGATCCATGAATGACTAATGCCATTTTCCCCCTGGTGGGAGTAGGAAGAAGAGGGGTGAGAGGTATCCCAGGGAGCCCACCTTCCAGGATGGTGAGGGCTGGGAACTCCGCAGGTTCGGTGTAGATATGGACATCAGTGGGGAGCCTGGGACAAAACCGGCTGCCGAGGCTCCTGGCAAAACCAAATCCTAGGGAGTGCCCACTTTCCAAAAACCACCAAGTTCTGAGTCCTTGGTGGGGAGGGGAAAGGGGAGGCAAAAGGTGGGGACCTGACCTAAGTGAGCATCCAGCTTTTACCTTCCTCTCCAAGCCTTCTCCACCACGATAAAAATGATACACATCCAACACATACATACTCAACAAACAGAGCAGGTCAAAGAAGTACTGTATTACCACCCCAGAATCCCCCCATCCAGAAATTATCCTTGCCAGCCTTTGCTGATCACTACTGCAGACATCAGATATTTCTCTATGTACTTATAGAGATAATCTGGGTGGGTAAGTAGACCTAATTGTTTTACATTTGGGCCCTGTTGCTAAATCAGAATCCCTAAGGGGATAAGGCCTTGTAATCTACATTTTTATAGGCTTTGGAAGGGATTCTGATGTAACTGGTACAATAGTAGCCCACCGACAAATGGAACTGTCTGGAAACTGGGACGTAAAGCTCCTCAGTCACATGCAGCAGATGATCATCTAGGCTGAGCTGGAATCTGCCCAGTGTGGGGAACTCATCTCCCAGACAGCTTCTCCATAGCTAGAGAGCACTGGGTGCTTCCCCTCATGCTGACTTGAAGCCAATGTCCCTGGAACAAGGACCAGTGATCCCATTCTCACTCCTAGTGCTCCTTAGAGTAAAGCTAATCCTTCCTTCACGTGGGGCATTTGGACCAATGACGATGGCAGCTGCTCTCCCCAGAGCGCCTGCCGTCCCCGGAGCACCTGCCGTTTGAACACCTCTGTGGTCACTACTGCCAGTGCTCAGCAGAAATGTCAGTAGCTAAGCTCTGTCTACCCCTTCCACATGCCAGGAAACTGAGGTTTGAAAAGACTCTTAGAGTTTTCGTGCCCTGACCCTGGAAGCAGCTTCAGAGTCCTGCATGTATGAGTGTGTGTGTGTGACTGATTAGATTTCTAGGAGACATGTCTGGACTTCTGGGCCCCAGGCACCACTCTTCTTCCCAGGGCGTCTTTCTAAATGCCAGGGCAACCTCATAGTCATTGTTCCTCATGAAGGAAGGTGGGGAGCCTAAAGTCTGGGCTGACCTGGGCTTTGCATTTCAGCGGGAATGGTGTTAGGCCATCCGCCGAGGCTCCACAAGGGATCGTTATAGTCTCCGTGTCAGATGCTCCCATGGCTCGCTTTCCATAGGAAGGATCCCCACATTTGCAGGTGTCTTTCCTCCAGCAAGATCCAGCAGCCTTTCGGGCCCCTCTGTTTCTCGTTGTGCAAGTGTTTCAATCACTAGTGAATTTCAGAGGCTTGCAAATTGAGTTCTTAATTTGAAGTGGCATAGGCCCGCACAGCCAGGGAGCCTGGGCTCCTAGAAAGCAGCATCCACACAACAGCAGGGATGCAGACAAGGTGTGGCTCAGAGACTTGAGCTCCAGAGCCTTGGCACCCTGATGGGGGCAGGCTGGGAACGTGCTCCGTGGAGACGGAGTAGGCATGGGGAAGAAGGCAGCGGACTCATACTCAGGGAGTACTTACCATCTGTCAGGCGCCATCCCAAACATACTCCACTTTCAAATTCATATCAACTTTCCTTTTATTTCTATCCTGAAATGACCCTGCCAGGGAAGTATGGTCTCCATTTTATAGGTCAGGAAATAGAGACTCAGCAAGATTACATAAGTTGCCCAGAACCGTGTAACTAACAAGAGGCAAAGCTCAATTAAACCCACAAGCACTCTCTTTCCTCTGCCCCATTCCCGCTGCATTATCATTGCCTGGACGGAGCGAGAGGCAGCCTGACAATACACAAGGAAATGAGGGAAATGGCTTCGGACAGGGTTGACTCCAGGGCACCTACTTTATGATGCTTAGTGTCTATTAGTGTCACAGGACTTGGAATCCAGCTCATCTGCGACATAAATGGTCCCATAACTGTCTGAAGTTAGGGAAGAGTGGAATGGATGTAGCAGTAGGAGGGAGCTCTGCTCCTAGCCATGGTGGGCCTCAGTTTCCTCATTTGTAACCTGGGGTAATCATGTCTACCTCGTGGAATCATTATATGATATAAATGAGCTGACATGAGAAATACTTAGTCCGCTGCCTGAGCCCTATATGTTCATTAGCATGAAATTGGATTAGGTGCTTGGGAAGGCAGGAGATCAAGTTTAACAATCACCTGCTTTCTGCCCACTGTGGCTCACTGGTTCTGGGGCGTCTGGCTCTGTCTCCAGCATGGCAGGTTCTTGTGGAAGTGACGGGGGTCTAGGATTGCCTACCATAGTGAGGCCTATTTTCTCTGGGTCGGGGGGCGGTCCATCTGCTCGCCAACTATGCCTAATCCCGTCCTTGACCCCCATCCCCACAGCCTTCCGACACAACGAGTGCCCAGATCCCGGTGTTCCAGTGAATGGGAAAAGGTTTGGTGACAGCCTCCAGCTGGGAAGCTCCATCTCCTTCCTCTGTGACGAAGGCTTCCTAGGGACTCAGGGCTCAGAGACCATCACCTGCATCCTGAAGGAGGGCAGCGTGGTGTGGAACAGTGCCGTGCTGCGGTGTGAAGGTATGTGCCTGCTGGGGCAGCGGGCTGGGGCCGTCAGCCGGAGCGGACACTGAGGGGGCCAAGTGGCACTTGTCCGATCGTCCTTCCTCTTCTCCCAGGACCTAGGCCACCCTCTCACCCTCACACTGGGATGGCAGGGGGCTCTATAGGATGATTTCACACAGAAATTTGAACTGTAACCAGAGATTAACCTGGAAAAATGCTGGTTTTACACGGTCAGGCACCAAAAACACCTCTTCTTTCCACTGAGAACTCTCTCAGTATCACAGCTGTTAGGAGCACTTCTTCCAGCTACTGCCTGGGGAAGCTCCGGGAACCCAAAGCTTTGGCAGTGCCATGGAGTTTGAAGTCTTCCAGGCCGCCTGGCACTCTCTTCTCCACATGCTCATTTTCCCCGGTTCCTAGGACGTCTCCCCACCTTGGCCTTCAAGCTCCTGTTAAAGGTTGCCTCCATATCCTTGTGGTCAGTCTTCAGGAAGCTGAAGGCAGACTGGCCATGAGAAACACAGCTCAGCGTAAGCACGAGGTTATTGTGGCATCTCCTCCGTGCTTCCTGCTCACACACAGTAGGTTTGACTCAGGCTTACAGACCAGCCACCTGTTCCCCCAAACTGCAGGCACTTAAAATGCAGATGAAGCTTCTCGAGGGCAGGAATCAAGCCACATCTGCATCCCAGGCACCGTGCCTGCCACAGATCAGGCCCTCAGTAAAATTCGTGACTGATGGACGAAAGGTGAGCATCCATCAGCCCCTAGGAGGCAGGGACCATGGACACAGAGGCAGGAGCTTGCCATTCTCCACTTCGGGTAGCCGGAAAGCTGTTTCCTCTCATTTCACGTGATGGACAGAGGTGACCTCTCTCCATACCCAGTCTCCAAACCCAAATCTGCCACCCTGGTCAGCAGGTGGGAAGGATGGGAGAAGAAGAGGGGAGCATTAGAGCAAGCACTGCCCCAGAGGGGAGAGGAAAGGCCACTGACCGCTCAGTGCACGTGGCAGAGGGTCTGGGGTTAAGGTGAGCTTTCAAGTCCATGGAATCCTGGCAAACCATCTTTTCCTTCTGCGCCGCTGTATTTTCTAGCTGAACACAGAAGGGAGGAGATGAGAACAAGGTACATTATACAGGGCAGTTCCTGGCATAAAGTACTCAAAACAGTTTGCTCTGCTGCCCCTGGATTGTAAGCTCCATGGGGTCAGGAGAGCTACCTTGACCTCTCAGCCACAAAACTGGCAAATAGACTCTTAGATGCTCAGCCAATACTGATTGATGAATTATTGAATGGATGAGTGAAGGAAAGACCTGTTAATTAGGTTAGTCTGTCCCTAATGGCCTCCAGAGCCTGACTCCCACCAGACTGCCCTTTGCCTTCACCCTGAAATTTACCATCTGAGACACCCTGGGCAAATGACTTGACCCCTTCGTGCTTCAGTTGCCCCAGCTATACAGTGCCATTAATAACGGCAACCCCCTTACAGGGTTGTTGTGTGCATGCACGGCCCTTGGAGCTGCGTCTGGCGGAGAGGGAACGATTGATAAGTGTTGGCCATGAGCATGATTTTAACCCAAGTTTAACCATTTCTTCATCGGGCCAATCAGATGAGTCTCACTCCACTTCGGGGGTTCAAGAAGTGCCCTTCCATCCTTCCTGGCACCTGCCCCAATCATGCCATGAATGAACTATTTTCTGCCCTCCAATTCCCGCAGTGAGGTCCATACAACCCCATGGCCACTTTCCCCATGGGGTGAGCTTTTTTGGAAATAACATTCTCAGCCATGGAACTAGCAGGTGAAATCATACCGTCGCTGACAACAGTGGGGTGATCTTGTATGTGTGATGGAGTCATTTGCAGGTGAAGCCCGTGACCCCGCAAAGCCACCGTGTAAGAGCCTAGGGTCTGGAGGACTGTCCACTTGTCTTTCAGTCTGCCCCTCATTCTCCTTATTCTCTCCCCTGACCTCTTTGGTTGTCCTTGTCTTGGTCGGTCTCATCCAAGACATCTTTCCTGCTCTCTCTCACTCACCAGATCTCTCCCTTCTCCCAATTCCTTTCGTTCTTCAGGGGCCACCACTGGACCATGCTTTTGGACACTTGGTCTCACCACCGTTTCATTTTTCTTTACCAGTTCCCTGACCGTTGGTCCTGTTTCCCCACCAAGATTCTCTTGCAGGGCAGAAGCCCAAGCTCCCAGTGCCCCCAAGCCTGTAGGAGCTCAGTCCTAGTGGAGCTGACACCCGCCCCCCCCACTGAGGAGACACTAGGGCTTGGTAACTGCAGACCCCACTTCTTGGCATGGCCTGCCCTCCTGAATCGGGGGCTCCTAGACCCTAGTTCCATCAGTGCAGTGAGATACTCAAGACTACATATGAGTGCATGAGGGGATTAGACTCACTGTTTCATGGGCAAAGTCCTAATTTTGTAATTAAAACTATCCCATCCGTTTCCTCAGGAGGATGGGGAACGCTGAGGTTGGAGGACAGCAGGCAACCAGACATAGGGAGCAGCCCATTGGAGAGACCATGAACTTGGCACAGGGGAAAGCCTGCTGAGTTTCCTCAGAGGGGTGGGCATTTGCTGCCAGACTGGTTTTCAGGGATTCGGAGAGCTGTATATCCGAGGGTCCAAGTGAGAGACCCTATCTCAGGTGGCCAATCCCAGACTTAAAACAGTGGAGTCAAAGCCTCTGCCTTTGACTCAGGTCATGATCTTAGGGTCCTGGGATCGAGCCCTGCATCGGGCTCCCTGCTCAGCAGGAAGCCTGCTTCCTCCTCTCTCTCTGCCTGCCTCTCTCTCTACTTGTGATCTCTTTCTCTCTCTCTGTCAAATAAGTAAATAAAAATCTTAAAAAAATTAAAAAAAACAGTGGAGTAGATGGGGTGGAGAAGCCCCTGGGATTGGCCCCTCCGTGGCTCCTTTCCCCTGTGTCCCAGCCTCGGGAGAATCCTGCTTTGTAATCAGCATCTTTTGTCTTTTCCATTTTTTCTAGTTTTGTTTTTGATTAAGTATCCCCACCTTGTGGACAATTAAATGCAAAAGCTAATGGTCTTTTAAAAAATCTTTTAATATATGCTAAGAGCCACTTAGCTTTTGAGAGGCTATAATGGGACAAGGGAGAAAATGGCATCTTCTCCTAAATTTAGAAAGAAGGATGATCATCTGGTTGCTCTAAGGCGCAAGTCGGCAAACTTTCTCTTAAAGGGCCAGCTGGGTGGTTATCTTCTGTGGGTCTCTACTCAACTCTGGCACCGTATGCAAACACAGCCATAGACGCCACTTAAGTGGATGGGCTGGATTTGGCCCCTGGACTGTAGTTTGCTCACCCCTTATCTAGAGAACAGAGGACATAGGGGATCCGTATGTATAAAGTCAGAAGTATTTTTAAAAAGCCTTCCAGGCAGTGAAGGCACCTACACGGGGCTGCCTGGTTATCCTTCTCCCCCACCCACCTCTTCCTTGTCTTTTTTTCAGAAAGAACCAAGTAACCATACCACACTGGTATAAGTATTTTACAGGTGTCCCTTCATTTCAGCCTTGCACCCGGTAGGAAGCAGGTGTACTTGTGGTCCGCACTGGAGCCCAGAGAGGTTAAGTTACTTGCCCAGGGTCCTCCCAACTCGTCAGCAGTGGAGCCAGAATTCAAACCCAGACTCTTGGCTACACTGTTTCTGTATTTTTCTGGAATTATTTCACTACAGAGAATATAATTTCAAACCTGTTTACGAAATACTTCAAAGTATCCACAAGTAGGGTAAAAAGGAAGTTTCTACTTTTCCTATCCCAGTAGAAAATTAAAAGGAAAGGAAACATAGTGCCTATTGCAAGAGACAGAAGACAGGATACCACATGGAAGCATCAGAAATTGACAGCATAAAACAAAATGACAGCAGTAAGACAAACATATCAGTTATGACAGTAAAGGTAATTAAACTCCCTATTAAAAGACAGAGAACCTCAAACTGAGTTTAAAAAAATATGCTGCTTATGTAAGAAATACATGGCAGGGGGAAGGAGATAAATTATCTACAGTGAGTGTGTATTCTCATTTTTACAGTAATACTTGGTGGTTGTAAAAAATTTAAGCAATATGTAAGTGAGATAAAGTTCAACGTGAAAATTCTCATTTTCCCATCCCACTCCCTAGAGGAAAATAGTTTGACTGTTTTGTGTAAACATGTCCACATTGTTTTTCTCTGCTGTGTATACCAGATGTGTTACTTTTATAATCAGAAAATTAAAAAGTCCTATAAAAATGACAGAAGGCCAGATCTTCCCATTCCCATAAGAGAAATCCAAGTGATAGTTGTAGCTCATTTAGGCCTCCAAGGAAGAAGTAAGGGTAGTTACTGAGTTTCTTACATTATCTCACTGAATCTTCTGGCCACTCTCGTGAGAAAGATGTTATTTATGCTCTAAGCATAAGAAAGCTGCAAAGCGGCCTAAGATACAGAAGCTGATAACAGTTAAGCATTTACTATGTGTTAAATATGAGGCCAACTGCTTCGCATACGTTGCCCTACTGAATCCTCATGACAACCCTCAGAGGTAAGTACTCTATTGTCCTCATTTCACAGAGGAGAAAACTGAAGCACAGAGTAGTTAAGTAACTTCCCCAAGGTCACACAGCTAAACAAATGGGAGAGTCAGGATTCCAATGCAAGTACTCTGATTTTGGACCATCACTTTGAATCACCCAAGGAGGTCTGACTGCAGAGTTGACTCACCTTTCATGCTGCCACACAATGGTGGTGTAGCAGGCCACAGGAAAAGGCTTTCATGACTTGTGGTCATTCACACTGGACACCTCGTCACCTAAAACCCCTCTGAGGGCAGTAGTCAGGATGGGCATCCCCATGTCCACACCCACAATGGCTAGCAACACAAGCTCTGGAGCCAGGTTTAGATCCTGGCTCTGCCGCTTCCTAGCTGTGTGTTTCTGAACCAGTTAGCTCACCTCTCTGTTCCTGTTTCCTCCACTCTGGAATGAGGCTAATACCCATCCCCACCCTCTAGGTTGTTGTCAAGGTGAACATACAGGAGAAGAAAAAGGCACTTAAATTGGTGTCTGGCACCTGTGAGGCTCGATGAAGACTAGTTCTTCATATTCTTGTGTTTCATCGTTGTGCCCAGTTGCTCCTTGCCTGGCACAATGTTAGCGTCTATCATGGGGCACACCAGCCCTTCACCAGAAGCCCGGTGTAGTAGTCATCTCGTTCCATCATAACAAAATACTGCAGACTGGGCAGCTTGAACAATAGAAATTTGTTTTCTTTCCATTCTGGAAGCTGGAAGTTGCCAGCAGGTTTGGTTTCTCCTGAAGCTGCTTTCTCCTTGGCCGCTTTCTCCCTGTGTCCTCACGTGACCTTTTCTCTGCATGCACATCCCTGGTGGGTCTTCTTAAAAGGACACCAGTCCTATTGGATTAGGGCCATATCCTAATGACCTTATTATTAACCTTCATTACTACCTCTTTAAGAGCCCTAGTTCCAAACAGTCATATTGGGGCCAAGGCTTCAAACTATGAATTTGGGGGGACACAATTCAGTCATAATACCTGGTCTTCTACCTTTCAACCAGTATTTCATTCCTTTGACAAAGTATTTATTGAGCACCTGCTTTGTGCCACACACTAGGTCCCTCATTTGTCTTACCCCTGAGCTCTTGTCTCTATTCAAGGCAGGAAACCTCCCCCTTTTTTCTTTCGTTGTGCGTATGAGTGTGTATGCACTGTGAGTATGAGACGTATGAGGGTGAGTATGTGCATTTCCTCTTTTGGCCCCACATTCTAAGTGGAAAATTTCAAAAAGAATTGATACACCAATGTCCACCACCCAGCTTCACCAGTTACAAACTCATGGCCTGTTCCATTGCATTCATACCCCTACCTGTTGCCCCGACCACTGTCCCACTCTAGGATTACTGGGAAGCAAATTTCAGGCAAAATGGTCCATCCACGACATTTTAGTGTGTATCTCTAACAGATAAAAAGAGCTCTTTATAATGTAACAGCAATACTATCATCCTAAAAAAATAAAAATAATTACTTAATATAATCAGATTTCCATGATTGTTTAATACTTTATTTTAAAGATATTTTTTAAAAATCAGAATCCTGCTCAGGTTCAATTGTTACAGGTAGCATGTATGTGTCAGCTCATTTAACCTGTGGACCTCCACGCCCTCCCGTTGCGATTTTTTGTGGAAGAAGCTAGATCATTTATTCTGAGGTATCTCCTGCACTCTGAATTTTGGCCATTATGTCCCTGGGAGGTTGTTTAACATGATCCTCTCTCTCTTATATTTCCTTTAATTGGCAGTAGGTTCTAAAAACCTAATCAAATTTAGTTTCCATTTTTCAACCAGAATATTCTATAAGCAGGGCTCTGTGCCACCATCAGAGACACATAATGTCTGGTTGTCTCTCATTCAGGGATGTTAGGAGCCAGCGATGGGATTGCAAAATGCCCACATGCTATCATTTCATCTTCTTTTATAAGCTGGAGTACTTAAAGAAAACTTGCCCTCATCAACTATTTGGTTACCCTGGGGTATAGTTCATGAAGGAAAGGCAGAGAAAAACTTAATTATTTTCCTTTATTTACTGGTTTTTATTCAATGAGTCGATTCCCTGACATCTTCTAAAGTCGAACTTGTTTAAATATCATTACGGTTCAGTGGGTTTAAACATATTTTATGTATTTAAATCCATTGTAGTTATCACTCTAACCAACCCTCCAATTGTCCCATTGGCCAGTGGGAACCTTTTGAAAGTGGCCCAGCCTCATTTTGAACATTTTCTGTCCCTGACCTGGAACCAGCCGTTTCTCCAAGGAGCCCCGGTCCCTTTTTGGTGGGAAATAATATTGAGAATCTGGGCACCCCGGGTAATTATTCCTATTGAGTTGGTCCTTGTCTCTAAGGCCTTTCAATGAACAGAGCTAAAGAATCATTTTTTAAAGATAAAATGCATAATGGGTTCATTTCATTTCAAATGTAAGCATACTTTCTCTTTTACTGTCTTGATGTCATGTCTGTACCTGCTTTCATTCCTGCTGAATATTCCAGTTCCCTATAACATCTACATGATTTCCCATTCCCTACTGCATTCCCAAGACTCACAGAATGATATGGGCACTATCGACATCAGTGTGATTACTGAAAATGATTTAAGTTGTTTTACTTTCAATTCCTCTCATTCCTAGACCCTACTAGATTGGCTGTGTTTTAAAATCTCTTTCGCTAGTTTCTTCCTGTGTGATTATGCCACCAACTGATACAGTACCGTATTCATTTATTTCACTCTGCTTTTGAATTTTGAGAAATTGCTTATCAAATTTAAATCTTTCTCTTTAGTTGTGAAAAATATTTATATAGTTCCAAACTTAAACCTCTAAAAAAAGAAACATTCTGAGAAAGTCTAGCTTTTTATCCCTTTCCTCTCTACCCTGTTTCCTCCTTCTTTCCATAGGGAGTCTTGAGTTTGGGCCTCACTCTTTCATCCATTGTTAATATAAGTCAATATGTGTGTGTGTATCCCACCCCTCTCTTCAGTAAATGGAATCATAGGATTTTTTTTTACCTCTTTGCCTTGCTTTTTATTCACTTACTAATATATTCTGGGGACCACTCCATGACATTATATAGAATATCCCTCATTCTTGTTTATAGCTGCATCGTCCATCTTGTTGATTACTCCAGTTCATTCAGTCAGCTCCCTCTTGCTGAGCGTTTGGGCTCTTTCCATTCTTTTGCTACTATAAATCATGCTGCTTTATATAGCCTTGTACATATATATGTCTTTTCATAGATTTGCGAGAATATCTTTGGGATAGAGTTCTAGAAGCAAAATTGCTGGGTCAGAGAGTGAATGCATAGGAATTTTGCTATACATTACCAAATTTCCTTTCACAGGAATTGTGCCATTTTGCATTTCTACCAGCAAGGCACTAGAATACCTGCTTTCCCTGAGCCTCACGTGAACTTGGATTTTGCGTATGTGATGGATGAGAAATGTTTTCTCATTGCAGTTTTAATATATATATTTCCATAGAATGAGGTTGAGCATCTTTTCAAATGTTAAGGAGACATTGTATTTAGGACCCTTCCCTACTCTTCCCTGCCTGACAACTGTCACCGTGGCATGGTGAAGATGAACCAGAAAGCGTGAAGGACTGAATGCACAGAGAGAGGTCATTTGAGCAGCACATGAGCAGGAGGAGAGAAGAACCAGCCATGGTGGTAAAATAGTATAGCAGAGAAAAGCAAAGTGGTAACCAAAGGCAGGATTTGGGTTTCCATGTCTGGAGATTTTAGATAGGGTTTTGTTGTTTTGATTTGTGCACTGGATGGAGGGTAGCCTAGACAGAAAGTGTCCGTGTGATCTACACCTTTCTGGAAAATAAGTAAGGAGGTCACAGTCCACAACCCAAGAGGCTGGGCCTGTGCTGAATTGAAGCCGAGAGTCCCTGCTCCTGCTGAGGCTTAGTACCTGCATGGGGACCCAGGGACTGAGCAATAGCCCCCTACAAACACACACCTCCATGGTCTCACCTGTCCATCAGACAAAGAGAGGAATGTATTAGCAGGCTCCGTGAGATGCAGGGATGGGTCTTAAAAACTGGGATTACCCAGGAAGTGACAATACCAATGTGTATTGATATACACACTGTTTGATATAAATGCTGTGTTATTACTTAATTTCTCCATGTCTCAACTTACTGAAAATGGGGTGATAATCCCCACCTATAAAATGAGGATAACAATAGTATCTGTCTTTGAGTGTTGGAGTTGTCACAAAGATAATCCTTGTTAAGTCCTGACTCACAGTGAGCTCTCAATCCCAGTGAGCTCATTGCTGCCAGCCGTGGCTGTAGTACCATTATGTACTGCAGGGGGATTTGAGACAGAGGTCCTGAAGTGAAATCCCAGCTCTCACTTCATTACTTCTTGATCTAGTCTCTTAGCCTACTTAGCCTTAGTTTCCTCATCTGTAAAATGGGCATAATAACTGCATAAATGTTGTGTGCTTTTAAATGAAATAATACACATAAAGTAGCATTGTAAGTCATTGATATGAGTTTCTACTACCATTTGATTTACTGTTCTTAGGTTAATTAAACTTCCCAATGTAACACTCTATTAAGAATGCTCGACAATCAGAGTGCCTGGGTGGCTCAGTCAGTTGAGCCTCCAGCTCTTAATTTCGGCTCAGGTCATGATCTCAGGATGGTGAGATTGAGCCCAGTGTGAGGCTCTGCGCTCAGTAGGGAATCTGTTTGAGATTTTCTCTCCCTCCCCCTCTGCAGTCCCCCACTCCTCTCTCAAATAAATAAATCTTTTTTTTTAAAAAAAAGAATGTTGACAATTATTTTCAGTCTTTCCAAGAAGTTCATAGAATTGAGAGCGGAAAGGTACAATATTTGATTCTGTTTTATGAAACTGATTACCTAGAGAAACATACAAAAAACTGCAGAGATAGAAGTGCTGGGTACTTCTTCATTTCCTTCCTGGTCTTGTTCAGGGCATTTTTGGCATCTGATAGCTCCACAGTAAGGAATTCCAAAGGATTCAGGGGTTCTTTGAAAACTGGGAGGCTGCTTAGTCTCAGATCTCTGGATTTATGGTGTCTTCCTAGGTCTGAGTCCAGGCTCTATCGCTAACTAATGCAGGGCTAGTTGCCACACCTTCATAAATCTGTCTTAGCTGTAAAATGGGAAGAATAATAGCGGCACCTTTGCAGGATTTGTGTTCTGTTTAGAGTGAGTATGACTGTCCATGTGAGCCCATGAGTGGCAGTGGTGGTGACAGTGCCTGTAGCGTGGGTGGTAGTTGTTACCAGCATCCTCCTCATCGGTCCTGGGAAGGGATCGGGTGGGTGAGGTTAGATTGTATTAACCAACAAGCCCCAAATCTCGGTGGCTAAAAACAAGAGTTGATAGCGCACACAGACTGCCTGAGCTGCATGTTTAACACTGGTCATCAGGGGCTCTGCCCCTTTGTCACTAAGGGCCAGACCGAGGGGACTTCCATCCTGACACTTGCTCTCACGATGGTCATTGAGGCAGAATACTGCAAATCCGGCGCCAGCTCCTCAAGTTTCCCCGTGGGCAGGCCTCGCATCATTACAGCTCTCATGTGATTGGTCAGAGTGGTCACGTGACCTAAGATAACTTGAAAAGGGTGCGCGGTGAAATCTGACCACCTGCCGGAAGGAGGAGGACTGGGCTGGCTCTGATGAGCGCCACAAGGACCAAGGGTCCGGCCGCAGGGAGAGGTGGTGGTGAGGGAAGGATACCGATGGGAATGGGAAGCTGAGGGATGGGCAGAGAGAGATGGACCCAGGGACTGAGAGGACAGGCTGGGGCGGATCAGAGGCATGGCTGCACCACGCACTGTCTTGTGGAAGCACCTGTCATGAACCACATTTATTCGCCCTTCCATGCATTCATGTATTCATTCAGGCAATGATTACTGATTTCTGGCATGGAGGGATAACGGTGTGCCAAGCTCTAGGCTAAATGCTGGGGCCTCCGAATTGGGAAACACCATAAGCAAGGTCTCTGCCCTCAGGGAGCTTACAGTGGAGCAGGTGGAGCCTGAGCTCCGAGCTGAGCTTGGGGGTCTGCCCACCGTCCCGTGCCAGAGGTGGCCGGGTCTCTGCTTTTGCCGCAAGCCTGATGCAACCAGCAAGGAACAAAGGAAAAACCAGCCAAATATTAGCTGTACTTCAGACCTCCTAGAATGACAGAGGACTTTGTTTAAAGGATTATTTTTATTTCTCCCCTCTGGCCTTTAATAAAAGTCCAAATGATGTAACTGAGCATGTCTATAAAGGTCCCAAAAGACAGAACTCACGGTTTATATAGTTTATGTAAGTTTCCATAAAAACAAAAACAATACTTGTTGGCAGATACATTTTATGGCGAGAGTTTTTATTTGTTTGTTCATTTGTCCCCCGCCAAGAAAGCTGTTTCTCTCCCTTCCGTCCCCCAGCTCCCTGCGGTGGTCATCTGACTTCGCCCAGTGGCACCATCCTGTCCCCGGGCTGGCCTGGCTTCTACAAGGATGCCCTCAGCTGTGCCTGGGTGATCGAAGCCCAGCCAGGCTACCCCATCAAAATCACCTTCGACAGGTGCCTGCAACCATAGCCTTGGAGGGAACAGAGCCGGGGGCGGGGCGGGGGGGGCGTGTGGATTTCTTAGGAATGGTGTGGGAGGGATCCTGGGGTTGAGGGCAGAGGACCAACATGTTTGCTGAAATGTCAGCAAAGTCAGAGAACATTAGAGCAAATTGCCCTGGGCGGGGACAGGCCACATGGGCTTTGCCCTTGGCCTTGCTTTCACCTCAGTAGTGGGGTTTGTGTTGTTTATGACTGGAGGAGTGAGCAGAAGGCTGGGGTATCACTTGGAATGTCAGAACCCTTCTGTCCCCCTCACCCCCAGTGATGGAGAGCATGCAGATAGATATCATCAGATGTTGAAGCAGCCATTGGTGTCTAAGGAGCATAACTCTAAAATTTGCAGCATGAGAAGGCAGCCTTCCTGACCTTTGACCCAAATCCTGCTCATATGCTGCATTTCCCATTCCCACCCTAGGTGTACCCCTTGGGTGGGGAAAGTAGCCACCCAGATATGAACAGAAACTTCTTCCAGACAAAGATCCATGGCCTAGAATAGCATTGCTCAGACTTTTCCATGAGAGTCCGATAGTAAATATTTAGGTTTTGTAAGCCACCTGTGGTTATCTATTGCATATTTTTTGCTCTTTAAAAACATACCCCTTTATAAATGTTAAAAACTATTCTTAGCTCTTAGGCCATACAAAAACAGGCTATAGGACAGATTTGGCCCTGGGCTATATAGTTCACTGAATTCTGGCTTAGAACATTCTGACCCCCCGTTAGGCTAGTCATTGTGCCTCTAAGTCTCAAGATGAGTCTTGGCCCAGGCCACAGGGAGGACTGAGAGAGTGCCCAGCCATGGGAGGAGGGGGCGAGACTAAATGCAGCAGAGAAGGCCCTTCCCTGTCACTAGTGAATGTGTGCAAATTATATTAAAATTTCTCAGCCTGCCAAAATCTGGTTGTTCTGAAGCCCTGGGTCAGGCAGGGCCTTTTGTCATTTGCAAATTAATAAGCCTCAGGTTTCTCAAGAAGTCTACATTCCCATCTTTGGCAGATTTAAAACTGAGGTCAACTATGATACTCTGGAAGTTCGAGATGGACGGACATACTCAGCACCCTTGATTGGGGTTTACCATGGGACCCAGGTCCCCCAGTTCCTCATCAGCACCAGCAACTACCTCTACCTCCTCTTCTCTACCGATAAGAGTCACTCGGACATCGGCTTCCAGCTCCGCTATGAGAGTAAGTCTTGGCAGGGAGGCAGATGACAAAGTGGGCTGGGGGTGGGGGGAGCGGTGCAGTAGGCCCATTATAGCAGCAGGCCCCAACTTTGGCCTCATCCCAGTCGCTTCCTCAGTTAGGCTGTGCTCCTGGGGGGGACTCCCCTACTCTCAGCATCTGTCAGAGCCCACGGGAGCTCAGAGGGGAACCTTGGAAACCTTGAAGGCTGATGACCTGCACACAACAAAGCCTCTTCCACCTGCAGGTGACTGGGTGCCACTATGCCAGGCTCTCTGGGGACAGAGTGTTTGAGGATTGTAAGGTTGAAATGTGATGGTATCTCCTGCTCACCTTCACCACGCCCCCCTCCACCATCACCTTCTGCATCCATCTCTGCTGCCTCAGTTTAAAGAGATGGATGTCACTTCTGTTCTTTGTAGACCAGTAGAGAAAGTTCTGGTTGAGAGCGCCGTGAGGACAGCCCCATGTTCTTACTCATGTCTGTATCCCCAAGACTTAGCGTGGTGTCTAAACCATAGTGGACACTTAACTTATGCTAACTGAATGAATGGACGGATGGACAAATGCTAGAATCAGCTTGTTTTCTCTGAGAGACAGGTCTTCAAATAACCCTCTTAGCAGATGTCGACAGCCACACTCGACTCGCAGGTAAATGACAACTTCAGCTTTCTGTAAATCAGGGTTCTCACCTCTCTCCCTTTGTGAGCCAGCTGGGGTCCTTCCGTGGTGACGATTAGCTGTTTGTTCCAGCTGTGGGCTCTCTTTTCCAGCTATAACCCTGCAGTCAGACCACTGTCTGGATCCAGGGATCCCCGTAAATGGGCAACGCCATGGGAATGACTTCTACGTGGGTGCTCTAGTGACCTTCAGCTGTGACTCAGGCTACACCCTAAGTGATGGGGAGCCCCTGGAGTGTGAACCTAACTTCCAATGGAGCCGGGCCCTGCCCAGCTGTGAAGGTGAGACACACCCCATAAGGGGGTGCTAAGGTAGTGGATTCCTTTCCTGCTGTGGAAAGCCAGGAGCTAGGAGGGGCATTGACTCTCCCACTCATCAGTGAGGGTTGAGGGTTGAGAGGAGATGGCTCCCTGGCTCCCAAGAGGATTGGTTGGGGATGGGGGTAGGGGGTGGGGGACTCCCCGGGCCACTCCAGTCTTTCACCACTGTCTTTACTCCCATAGCACTCTGCGGTGGCTTCATTCAAGGCTCCAGTGGGACCATCTTATCACCAGGGTTTCCTGACTTCTACCCCAACAACTTGAATTGTACCTGGATTATCGAAACATCCCATGGCAAAGGTAAGTGGTTAGGCCTGGAGCAAGTATTGGACTGTGACATGGTCAGGGCCCCATGTTCTTAAGGTCAAGGTGGCCTCAGTGGGGATCTCCCTATGTAGTGACCTCAGGGTTTGGTCTGAATTTTTCTCATCAACAGGGATACTCCCACAAGCTTCCCATCTCTTTGAATCACAGAATACATTCCATAAATATTTTTAAAAACCTAAAATCTTCATGCTAGAAGATACTGTAGAGATTACCAGCTATCAAACCGTACATAATGCAGGTATCTTCTCTAATTGCTCCCCACAAGAGGCCACCACACCTTCTGCCTAAACAGCCCCAGCAGTGGGAAGGTGACCAACCCATTCAGCAAATGGGCACTTGCTGTCATTTTTTGATAGATCTTGACCCCTCCTAATAGCCTATTAGATGTTCCTGAAGCTTTTTTCCTTGTTCTGTGTCCTGGAGGAATATAGGATCCGTCTACCCCCTCTCCTCATGTTCACCCTTCAGACACCGGACCCATGAACCTCTTCTTATATAGCTCATCTGTTCCTCAGATGCCATGTTTTCATATTCCTCACCAGTCTGGTCTGTTACCTCAACTTCCCTAACGTGAATGACCTTTGGAAATCCAAGTTCAAAGTAAGGGTGCTGGTTAGAAATAAATAGGAAATAATATAGTCTTTGATTCAAGAAATATTAATCGAATAATGCCACCCATGTGGCAGGCTTGGGCTGGGAATAAACAGTAACCAGGCACATGTCGCTTCTATCCTCAGAAGTTTATTCTGACGTTCAACCAGGGTCACCGTTCTTAACCCCTCTGCACTGTAGCAAATACGTTAATGCTTAGACTACACTGTAGACGTTTTGATTCTCCACATTGGAGGTGGAAAACAGGCATCTTTGATTTTTGAACATTTCACTAGTAAATCTGACACATGCCCTTGAATAACAACCTCTGATCTAGAAGAATTAACATGTAGAAAATCCAAGAAAAAATTTTAAAAGAGTAACTCTTTCAGATAGTAAAATGTTATTGGCTAAAATAATTTTAACAATGTGGTATGAGTATTGAAATGGACACACAAACCAGTGCAGGCATATGAAGGTCCAGATGTAGAGTCCTGTGTGTGTATGTGTGTGTGTGTGTGTGTGTGTGTGTGCGCACACACACATGCACACTCATGTATTTGTGTGAGAGAGACAGTTTGTGGTATATAATTGAAGAGAGGATGGATTATTTAATAAATGGTTTTTAAACAGTAAACTTAAACACTTGGGAATAAAAGAAAAGAACCAGACAGACATCATACTTTTAACCACATAAATTCTAGTACTGTAAGAACATTAAAATCTAACCTCAGGTGGAGATGTACTATAAAGAGTAGTACTAAAAGCAGAATCCATAAAGGCAAAGACTGTAAGATTTGATTAAATAAAACTTTGAATGGATTTATGTAAAAAAAAGGCCATAAAAAATTCAGATATTAAGTGGACAAAATTATTTTCAATATATATAATCAACAACAGATTACCAACCTGATGCATGAAGAGCTCTTAAAAATCTTAAAGAAAAATATACCTGGTCTCTAGGCCTGTAAAATGAGCAAACTATAAATGCTTCATAATAGAAGAAATGTAAATGAAGGGACATTGGCCCCACTCATAATTAAAGAAATGCAGATTCAACCAGTAATGAAATACCATTTCTTTTTTCAAGTCAGCAGAGAAAATCATAACAGTGTGGGAGAAAATGTGCAGACATGAATACTCTTCTTCAACGCTGACATTATATGAAATGGTTGAAACTCTCTGGATGATGGCTCTGTGATATGAATCAAAAGCCTTAAAAATATACATGCCTTTGGACTCAGCAATTCCACTTCTTGGAATTTATCTGAAAAGAATAAGTACAAATGTACATCAAGATTCAGCTGCAAGGGTGCTTCCTAAAATACTTTATTAATTGGACGATTAGTTAGCTACTCAAATGTCCATCAATGAGGAAATGTTAAATAAACATATGATACCTACTTATAATGCAACACTATGCAGCTACAAAAAGGCATAATGTGAGAGAATATTTAAAGACCTACAGGGTAGGGGTGCCTGGGTGGCCCAGTTGGTCAAGCGACCAACTCTTGATTTTGGCTCAAGTCATGGTCTCAGGGATGGGGGATTGAGGCCTATGTTGGGCTCCATGCTGAGCATGGAGTCTATTTAAGATTCCTTCCCTCTCCCGCTGCCCCTCTTCCCTCTTTCTCTTTCTCTCTCTCTAAAATATAAAAAATAAAGTCTTTTTTAAAAATAAAAAAATAAAGACCTACGGGGTAGTTGCAGTACATTGTTAAGTCAAAAGAGATATTTGCCAAAAGAACATAGTCAGTTTATAAAAAATAAACCAGGATATGTGTGTAGAAAAGTGTCTGAAAAGATATACCCCAAGATGTTAGTGCTGCTACTCTCTTATTTTTATCTTCTCCCTTTTTTCTAATTCTGAGCAACAAACGTATATTACATGTAAACTGTAGTACTTGTGTAACAAAAGAAAACTAGTAAGAGAAATCACTTAAAGTCTCCCCACATGTGTTTAAGGGCTTTCACTTTTGCCTCTCTTAGACCTGAGTGAACTGGGATTAGGGTGGCATGCAGCTTCTTGAGGAGAAAGGAGCCCCCAGGCATACAGGGTGAGGCCTGGTTGTCCCCTTCTCCCTGAGGAGAGGAGGGATCGGGGCAGCAGCCCTGTTCATCCTGCAGAGGTTCCCAGCAAGTCTGGGCCAGAGTGGGCCAGTGTGATCCAGAAGCTCCTGTGGCATCAAGAAGGCAAGAAAGGCAGCCCCTCATAATCCTTAAAGGAACATCCCCCAGTAGTCCTGATTTTCTTTCTGTCTGGCATGTATGTTTCTCTATGCCTTTCTATGTGTGTCTTTGTCTAGAAGTCAGTGCGATTCAAATATTTAGCAAATGCTTATGCTATACTTGCACTTACCCTCAGTGCTAGGACAAGCCAGTGGCACGAGCCACTCTGGCATTGCCTGCCTTCAGGAAGTTTAGAGTCCAGTGGTAGAAATAGACCATCTAATATACCACGGCCAAGAGCAGATAGAGGTAGCAAACATCCAGAGGCCACCCTAGGGCTTGGTTAGGTGGTGTCCTGAAGCTGAAACTTAGGCCGGTCTTCAGGGATGAACAAGTATTCGCCAGGACAAGAGGTGCTCCAAGCAGAGAATCAACACAGTGTCACTGATGTATGACCTGGTCTCTTCTTCCTTAGAACCATTTAAAGGCTTCACCAGACCCTTAGTATAGAGCTCAAAATTGTAAAGTAGCCAGCATGAGCCTATAGCCCTTGCTCACCTTTCTTAACCTCCTTCTGAGCCCTGTAAACACTAAGTCCTGGCTACATTGAAGCTCTCTCATTTCCTAGAACTTCCCAGGCTTTCATTGTTCTCTGGAGCTTTGTGCATTGGGATGTTGTTCTTCTCTCTGGAACACTTTCTCCCTCTGCACCATCTCCACCATCCCTCTTGTATGACCAGCTCTTTATCTTCTGAACTCACTTCCTCTAATGAGCCTTCCCAACCCCTTCTCTCCAGGCCTGAGATGTGAACTGGGCTCCCCTCCGTGGGCTCCCCTCCATGGGCTCCCACATGATCCTGTGCCTTCCTGCTCCCCCCACACAGACTCCAAGCCCTTTGGGAGACATGCCTACCTTGTTTCCTGCAGCTTCCCTAGGTTCTGGCTCTATGCCTGACACAAGAGGAACTCAAGAAATATTTATATGAATTGAATTAAACTGAACCCAGACCCTTCTGCAGAGGGCAATGCCTCTAAGAGTATCTCAGGTTAACAAATTCATTAGGTTACTGACTCTGATTGATCCCTAGCAGGCAGAAGAACAGCTGGAAAAACTCAGAACTCTATGAAATTCAGAATGGTTCAACTTTCCAGCCAAAGGGAATAGCTAATTCAGGAGTCCAAAGAATGTGCCCCTGCTGGGACCCCAAAAGTGACATTTTCTTCAATCCATAAGGCTGCCTGGGAGTTAGACAAGCTGAGCAAAAAGAATACCTACTGTGTGCCAGACACCGTGCTGTGGGCTCTGCATCTGCTATCCTAATTGTTCCTTGCTCCAAGAATTAAATGTTACCTATGAGGATACTATCATCCCCATGTTACAGTGGAGGAAACTAGGAATTCAGGACACACTGAGCAACTATGGCCCAGCCCCTTCAGCTGGTAGATGGGCTATTGACCCAGATCTCTGTCCCCCTACCCCCAAAGCCCATGCCTTTTCCATGGCTCTGAATGTCTGCTTGGCATGGTATCCGCATCCTTCATAGGATTCGACATGGTCACTCCAGTGAAGTATCGGTTTGTGTGTGCATCTGTCATACCAAATCTGGATTCAAACTCCAACATGGGGCCTCTCAAGCTCTGTGACAATGTCTTCATTTTCTCACAATGGCCAAAAGAGCCCCAAGCAATCAGCACAGCTGGGAAACCCAGGGGCTTCATCTCAGTTGTTTACTCATCCTTAGAATACCAGCCAAATGTTTACTCCTATGGAAGGGCTGTGTTTGCACTCTAAAGAATAGAGTGCGAGGCTTAGTGCTTCATCAACTCCAATTCCCCGTACTGTGTCTGATCTACTCTCCACCCAACCCGTGTTCTAGCCAGGAGGGAAAGACATGTATTCCACCAAGCCTTTTCCCAAGCACTGTAGACTGAGAACGGTTTCTCGTTATGTGTTGGAAGGATAGGATACACATGGGCACACATACCTGTGCATCCCCAAAACGCTCATACCCCTCCTGTCAAAGACTGTGACCCCATGAAATCTTCCCAACCCTGCAGGCATAGTTGGCACTCTTCTTCTGTGCCACCATTCTGGACTCTCACTATGGATGTGTCTGTCTTCTCCGCTAAACTGGGAGATCTTTCTCACTGCTTAGCCCAGTCCTGGCACTTAGTAGGTGCTTAGGATCTGTTCCCTTTGAGGAAATAGATTAATAGATGCATCTCAGTTGCCTGAGCACAGGGCATTTACAAGCTGCACGCCTGATTCCATCACCCCTATGGGGTTCTCTTTCCCCAGCCCCCACCCAGAGAATCCCAAATACTCTGGGCTCACCAGCTCCTATCAACAAAGAAGCAAGACTACGAAAACATCTAAAATATTTTAGCATTGAGAGCTTGGACCCAACCATCATTTATCAAAAACTTGTCAGTAATTATCTAGAGGAGTATTCCTCAAACTTTTATGTGCCTACAGATCTCCCAGGGATCTTGTTAGCATGCAGATTCTGATTCGGAAGGTCTGCGACACAGGCTGAGAGTCCACATTTCTAACAAGCTTGCAGGCTAGGCCTATGCTGCTGGTCCATGGACTTTGAATAGCAAGTGGATCCAGCTCCCCTAGTCTAGCCAAGCACCTGCCCTTAGCACGTCCACGGCATACATTCCCGTGGGCACGCTGATGTGTGGGTGGGCATGCATTTACGCATATGCCCACCCAAATACAGACTGACATCTGGATCCAGTCCAAGAGCTGCTCCGGGTGTTAAGATCCTGCTACCCCATCTTTCTCACCGCCTGACCCATCTCACCACCTGGCCACTCCTACTGCCGGTTCTCTCTCCATAGTGGGAGAAGCAACGTCATGGAGCAGTTAGTTATGCAACCCTGCAGTCAGACTGCACCCAGATCCCAACTCTGCCACCTGCTCACTGGGCGACCCTGGACAAGTGACTTTATCTCTTTGTGCCTCAGTTTCCTTGGGTGTAAAATGGTGATGAGAGGTAATTGTACCCATGTCATAGAGTTATTGATGGGATTAACTGGGTTTTCAGATCTTCTCTTCCAGCTGATAGGGGCCAACTACAGGGCAATAAAACACATAGCATAGGGACACGCAGATACTTAGTGCTGAAATGTTAGTGAATATTATTGCTTTTGTTTAGTGCTTGCCATTCTGCCCTGAGCACCTTCTGAACTACATTTGATAGTGCATTTGTCAGTCTGTACTATAGCTTTTTGTTGAATGTCTTGTATATCCCCTTGCTCCTCCCTGGCCCTGGATCCTAGCCTGGAGGAAGCACTTGTCAAATATACAAATACTTGTTGAGAAATGAATGAGTGAATATGTGAATGAGTGAAAGGCTGTGAAGCATTCTCATGGACCTAGCCATAAATTTTTCAGATTTGACAGCCATAAAGCAGTGTCCTTCTCCCTGACCTGTGGGCAAATGGCATGTTCCACATCATTCGGGCACATTCATTCTGGTGCACCCGTATGTGACTATCAGTGCATGCTCACACCCTTACCCACTGATAGACATCCACAAATTGGAAATGTTTGTGCTGATCCCGTCTCGCAGTGGGGCTGCTGCAGCCATCTCTGCATTTTGTCACCCAGACCCTTCCGGTCTCTTGGCAGGTGTGTTCTTTACATTCCACACCTTCCACCTGGAAAGTGGCCACGACTACCTCCTCATCACTGAGAACGGCAGCTTCTCACAGCCCCTGAGACAGTTGACGGGCTCACGGTTGCCAGCCCCCATCAGCGCCGGACTCTATGGCAACTTCACTGCCCAGGTCCGCTTCATTTCCGATTTCTCCATGTCCTACGAAGGATTCAACATCACCTTCGCAGGTAAAGCATGTTGGGGTCCCCTGGGGGAAGAGATGGCAGAACATTCTGCCTCTCCCTCTGCTGTCAGCCTCTGGTCTTCCCAGCAGATAGACTGATCCCCTTTTCAATCCCTGGGAGAATGACCTCATTGCTGCAGCAAAAGATAGTTGGGTTAGACACAAGGAGGACCTCCCCATGATGGGCTGGGAAGCAGGTTTTTGGGGGGGATCTTCTTCCCTTGAAGGTGTTTAAGATCCATTCTGAAAATCACCAACCCAACTGGTTGGACTAGGACATCCCCTCCTGCCCTAGTAATTCCTGAATCTTTTGCTGATTTCACTTCCACTATTTCATGACCCCAGCAATTAAAAAATAAGAATAGGAAGGGGATTTGAAATGAACATACTGGAGTATTTGAGCCTCATTTGGGGACTTCTTTACCAATGCTTATTTAGTAGTAGTAGATATTTATCTCTGTGTTTAGGAATCCTGAACAGAAAGCTCTTTAATTTGACATTCAGGAAGAAAAGCAGACCCTTCACTGGTCTGGTCCCAAGTATCCCCACCACTCTTGTCCCATTGCTTCCCAGAGTCCCTCTTCTCCTCCCACGGATTCTCACAGGGTGGATAAGAGATATCTGGCCTCTAGGAATTGGGACATGGCCCAGCTCAACCCCACATTGTCCCTCCAACAGAAGCCATCTGCCATGGGCCTGGCCAGGTCTGGCCTGTGGGACATATCCAGCCACTGTGCCTCATCCCATCTGAGGGAACCTCCTTCTCTTTACCACATAGAGCCCTGGGGCACTGTGTCCCAGAAGGAAGACACCCTTGGGGACAATGGAAATTGTCATTTCTGTGCCCTCACTAGAGGTATTGGGCAGATCCCTGGCTGATAAATGCCATCCCTTCATGCTTGCCATCTGCCTCCAGCACCAGCATTGCCGAGACATAGTTTGAGTGAAGCATTTGGAATCTTTCTCCCGATGTAAGTTGCCCTCGGCTGGGTCATACATTCTGACCCTCTAGAACCAAGCCGATTGAAATTATCTGGGTCAATGCCTAGGGAGAGAGAGGCAGGAGAGTCTTTGAGCCCTGAGGCTTCGGGTTAATATGGGGATGAAGGGACAGAGGAGGGAAGGGTCAAGTCATGAGGAACCTCATAAATACTCCCAGGAAGCATGCTTCCAGAAATGCCACGTCCTTACTTTGCTTGCTGTGGGGAGCCATCCCCACCACTGGAAGCATAGTGTTACCTCACTGTGTCTCTCTGCCTCTGTTCTTCTTAGGATTGTTCTTCTTTTCTCTTTACCTTCCGTGGGCCAGTGTGTATGTATTCTGACCTCTGTCTGTCTTTATGGCCCTTTTCTCCCTAGTGTTTTTGTCTGTAAGTTTCCATATTCTGTCTCTGACGCCAGCGCTCCTGCTCCTTTTCCAGAATATGACTTGGAGCCCTGTGAGGAGCCTGAGGTCCCAGCCTACAGCATCCGGAAGGGCTTACAGTTCGGCGTAGGTGACACCTTGACCTTCTCCTGCTTCCCCGGGTACCGTCTGGAGGGCACGGCCCGCATCACGTGCCTGGGGGGCAGACGGCGCTTGTGGAGTTCGCCTCTGCCAAGGTGTGTTGGTAGGTGGTCACGTGCTTTCATTTTGCTTCACTAATGGGGTGGGCCAAACGTTAGTCAATTGCTGTGAGGTAGGGAAACACACGCGGGCCCAGAGGCCAACAGGCCTGGGTTTGGGGACTGCCTTAGCACACACTTGCCTGCAGTGGGGCCTTAAGTGGGAGGCCTAACTTCCTTGCCAGGCTCTGAAGAAGGCTCTTCCGAGCTATGGGCCCCATGGGTGGGAGGAGGTAGGGTGATACCCAGGGAGCGGGGAAAGTTGCTGGCTGGCCCTCATTTATAAGGTCAATGGCTCTGCTCTCGCAGGACTCTCCACACAGGGCCAGCTGGAACACAGGCTGGGTGAATGCTCGCCATTAGCCTTACAGTGAAATCTTGCCTAAAACCCCAATATCCCAGAGAGCTAGAAGCCACAGTGAGCTGATTGCAACAGGAGCCGTGAGGTCAGCCCAGCCGGAGACCTCTCCATGGAGCCCGGGGCTCGGCCGAGGACAGTCGTAAACAGGCTGGCATGATGGACCCGGCTGGGGCTGCACAGTCACCCAGGGTCAAGGTCGGGTCTCCGCTCAGTCACTTACCAGCTGTTAGATCTTGGGCAGGCCACCAAACCCCTCGGCCCCAGTTTCCTGGCTGATAAAACAGAGATCACAATAGGCAACTCATAGGCTTCATTCCAGAGTAGATGACATAATTTACATAAACCAGTAGGGTGCCATGTAATTATCACCATTTTGCCAATAACCTTTTTATTGTTATTTATTAATAACCAATAACCTTTTACAGTCCCAGAGAGCAAACATTAAGACAAATAGATGCAGAATTCCATTTTGGCCAGTTAAATCATCCCAAAGTTTATCCTTTTTCCCGTAACCATCCCCTAGAACCTTGACCCTCCCTGACCCAGACACACATTCAGACCTACACGTTTCCCCGTGTAGGTTCTGTGTCTGTCTGGCTGCCAGCAGCTCTTTCCTTCTCCAGGAAAACATCCTTCTAAGTAGGTCTGGGGGAAATTTTTCTTGAATGGGATTATCCGGGACCACAGATGCACACACTCCTTAAGCTCTTGCCTCATTGATCTCATTACATAAACTCATTCTTTAACTTATTATTCCAATTACTGTGTGTTCATGACACCTCACAACATTTTCATTATTACATTTGTCTTCTGTTTCGTGTGTTATTAATAATACACAGCAATTATAATCACCTCTAATTACCACCAGCCCTGCAACAGAGCCTCGGGTTGGAGGTTTCATGGGAATGCCCACCCTGGGGATGCTCCCAGTTGCCACAGGCACTGTGGGTATAAATTGGATGACTTAGCCCACACAGTGTTACCAGGAAACATTCCCAGCTGTGAAGGAGATGAACAGCCCTGGGCTCTAATTCATGGTGTGATGGGGTGACACAGCCCCTGACCTCAGGGGCCCCTGGACTCGCTGTGGAAGAGACAGCCCTGACTCCAAGGGCCCCCCGGTCTGCAGCAGGAGACATGGCCCTGTCCTTGGGAGCCCTGGTGTGATGGAGAAGAGTGAACCCTCTGCCTCCAGAGCCCCAGACTGATGGATAAGACACAGTCCCTGCCCTTAACGAGACCTCTTCTGATGGGGACAACAGAAGTCACAGATGCCTCAGTCAGTGGCAGGACTTTTCCTGTGCATATGACTGTTTGTTTCTCCAGAACATTTATTTGTTTCCATTGATGCTTGTGTTTAGCTTTTCAGTGCATCTGCTCACCTTCCCTGTTACTTTGGAAATTCTCCCAGAAGCAAGTGTCATGTCCCTCTACCTTCCTGTACCTTCCCTGGTGCCCAAGACAAAGGCCCTGGCAGGGAGTCCAGCCCTGGTGATCAGCCAAGGACTGGCCCCATCTGAAGCTACCAGCTCTGTGTCTGTCCTCATCAAGGTGTCAGGCTGTGAGGGAGAGGAGACAGGCACACTGGGGCAGCGATGGCCACAGAGCTATCATGCAGGAAGCCAAGGCTAGGGAAGGTGTCCAATAACATGCCAAAGCCCATGCTTAAGGGAAGCCAAATTTAGGAACTAGGCAGAGGGCTAGAGGCATCAGGACTAGTGACGGTGTTGTGAACACACTTCCTAAGGAACTTCTCGGGCTTTCTGCCATCCCCAAAGCACAGGCACCTAGGGCTCCAGATGGAATCAAGTAAGCTGCGTAGATTCACCTGGGATCGATGGGGAAAGAGAGGAGGAATCACACTTGTTGGGTGCCTATTATATGCTAACCACTCCCCACATGCTCACTTGTTTAATCATAAAATCCCATGTGTTTATTCTCTGTAGTCTTACGCGAATGCTGTTATTGCCCAGATGAAGGCAGATGAAGAGACCGAGGTTCAGGGTGTTGATAGAACTCAACTGTCTGACTCCAAAGTCCATGCTTACCTCACTGCTCCCTGGGCCTCTCCCTAGATGGAGAGGAATAGTGTGTGACTCCAGAAGTAACGGACAGCTGCTTCAGGGTGCTGCCCATGTGACAAGACTGAGTAATACAGGGGCACAGCCCTTAGCTCCCCCTCCCCAAATCCCTGCGCTCATCCCCGGGCCCCCAGAAAATGTCCACAGGGTGCCTGTCCACAGCTATCACTTTAGTCGTATGCCCCAGCTCAGCACATTCATTATGCACATTTGGACACTTTGTAGACAGGCTCGAAGACAAATGATCAGGCCCCTCTAGGAAAATACTGTGGGTGGCTTAAACACCAGATATCTATTTCTCATGGTTCTAGAGCCCAAGCAGTCCAAGGTCAAGGTGCCAGGAGAGTCAGGGTCCAACAGAGTTCCTCTTATAGCCTGCAGACAGCAGCTGTCCGTACAAGGCAGAGAGAGGGCTCCAGTCATTTCCTCAGCTTATGTGGTCACTAACCCCAATCACCTGCCAAGGGTCCACCTCGGGACACCATCACACTGAAGATTAGGGCTTCAGTGTATGGATTTGGCCTCAGGCTACAAACATTCAGTGCATGGGAATGGCTTATATAAACTCCTAGGAAAGTGAAGCTGTCCCAAACTGGCCAGAGCCCAGGGAGCAGGGCCCATTGAAAAAGTAAGGACTTGTTGTGGGACACGGACACTGTCTTCAAAGGTCTAAGGAGCAGCCTTGGGGACAAGAGAACACACACATGGGCATAACTAAGATAAGAGGCTCAGTTCTGAATGTGCCTGTGTCACAAGCTCCACCTACACTGCCGGCCTGGTATACATCAGGCTTAGGACAATTAGGGTTAACTGTGTGGCCCATTGGTTGACCTCAGGGACAGCCTTCTACCGATGACTGTGTCCAGAATAGGGACACCGAGGGATGGTTTGGAGAAAGCAGACTTGATACCATCAACCTCAGAGATTCAAGATGTGCTCCCAATTCCCCATATGTCCAGACAAGTAATGTGCCTGCCATCTGGAGTGGTATTTTCATCCTTCTGGAACCTAATTATTTTTAGGACTGTACATCTTCTGAGGTCTGTGTCCTCCATATTCATTCATTCACTCATTTTGCAAATATTTATTTTACAGACAATCTGGGCTAAGCCTTGGAAGTTTAGATTCATTAAGCGTGACCCTAGCCCTCAAGTAACTCACATTTTAGGTGGGGGCTTCAGGCAAGTAACAAGCAGTCGGGGTGCAATGCGACAGATGCTCTGATCCAAGGAAGTACAGGGAGGGGCTTTACAGCTATTAAAGACCTTAGAGAGACAGCTGAGGGTCTCTGCGACCATGCCCTGCCCCTGAGCTCCCTCCCCTTTCACCTGCTCATGAAAGAGACCGAGATTCAGGGTGTTGATAGAACTCAACTGTCTGACTCCAAAGTCCATGCTTACCTCACTGCTCCCTGGGCCTCTCCCTAGATGGAGAGGAATAGTGTGTGACTCCAGAAGTAACGGACAGCTGCTTCAGGGTGCTGCCCATGTGACAAGACTGAGTAATACAGGGGCACAGCCCTTAGCTCCCCCTCAGGGGAGCTGATTGGGGGCTGGGGAGAGAGAACTAGGACCGAGCCCTAAAGGATCAACAGGAAGAGACAGAAATATTTACAAATGGTAAAATAAAATGTGATGACTGCTATAAATAAAAGTACGGGAACAATGGGGAAAGGACTAATTCTGGAGGAGGAGAAAAAGATGTCGAGAGGAGGCTGTGAATTCATTAGCTGTTGAATGAAACAGGGTTTCAATGGGTCTATTCTAAACCTTTCTCCAAAGCCTCAGTGGCCTTAAAGTCCAGGACCAGGAGGGTTGAATTCTCAGACCCCTCCCCTTGGTAAATGGAGAGACTTGATCTGAACTGCTAAGTACTAGATTCTTTATTTTTAAAATAGGGATGATAATTATGCCTACCTTATGGGATTGTTTGTTATGACTGATGACTGAAGTTTGGAAGATGCTAGCAATAATTTTTTTTTAATTTTATTTTTATTATTTGCCCAAGGGGTACAGGTCTGTGAATCATCAGGCTTACATCTTTCACAGCATTCACCAAAGCACAAACCCTCCCCAATGTCCATAACCCATCCACCCTATCCCTACCCTCCCACCCCCCAGTAACCCTCAGTTTGTTTTGTGAGATTAGAAGTCTCTTATGGTTTGTCTCCTTCCCCATCCCATCTTGTTTCATTATTTTTCCCTCCCTACCCCCCACAACCCCCCACCCTGCCCCTCAAGTTCCTCATATCAGAGAGATCATATGATAATTGTCTTTCTCTGATTGACTTATTTCACTCGATGCTAGCAATAATTATTCAACGTTGACCCCTCTGAGTTTCTAGCCTCTGACACTAAAAGGATTCGTCTCTCCTCACTTGACCACCCCCATCCGCCCCTGACATCCTCCTCAGTCATTCTGTTGCTATGATACTAGACGAACAGGTGTGGAGAAGGGCAGCCTAATGCCACTAAGAAAGTACAGGATGCCTGGTGGGTTCATTTCTATTCCTGCAGTAGAGAGACAGACACACAGAACAAGAGAGATAAAGAAACAGGGCAAAACTACAGGTGGGCAGATATGTTAAAAAAAAAAAAAAACTTTGATAAGCAGTCCTCCAGATAGCCAGGGGAATGGACAGATAACCGGGCATTTGGGCAGGCAGAAAGGCAAACGATGTGTCATCCTTGTAAGGTCCTCCAGCACTGTGAGTTCTTTTCTGGATGTAGCTGATGGGGGTTAATTGGTGATTATTGTGATTCTCTTTCCAGCTGAGTGTGGGAACTCAGTCATGGGCACTCAGGGCACATTGCTGTCCCCCAACTTTCCTGTGAACTACAATAATAACCACGAATGCATCTACTCCATCCAGACCCAGCCCGGGAAAGGCATTCAGCTTAAAGCCAGAACATTCGAACTATCAGAAGGAGATGTCCTTAAGGTAAAACCAATAAATCTCATAGGGTTTAGTGGGTGACAGTAGGCAACAGTGTGCTGAGCACCTCCTCATTTTTTTCTGTGGGAATGACCCAAACTTTCATCTTTCCTCCTGAGTTCCAGGATACTGTCCTCATTCATCTGGGAGAAAGTGGGAACCCAAAAGAGAAGGGTCTGTGAGGGTCTAAGAATGTGGCTTTCGAGTTTGCTTTGGAGCTGACTGTTCTCAAATACATATGTGGTAGAGAACAGACTGACTGCCTGATAAATAATCATAAATTCAGCTGGAGGGACCATTGGATCAGGTTTTTCATCGTGACCTCTGACCATGAAGCTGGATAGTGAAGAGTTTGTGGAATATGCATGTGCATTTGTGTAGATATGTGTTTATGGAAATAGATCCTTTAATATGTACATTTCCACATGTGTGTGAATCCGAGTCTATGTACTAGCTTGGTTTGAGGGACCTGTGTGTGTGCATACGTGTCTCAGTGTATCGTATGTGTTTGCGCACCTGGGGACATTTTTGAGTATATGTTTTGGTAGACTAGTAGCTCATTGTGCCATGGTGATGGCCCATGTGTGGCAGTGGGGTTAAAGAAAGTGGATTCAAGTTACATGTCGGACAAAGAGGTGTTGGGACTTAATTGTAAAAAAGGGATTGTTACGACACTAAGCACACATATGATTTGTACGTCCTTGTATGTATGTGATTCGTGTGTATCTCCAGTAATATATGGTATGTGATTATGTGTGTAATCAAAGAGTGGACTCTGAAGAATTTATCTAAGAGCTCCCTTATTAAAATGGATTATAAGGAAAATCTCAGAGTGTATCCATTTTCATCTCATGCCAAGAAACTTTTTTAGCTTATCCTAATACAGTTTTATTGCCTGCAGCCCAGGAAGTCTTGACATCAGAAACAATCAGAGGTCACTACTCTGAAAAACCCAAAGAGAAAGCATTAAATAATCCCTATCCCTTAGGATTCTCTCTAGATATGATGAGTGTACTGTGCTTTTTATGCAGAGATGCTATTCTTGACTCATTCTCTGGAGCATGTGTTCTCGGGTGTGGGGTGTGTGTGTGTGTGTGTGTGTGCACGCATGTGCATGCCTTTGGAAGGTGTTTCTCACTCTTACCTGATTATACTTGGCCCATGAGATGACTGGTTGGGACCAGATATACTTGAAATAGAAAATATGAAAAGTGGCTAAGTAGGGACTAGGGCCCAGTTATTGCCTTCTTAAGCTCTACTTTGCAACCTCTGAGCTCCCCAGACAGAAAAACAGTGCATCTCCTTTTAAGCGAGCAATAGACAAGATTTTATAATTTCCAAGGGCCATGTCTTCAGGCAACCCCGAGACCTCGCCTTTCTCCATCCATGTGTCCATCGTCCACACCAGAGCCTCAGAGGATACAGCCAGGCCCAGCAAGGCCAAAGTGACTTCCTCTCTCCAGGGCTGCAGATGGAGTTGATGAAATGCAGAACCCTTCCTGCGTGAAGGCTATTGTCAACCCTGCAGAAAAAGGAATTTTGGAGACCTAACTTAGAAGTTTCAGGTTTTGAAGGGAGTACATAGCAGCAGTTCTGTGTGTCTGGCCTGATGAGACCAGAGGGGCTCCTTGGCTGCCAGAGGTCAATGGAGTAATGGCTGGTTCCTGAGCCTCTTCCTCACGGTGGTCTGGATTCCAGAGCACCTAACACATAGTCAGCAGGTGTTCACACCCAACTGCCCCATCCAGGTGCTGTCTCAGGATTAGGTGAGCAGCTCAAAAGACAGAAGAGAGACTTTGAGGCATTCGGGGTAAGAAGAGAGAGACACGGGCCGTAAAATCCAGATCAGAGGTCCAGGAGGACTTGTTTAGGAGGCAGGACCCCAGGTAGTCCTGCAGGGTTGTGGAGAGAGGGGGATGTATGCCTGTGTCTTAGGGGGATGTTCCCAGACTTCCCTGCCCAGCCGGCCCTGCCACCCAGGCTTCTAATAGTGGGTTCTGCCTTCTTGTCGAAGAAGACCCTTTTCCTCCTGTGTGCAGTCCTCTGTAGTGTCCTCCTCAGGAGGCTGTATCTCTGACCTGGCTGAAAGGCCACTCATGGGACCCTGGGACCCCCAGAACTTCTATAGAACAGGGCCTGGGAAAGGGAGGGCAAAGCATCCAGGGAGGTGGGGTGGTTTCCTGGAACCCTTTCCTGTTCTAAGTATTCTCAGGGTGGAGAACCTGGGACATGAATAGGTCCAGAACTATTTCAGAACTAAGAGAAACCCACGGTTATGGTTTCCCAAATAGGATTCAGAATGGACCTGTAAGCCACGTCAGCTGCTGTGGCCCTGCTGGGCCAGCATGTCAGTCTGGTCTGCCTTGACATGAAGGTGTGCAAGAGCTACCCAGAGCACTAGTCAGCTCCCAGAATATCTCACCCTTGCCCCACTGGAATTCACCCACCTGCCAGAACACTGGTGAATTCCTAATCCTGAGGACTTTCTTGTCCCTCCAAAGAAACCCCAGCGCACATCTGAGCTCCTGACCAAGGAGACTGTCACCTCCTCCGGACCTTATTTATTGCCCAAGATACAATATTCCATGCATCTGACCAACTCTCCAAACTGTCTGTGTGGTCTTGTACTTCTGACCCGTGAAATGACTATTCGCTTGCGTTTGTGACCCCTGATCTATTTCTTACCTTTAATAACTGAAAATTCCTTAAACCACACCCCTACTCTACTTCAGCTTCTCTCCCAGAACTGATTCCTTTTATTTTGGCTCCCACCAAAATTCTGACATCAGCAAGACAAGCAAGGGCCTTTAAATTACAATAGAATGGAAAGACGACTTCCAGCTCAAGATGGGAAATGAAGCATGTGGCTATATATAACTGCGTCCTCTGTGGGGCCTGCTGGAATGATTAAAAGGAGGAAAAAGCAGAGGACTGTGGCTTCAGCACTAGAAATTAGGCAAGGGTACCATTCGCATATCACTTAAAGGAATTTTTACCAAATAGAATATCCAAAAGAGTCCAGATTGAGAAAGGGCCTAATCAAACCATGATTCACATAAGCAAAGTGAAATCCTGACTGTGGATGGAATGCCAGAAACCAGAAGGAAAGATGCATCTCTGGCCACCTAGCTCAGAGCAGCAGAGCCTGGAGCCAAGGACATGCCATGGCCCTGTTGGCAGGGACCAGATGTCCACACCATTGGCTCTTTGGCAAGTGTACTAGGTCTGAGAGACCACACAGAGCCTCCATTCCCTCTTGGTGGGACTTTCTCGGCTGCCATGTGGCTTTTGTTGGCAAACCAGATGAAGTAGGGCAATGCCTTGGTTGGTGCCTAACAAGAGTGGTCAGATGCATTAGAAAAGAGGCACCACACTCACACACACTTCAGCACCAGGAGCAGGGAAGGCTCCTGCTGCAACCTTTTCTCAAGTAATCCCCCCACTCCCCTCCAGAGACCACTGGGCATTTCCATTCCACTCTTTTATGCTCCTCTGCAATGGTGTGCTAGCAAGAAAATTAACTGAAAGTGTGTAAATATTCCGTAGATCAGAAGAAGGGGACCTGTCTGAAGAGTGAGAGCTAATTGCCCCTCTGTAAGCGACAAAGAAGAAAGACTTTAAAAGCAGCTCCTACTTTGTATTCTTAACAGGATTTGGGAGAATCTTATATTTATGACACAAAAATAGGCATTAATGAAAACAGAGCAATCTGAGCATCTGAGATGAGGAAGGATTAAATAAAGATGAGAAACATGATCACCCAATTAAAAATGGGATAGAGGCAATGAACGGAAGAGGGTAAAGCACAGAAAAATGAAATCGGTTTATTATGAGATGACTTTGAGAACTTCTCTCACACCTCATAAGGAAATTAAAAAGAGGATCTTCTATGTTAATAAAATGTACAATCAATCCACAGTCAAACTTTATGTGCCAAATAACATAGCATGAATAAATTAAATAAAAACTGCTAGAAATGTAAAAAAATTTTAATAAAGTTGCATTCATGGTGGAAGATTTCAATATACCTCTGTTAGTTTCTGATGCATCACCTAGGTTAAAAATAAATAAGGGCTTGGGTAGCATGAATTCTATAACAATAAATCCAAAGGATGTAGGAGAAAGAGGCTTTTTTAAAGGTAAAGTCAAAGATGACTGGAAAAATGCAACCAAAAAGCAATAGCAACTGTTAATAAAACCAACTGGTTCCTTGAAAAATAGCTAATAAAAAACAAACCTTGCAGGACTGATCAAGGAATAAAGAAGCCATTGATATATAGTTTTAGAAACAGAAAAAGGAACATAGAGATGAGGTAGAGATTATGACACAATCAGAAAATATTTAGAAACGGGGTGCCTGGGTGGCTCAGTCGGTTAAGCCGCTGCCTTCGGCTCAGGTCATGATCCCAGGGTCCTGGGATCAAGTCCCACATCAGGCTCCCTGCTCGACAGAGCCTGCTTCTGCCTTTCCCTCTGCCTGTCGCTCTGCCTGCTTGTCCTCTCTATCTCTCTGTCAAATGAATAAATAAAATCTTAAAAAAAAAAAAGAAAGAAAATATTTAGGAACAACTATAAGCTAAGGAATCTGAATGCTTAGGTAAAATGGATATTTTTGACAGATTAAAAAGTACTAGTATCAAGAAAAGATAAAAATCTGAATAAACCAATACTTACTTAAAAATTTTGACTTCTCCCCCATATCCTGTCTCAAGGGCCCCAAACATAGAATATTTTACAGGTAAACTAATACAAATTCAAGGAATAATTAATACTACATTAATTAAACTGACTCAGAAAAGAGAAAAATTGGCATCTATCTCCTCATTTATTTTATTTAAATGAGGCAAGTAGAAATATTGATAGCAGACTGAATAAGAGCCATAGAAGAACAAACTATTAGACCAGTCACATATGATCATAGATTTAAGCACCCTACATACAATGTCATATTGAATCTAGCTGTATATGAAAGCAAAAATGACCAAGCGGGACTGGTTCTGGGGTTGTGAGGATGTGTCAGTATTAGAAAAACTCACAGTGTTACATAGTAAGCAAACCCTATGAAATTGACATTTTTATAGGCCAAAACTGGTCACATATTGGCAATTTCATGTGGTTCAACCTAATATCCTATAAACATTAGAAGCCAAAAATATGTAATCCTGCCAGTACACCCCAGAACATCACGTAATGAAATTCAGTAGTCATTCATGATTTTAAGATATCTCAAAACTACGAAGAGAACTTTATTAAAAAAGTTCCTACCAACACCTATAGCAAACATTATTCTTAATGACAGAACTTCCTAAGGATTTCTGGTAAAGTCAGGAGCAAGACCAGAGTTGTACTGTCACCAGTAGTGTTCAACATTGTGCTGCAGATCCAAACCATCACAATCAGATCAGAGAAAGAACAAAGAAACTATAAAAATTAGAGAGGAATATATAAAATTGTCTCTTCTATTTAGAAAATACAGAAGAATTGGTGGACTGACTATCAGAACCATTAAGACAACTCAGCAAAGTGGCTGATGTGTCTACAACTAACTAAAATATATTCCAGGGAAAAAAAGATCTCATTCATAACAGAAGAGAAACCTATAAAACACCTAGGAATAAATCTAAAAAATGTGCATAATCTTTACTGAGAAAAGTATGAAATTTTATTTTGAAGGACATAAAACTGAGATGCAGGGAGGTTTCATATTCATGGATAAACAAAGGATATGAACAAGAAGTTCACATGAGAGGAAAGTAGAATTATGGATAAACACATGAAAAGATGCTAAACCTCAGTGATAATCAAAGACATACAAATTAAAACAAGATACCACTTCACACCCATCAAATTGGGAAAAATTAGAATGCCGAAAATACCAAGTGTTGGCGAAGATACAAAGCAATGCAAACTGTCATACAGTGTCAGTGAGAGATTAAATTTGTATTACTCTTTGAAGAACAATCTGGCAATATCTAACAAAGTTAAGGATCCATCTTCCCAGCAACCAGCTTCTCTATTCCAGGCATATGCCCTGGAGTAACTCAAGCATGTGTACAAGCAGACATGTATCCATGGGAATGTTGCATTGTTTGTAACTGTATGGACAGAGCTGTCTGTGGAGTGTAGTTACTTTGAAGCCAGCCATCTCCTGAACTGTCATATCAGATGTAATGGTACATGTGCATCAAAATATCAAGTTATACACCTTAATGATATACAATTTTTATTTGTCAATTATACTGCAACAAAGGTGAAGAAAATAAAAACACCTAATAGAGAAAGGAAAAAGAAAGAAGTTTAGTTGTTAACGGTTGTGTATGGATTCTCTTGGATTTCTCAGAGACCAGCCCATCCCTAGTATTTAATGAGGAACTGGACCATCAAAGCATTCTTATAGACAAGCAGTATTCTGTTAGAAAATAAATGTAGACAAAGGCCCATCTGGACCATCAAAGTATTCTTACAGACAGGCAGTATTGTTAGAAAATAAATATAGACAAAGGCCCAATTCCAATTGCAAAAATATATATATAAATACCCAAAAATAAATACAGAATTTTACTGAGAGACATACAAAACAACTTGATTAAATGGAGCCAGATTCCATATATGTAAGAAGATTCAGTATCATGTAGATGAACTTTTTATCTTACTAACCCATACCTATGATGTTAATCAGTTAGAATTACACAGGTTGTTCGGGGGCTTTTCCTGGCAGGGAGTAGCAAGAGGTGTGCTTTTTTTTTTTTTTAGAAAGTTCATCTTGAGTTTATCTAGAAAAATAAACAAGGGGGAATAAATTTTTTAAGTTAAAAGAGCAACATGAGAGACTGTGGACTCTGAGAAACAAAGGGAGGGTTATGGAGGGGAGGGGAGAGGGTGGATGGGTGAACTTGGTGGTGGTTATTAAGGAGGGCACGTACTGCATGGAGCACTGGGTGTGGTACATAAACAATGAATCTTGGATCACTGAAAAAATAAAATAAAATAAAAATAATAAATAAATAAATAAATAATAACAATAGCTCTGGAAAGGTTTATTTTTTTTTAAGATTTTATTTATTCATTTTGACAGAGAGAGAGATTACAAGTAGGCAGAGAGGCAGGCAGAGAGAGAGGAGAGAGGAGGAAGCAGGCTCCCTGCTGAGCAGAGAGCCCGATGCGGGCCTCGATCCCAGGACCCTGGGATCATGACCTGAGCCGAAGGCAGCGGCTTTAACCCACTGAGCCACCCAGGCGCCCTCTGGAAAGGTTTAAAAAAAAAAAAAGAACAAGTGAAAGAGGACTTGCTCTACTAAATATTTAAGTATATTATAAAGCTGTGGTAACTAAAATGGTGTGGGTCATGCACAGGAAAAGACAAATAGGTAGCAAATAGAAATAAAGTAGAAATAGAGTAGACTAGAAAGTTAACAGACAAAACCAAATGTGTATAACTGTATATGTGATAAAGGTCAATTTAAAATTGGTAGTGGATGGAATATTTATAGTGTTCGGTTAAATGGCTAACCAACCAAGGAGAAAAAAGTAGACTCTTATCTCCTCTCATGCCTAAATAAACTCCAGGTGGACTTAAGACAAAAATACTAGAAGAAAACGTTGGCTTATTTAATTATCATAATTCTATAGAATGTCTCTTATCTGCCTGGGCACACATTCTGGACAATGATGTGTGAATAAGTATAGTGTGGGTTGGTTTAATTTTATGATGAAAATTCCTGCAGTTATTTAAATGGCGTTAGGGAAAAATAGTTAATGCTTCAAAAATACGTACATTAGGGCGCCTGGGTGGCTCAGTGGGTTAAAGCCTCTGCTTTCGGCTCAGGTCATGATCTCAGCATCCTGGGATCGAGGCCCGCATCGGGCTCCCTGCTCAGCGGGGAGCCTGCTTCCCCCCTCTCTCTCTGCCTGCCTCTCTGCCTCCTTGTGATCTCTCTCCCTCTGTGAAATAAATAAAATAAAATCTTTAAAAAAAAATTAAAAAAAAAATACGTACATTATATTAAGTGAAAGAGCAGGTTACCATATAGTATCTATAGTTGGATCTTGTTTTTACATGAAAAAATAAAGAAATAAAGAAATAAATATATATAAGGAGAAGCACGCATAGAACAAGCCTGGAAAGATAGTCACCAAAATGTTGTGAGTGCCGAAAGTTGTTTTTTATGTTCTGTGTGCTCTTCTGTTTTATAAGTTTTCTGCAATGAATATTTTATCATAATGACACATTATGAACATTTTTGTCCTTAATGAGTTAGAATGAATTATGCTTGGAAATTAAGGAAATAATCCTGTTCCCATTATACTTTTATTAATTAACAATAATCTCTTAACATCATCATATATCCAATGAATGCTCAAGTTCCCAACTATCTCATAAACATCCTAATATTTTTTTAAATTTATAGTTTATTTGAATCAGGATCCAAATAAGGCCCATACATTGAATTGGTTGTCTCATACAGTTTTTAATCTATAGGTTTCTGCCTCCATCTTTTTTTTTTCCTCCATCCCTGGTAATTTATTTGTTGAGGAAGTCAGGTAACTTGCCCAGTGGAATTTTTCATATTCCGGGTTTTGCCAAACATACTCTCAGAGTATCATTTATATCCCTATATATCCCTCCATCTTCTGTATTTCCTATAAGTTAAAAATTGGATCCAGTCACTTGATAAATTCAGTCTTTTTTATTTTTTTCTTTTTCTTTTCTTCCTTTCTTTCCTTTCTTTCCTTTTTTTTTCTTTTTTTTTTTTTAGCAAAATGACTCCGTAAGTAGTGGTGTACACGATATCTGGTTGTTTCTCTTATGTTTCTCCTATTGTGATGTCAGCAAGTGTTGACAACTAATGTCTTGATCAATTAATTCCAATACGTGTTCATGGGCACAAATATTTTTATTTAGCAACTTGGATGCCCCAGTGGTGTAAACTCTTTGAAGGGGTGTCATCTGTCTGTCTGCTGGAACGCCAGAATTCTCTCAATCTATCAGTGATATTGTACATGGAATCCGGAAACAGACTTGAGGCTCCCAGGGGTCTGAACAAATCTCTGTAATATACAGCACTGTTAGCTTGAAGGATGGCTTCTTTTAGAAGGCTTTGCTTCATAAATAGTAGAATGGAAATATTGTTCCAATTTGCTGGCAGCTGGCACCACATCCCGCGCCATGCACAAATATTCATCACCCACCCATAGATCCCATCTTTGATATTTACCAGAGCACTAGGGGGGTCCTTCACTCAATCACAACTTCTGTTGTTATTTGTACAATTATCTGGAAAGGAGCAGCAACCTCAGAACCTGGGGAGCCAGTTCATTATTCTGATGATTGTTGTCTTTCCTAGTGCTCAGAAGTTCAGGGGACAGATGGGAGTTGGGGAAGCCAGATGCCTGCACCATTCCACCCCTGGCAAGCCCAGCAGGCCCTTGCTGGAGCCCTCATTTTAGGAGGGAAGGGACAAAGGCTGAGCTTGGGGAAAGGAAAGGCACGATAACACGCTGGTCATTTTTACCCTGTGCTTCTGGATTCCGGGGGCCCGGGTCTAGAAGAGTCGTTAAGATAGGCCACTGCCACAGTGGGGTGGGGTTAGGCAGAAGGACAGTTGTCTTATCTGGAAGGACAGGACTGTTTAGCAATGCAGAGCTGTCGAATGCTTTCAGTGCGCCTGTCTGCAGAAACAGATGGCTTGGGCCTTCAGGCGGCCCCATCCTGGCCTGCCTGGGCTGCTGAAGAGTAAACTGGTGCCATACGGGGGTTGGGGGACAGAGCAGAGCTTCACTGGAAAGGTTAGAACAACAAGAAGTTCCTAGAGACTGGCTTCACACTGAGATGGGCTGGGCACAGAAGGGCACCGAGTAGAGACAAGAGGAGCTGATCACTTGCTCTGTTGCTAGCTGCCTGTGCCATATTCCCTGCATCTGAGGCTCATGGCCCCTGCAGCGGTCGGCAGTGGTGCTAAACTGGGAATGTAGGCTATGGCATGAGAAACTGTTGTTCAAAATAAGGCCATGCTGACATTGGGTCGGGGGTCTCTCATACGTCCAGGTCTACGACGGCAACAACAACTCTGCCCGTTTGCTGGGGGTGTTCAGCCGTTCGGAGATGATGGGGGTGACTCTGAACAGCACATCCAGCAGTCTGTGGATTGATTTCATCACTGATGCCGAGAACACCAGCAAGGGCTTTGAGCTGCAATTTTCCAGTAAGTCTCTCTTGCATCGGAGTGGACAATGAAGTCAGGCCTTCCCTGGTCCCCCAAACAGGGAGGTCGGGCTCCAGGACGTCACCCCTCATTTAGAAGGTGTGGTTTTCTCTGACTAGCACATGCTGAGTGGACTGTTTCCTTTGAGACCTTGTGCCTGTGCTCTGGGTAAGTGGCCACTTGGCATCTGCTCTAAGGTTTGCATCTGTGGTTAACTGAGAGTCATGGCATACCTGTTGCTCACTAATACTTCCAAAATATAAACACTGAGGCTTTTAACTTAAGGCAACCAAACAAAGCCTTTCCTAATCACGGCATTTATAAAATAAGGTTGGCTATGGCCAGATGTAAAAAATGCAAACACTAATGTATAATTATGTTCTTTTGCACTACTCCCTAGAGACTTCGGTCTTGATTCTTTCCCTCTTCTGTGGTCTTAGCTTTGACTTTTACTCCTGCAATTTCAAAAACAGAAAGCACCAGGTTGTATGCAGCCCCAGGGTACTTGGGATTATATCTCCACACTAGCCCTTCACGGCCCTTGCGTTCATTGATTTGAGCTCCTATACTTGCCCGGGAGATGCCAAGAAAGGTGCTTTTCTAGGTTATTTTAAAATCCAATGAGTATCCATCACCTGATAAATGGATAAACAAATTATGATGTATCCATCCATACAATGGAATGTTATTCAGCTGTCAAAAAGAAATAAAGCACTGATCCACGTGACACCGTGAGTGAACCTTGAAAACACTGCTAAGTGAAGGATGCCAGTCACAAAGGCCACATGTTCTATGATTTATTTATATGAACTGTCCAGAGTAGGCAAATCCATAGAGAAAGAGAGGAAATTGGTGGTTATCAAGGGCAAGGGGCGGAATGTATATAGGGTTTCTCTAGAAGTGATGAAAGGCCCTGAGGTGGATTGTGATGATAGTTGCACACCTCTACAAATGTACTAAAAGACACTGCATCAACACTTCAGATGGGTGAGTGTTCATTATGTGAATTATATCTCAATAGAGCTGTTAGAAAACCAGTGAATCCACCCCAGGTTCCTCTTGCCTGGGCCCCTGGCCATCTAGCCCAGGGCCCTGTGCCTGGTACAGGGAAGAGGATTGAATAAAGTTGCATGTGAATTCCATCTCCATCATCTGGGAATGTGTGACTTTGGAACGATTTACTGAACCAGGCCAGTGTTTTTGGTCGTTACCCCTCCCGACAAGACCCCTGGGGATAAGGAACGTGAAGTGCCGTGTGGCAGGTGCTCTGTAGAGACCTTCTGCATAAGCCTTCTCCAGCCCTTCTCAATAGACTGTATTTAAACAGAACGTAATTGAACTTTCAAACATGCATTTGAAGTGACGTTTCCCTATTACACAACCCCGTCAGAATGTCCCAGCAAGCCAAATGGAAAGAGCAGCCCTGCTAACAAAATGCTCCGGGGGTCAAACAAAAGAAATAGAAAACCCAGACCCTATGTCTGAAAACTATTAAAAGCTGTCCTGGGAAAAAGAGCTGAAGCCATTTCCACGCAGCAGCCAGGAGTGAATCCTGCATGCTGCACCTCTCCAGAGCACAGCTGCATGGGGCCCCCTGAGCGGTGAGGCCGGCAGAAGCCAAGGGCACATGCCTGGTGGCTTCCACAAGGTCACGGCCTTCACATTGAGGAAGGAAAGGGCATGTAGCTTCTGCCACCGCGGGCCTTGCTTACCCTCTCTCTCCTCTCTTTGGCAGGTTTTGAACTCATCAAGTGTGAGGATCCAGGAACCCCGCAGTTTGGCTACAAGGTTCATGACGGAGGCCATTTTGCAGGAAGCTCTGTGTCGTTCAGCTGTGACCCAGGATACAGCCTGCGGGGCACTGAGGAGCTGCTGTGTCTGAGTGGGGAGCGCAGGACCTGGGACCGGCCTCTCCCCACCTGTGTCGGTAGGAGGCCTCTTGCTCTTCGAGTGACCACTTGCTCCCCCCGCCGCCAGTCCCAGGCTGCCAGCTCTGGTCTCGTGAAGGCTCTCCCATTGGACCCTGTGCTCCAGCGCCTTGGGGCTGCCTAACTGGACTCAGTGCCGCTATTCACAGGAGCCAACCCTCACCCTGCCCTCTTCTCCGTTCCCTCACTTTTACACCTCATTCCCCCCATGCAATAGCACACTCAGGCGGGGGGCTTGCCACTGTCACACGTTGAGCCAAGTGGGTCCACAGCCAAGTCATGCCCTAGAATTATAATGCTGGTGACAGAGAAAAGGGAGGAGCATCAAGTAGGAAGAGGTGGAGCTTTGGCCTGGGTTCCAAGGGTTCCCACAACACCCATACTCAAGTCTCCAACTCACTCTGGGCCTCAGTTTCCCCATAGGCAAAATGGGGCTTATGCTCCCTTTTCTGGGGGAAGTTAGAAGAAAGAGTAAGATCATGAGCTAGCATCTATCTCTTACTTGAGAAAGAATATAATAATGAACGAACATCTTCTTAAGCCTGTGGTGCTTCCAGAATGTCAACAGAGGCTCTCTCTAAGCTTTCTCCATGTGTCACAGATGAGAGAAGCCTGGTCCAAAGCAGGAGTATGAAGAAGGCAGAACCCGTCATTCCGTCAGTCTCTTCCTCTCTCACCATCCACCTCGCTGCACCTTTTACCCTCCCTGCATATCAGGGTTCCCACCACGCTGCTCTGTCCTGCTTCCCCATCCCTGAACCCTAGGCCTTTCTCTCCATCCCCTTCCCCTGGTGCCACAACTTCAGCATGTCTGTTGTACAGCGCTGGCTAATCTTATAAGAACAAAACATCCACTGGGAAAACATTTAAGTGCCTATCAAGTGCCACACACCAGAACTGGTGCAGTTATATGTTTGGGTATGTGCAGAAGCAGAGAAATAAAAAAAAAAAAAAAAAAAAGGGAACAAAGCATTTTCCCCTGCCCTTGGGGAGCCTATAGCCTAGCAAGGCAAATAGACACATAAACAGATAATTATAATACAAGATAAGCACTATGCAAAGAGTTATGGGCAAAGTGTTGGGAAACACAGGGAAGTTTTGCACAGACTTGAAAGGATGGGTAAGAATTCACCAGCAGGAGGTAGATGGGGGCTGGGCTTCTAGCCTGAGCATGTGTGAGGGCTGGAGGAGTGAACCAGCATGGTACGCATTGGTAATGGCCAATATCTTTTTCCCCTAGACAGCTCCATGTTAACAGGATGTTCAACACTGTTACATAACAGAGGGCCTGAAGGAGAGGATTTTAAGCCTGACAGTGGACAGACAAGCATGGCGACCTCTAAGTAACCTATATAGTCTTCCCACTCCCTCTGTGCCCAGTTGGCAGGCACGCCCCATCCCTTTCTCCCTGCATCCATGTTTTTGTCCCCTGCTTTCATTCATGTGCTGGGCCCTATGTTGGGCACTAGGAACATTGACAAGGGCAGGTCCCAGGCCAGCAAGGGGGACACATGCATAAACAGATGGCAGTTTAACACCACGGGCAAACTAGACCAAGTAAAACAGGAAGGAAATGATTCACGTTACAGGACAGTTGCGTGCTTTGCCAGAAAGATTCACTGTAAGGTTCTTTTGAATATCAGATGTGCCAGTTGGGCTGAACTTAGCAGATCCACCCAAGCAGTACTTACTTTGAACCTTGGAGGTTTTCCCCACTAAGACTCCCACAGACCCCACATAGAGAAATGAAGCTGTGTATTTGGGGTGGCAGATACATATTTTTACATATGTCGTGTTGTGGTGGACTTTGTCACAGTCCAGCAGAAATGACCACTGTGGCTTATTGATGAGTGGACCATGCAGCCCAAACGAAGCAGCCAAGGTCTAAGAATGGGAAGAAGGGCAAAGAACAGAAAGAGTAGAGTCTTCTGGTCTTATCAGGGCATCTGCAGTTTGTTGGCCTCTGGGCTCCTCCCACCCACGTGCCAGCCCCCAGATGTTGGCCATCAGGAAAAGAGCAGTGGTGTCCATAAGGAAGAGCCCCCCACCCCCACGCTGCTGCGTCCAAACACTCACCTTGAGGGTACCACGAGGGGCTTCTCCATCTGGTTCAGGGAAGGAAGCTCTAGCCAAGTGCATGGATAATGTTCTGCCACCTCTCCCCTACCTCCCTTATTTGTGGGGCCAGACAGGCTTCCTTTCCCCAGCTCACGGTCCATCCTCTTGCCCACATCCACTCTCCAACATGGCCCACTCAGCCCTGCATCCCTCAAGCACCTCCTGTCCCAACAGCATACTGTGGGGACTCATTACAAGGTGTGAGCAAAGGATCTGGTCTCAGGAGCAGGCTTACTGGCAGAGTGCCTCCTTCCCAACCCTGCCATAGTGCTCCTCTGTGGAGCCACGAGGCTCTCGAGATGCTTAATGACGGTGAAGGCCCATCTTCTACCTGTGACTTTGATCCCATCTTCTTCGGTTTCTTCTAGGATTTTGCTCAATCCTTCCGTTTCCTAAAAAACACTGCAATAATCTCCTGCTCTTCATTTTCACTCATGCTCCCTCAACTCAGACCCTTATAGTAATTTTCCTGGGAAGCAGTAAGTGTCACTTATTCATCTGATCATCCATGTATCTCCCCATTCAGTAAACACTTACTGAAACGTCTGTAACGTGTGAAGCACTATAGCGGCACCGGGTGTGCAAATAGTAGGACGAGGTCCCTGCTGCCAAGGTGTTTGGAGTCTTGTGACGGAGATAGACATGACTGTAACACGGTACACATGTTGTGATAAAAACCTGCTCGTGTTAAAACAGAGACACAAGGGAGGACAGAAGCAACTCTACCTGGGAGGGGAGGGCCCACAAAAGGTTCCCCAGGGAAGACATTTTCAGGCCATCAGGCCACGTGGAGGCATAAAGAGGCCTCATGTTCCTGGCTCATAGCATTCATAAGGCATGACTGGACCAAGGGGTATTGGGAGGGGCCTAAGAGGCCAAAGGGAGCCCCTCTGGAGCTTGGGCTTCATTCCAGGAAGGAAGGTTTAAAGCAATCAGTGACCCGGTCAGTTTGCATTCTAGAAAGGTCCATCTGGTAGCACTGCTAGAGGGAGAGTGGGCAATTGTGCCACCCCAGAGATGGCCAAGGCCTAGGCCAGGACTCTAGCAATAAGGCCCTGGGGCATTGATGGTGACAGATGCCCCAGAGCTTCAGGGGCTAGGTCCCGGAGGCAGATCACATGTGGTGAGGAAGAAGGCCAGAGCATCACCACCTTCAGAGCTGGGTGACTAGGTGGTCCGATGGGGAATGTAGACCACTGCTCTGGTCCCCTGCCTCCAGTTCCACCCCTCTGTGCCCTTCAGGCTGCTCCCAGAGTACACTTCCTAGCATGTACAGTTCACTAGCATGTAAGGTGACCAGTTCTTCCCCAAAAGAGTACATAGACACTAGCCTCATGCACAGTGCCATTGGCTGTCTGACGCTGGGCCAGCTTCATAGCCCTGTCTCCCACCCCCATCTCCTCCCCTGGCCCCCATCCGCCATGCTGTTGCCTACTGCCAGGACATTTGCCCTTTCTCCTCTCTCCTTCTGTGTCTCCCACACCTCCCCTGCCACCCAGCCATCCTGACCCACTCCTGCTCCTCCGTCATGCCCCATGCGAGGGGAAGTAGCCGCTTCTCCTCTAAGCTGTCACCTCCCACCAGTGGGCCTCTGTTGGGGCCCTTGGTGGCTGTTTCCTCTAGACCATTGGCCTTGGGAGGAAGGATGCAGTGTCTTACTTGCCTCTATATTCCTGGTACCCTGCATAGGCCCCATGGCTAAAGGCCCAGGTTCAAGTGTCTGGACATGGCCAGGAAGGCTTGAAGGAGTTTGGGCCTGGAGTAGGCTGTCAGCCCTCTACCCAGGGACCTTTTAAAAATGGCTTTATTGAGATACAATTCACATCTCATACACTTCACCCCTTTAAAGTGTACAATACAGTGCTTTTTAGTCTATTCCCAGAACTTTGCAACTCTCACCACAATCAGATTTTTGAACATCTTGTCCATCCAAAAGAAGCCCTGCACCCATTAGCAGTCCCTCCCACCTGCCCACTCTCTCCAAGCCCTGGCAACTTCTACTGTACTTTCTGTCTTCACAGATTGTTCTGTTTCGGACTTTTTATATAAACCGAATCATATGATACATGGCCTTTGGAGTCTGGCTTCTTTAACTTAGCATCATGTTTTCAAGTCCATTCCTGTTGTAATGGGTAGCAGTCCTTCATCCTTTTTTATGATCAAATACTATTCCATCATACGGATTACACCATATTGGTCTATCCATCCATCGGCTGATGGACATTTGAGTTGTTTCCATCTTTGGGCTGTTATGCATCAGGCTGCCGTGAGCATTTTTGTGTGAATGCATGCTTTCATTCTCCTGGATCTGTGCCTGCTGGTGGAATTGCGGGTCCTACGGTGACTACATGCAACATTTTGAGGAACTATGAACTGGTTTCCCAAAGCAATGGCCCCGTGTTGCCTTCCTACAAGCAAATGTATACGGATCCCAGTTCCCCCACATCCTCACTGACACTTGTCCTGTCTGGCGTTTTGATTGCAGCCACCCTTGTGGACATGAGGCGTATCTCACTGTGGCTTTCATTTACATTTCCCTGATGACTAATGATGTTGAGCGACTTTTCATGTGCTTTCTGGCCATTTGCATACTTCCTTTGAAGAAATGTCTGTTCAGATGCTTTGCCTGTTGTTTAATCGGGCTGTTTATCTTTTGGTTGTTAAGTTGTAGGGGTTCTTTGTAGATTGTGGATACAAGTTCCATCCAGGGGCCTTTCTCTATGCTCTGCTCAGTCACCTGGAGGGAACTTGGGCATATGGACAAGAGGAGCCACTGAGTCCCTGCTGACCATGCAGGCCACCCCATAAAGCTCAATTTTTTGGGATTTCTTTCAGCTGAGTGTGGAGGGACAGTGAAAGGAGAGGTGTCGGGGCAGGTGCTGTCACCAGGGTATCCAGCTCCCTACGAACACAATCTCAACTGCATCTGGATCATCGAGGCTGATGCTGGTTGCACTATCGGGTAAGTGTCATGGCTGGCAAAGTCCCCATTGCTGGCCGTTCAGGAAAGTTGTCACCAGCAACATCACCTGGCCCCTCAGCTAGTGGTGGACCCTGCCCACCTCACCTGGAGGCCCTTGTGATCAGCAGTGGTCGCTGTGACCCCAGGCTCAGGCTGGGGCCAGTGGAAAACCTGGAGAGGCCGGTCTTAGCCTCATAGGGCTGCCGTCCAAGTTCAGACAACTCTCTGGCCTCGATGGCACAGTCCCAGCAGAGAGCTGAGGGCAAAACTGTAGGTCATACAGACCCCAGCAGGAATCCCAGCCCTGCTACCTGCTGTTTGCAGGACTTGGGGCACAGCCCTTATTTGCTATTACAGTAGCAGCGTCTCGGGGGAAAGCACTTAAATGGGACAGTGTGTGCAAGGTGCCCAGCATCGCACTGGGAACGTAGCAAATATCTAGGAACGCTTCTGTGGTTACTTCTTGAACAGTAGTGTCAGCTCAGAGCCGTACGATCCCAGATCATCTCCTGTTCTCAGTCTGAGTTTCCCCATCCGTAAAGTGAGGGCAGAAATGCTGGTGTTTGAGGGTTGCAGAGGCAGTAGTTACAAAAACCCAGCAATGTCTGATACTTCATACATACTCCCTCAAAATATAACTTCCTTTCCATGCAAGCACCTGACGAGCAGGAATTATTTATGGGAGTTCCAAAAAGTCAGAGAAGAAAGGAATGTCACCATTTACCCAGCACAGAGCCTGACACAACTATCCTCTTATCAGTTCTTCACTAATAGTAAGTCCTAATAATAAATAGACATTGTTCTCAGTCCCATTTTATAGATGAGAACACTGAGATCCCAAGAGAATGCATAGTGTGTCTCAATTCACACAGTGAGTCCCACAGAAAACTGGATGTGAACCCAGGTTTTTCTGAATCTTCACACTGTTCACACTGCTGGCAAAGCTGGGCCTTGCTTGAGCTGTGGTTCAGATGAGCTGTGAGGAAAAGAGCAGGTTGAAGGAGCAGGTAGCAGAGGTCTGGAAGGAGGATTGAAAGGCAATTGGAGAAGAGACAGAATCTGGCTGGAGAGGCAAAGGCATGTGGACAAAGAAGGGAGGTACAGAGGGTTGATGTATGGTGTGGTCCTGGAGGATTGTAAATGCCAACAGACAAGAGGGAGCCACGGTAGGTTCTTGAGCAGGTTGTCCCACCAGGGTCATTTAGAGTGGAGAGAGCTCATGGGAAGAAAACCAGTCAGTAGTCTACCACAGTGATCCCGGAATGAAATGTTGAGGATTTGCAATAGTGGGGAGCCAAGGCAAGGAGAAGTGTAGCTAGAGAAGATTCTGCCCTAGAGAGTTTTCAGTTAAAAGGAATTGACAGAATGGATACATTGCTACAAGAGATATAGGCATTTCTGTATTTGCTGATGTACTCGGGTCCTTAGACTCAGTTCAATTACATTTAAAGAAATACACTGAGTGTTTGCTATGTGCACATTTTTGAGCTAAACCCTATGCAAAATGAGGTCAGCAGAGCTCTTAGGGGTTTTGCACTATTAGGGGGACAAGTTAAATATACAAATGCATCCTGCACACTGTTGCTGGAATAAGCTTCTGGAAGCACACCTGACCAGCTCACCTGCTAATTGGAAACCTTCCATGACACCCAAGCTCACAGAAACTAAACATATCCTGGTTTTCAAGGCCCTCATGACCTCAACCTACCTGCCTAACCTCATTTCCCACCCCTTCTCTCCAGGGACACTCCGGCAAAGCCAAGTGACTGGTGGCTTCTGTGCACATCCACACTCGTGACCTCACTCTGTGCCTCTGTTTCCACTCAGCCCTCCCTGCAAATCCCTCTTCCCTTCAGAGGTTTATGTCTGAAATTCCACATCCCTCAAAGTCAAGTGCATGTGTCAGCTTACCCAGGAAATCTTCTGATCCCCTCTCTTGGACTCCTAGGAGTCATGTCCCCCTCTTCTGAAATCCGTTTCCCTTTCTCGTTCAGTCCCCAGACCAGCTGACCTTCCCGGATAGTGTGTGCGGTATCCATATGCACATTCGTGCTCATGCCTATTCTCTCTCTCTGCCTCCTTCTCCCTCCCTCCCTGTTTCTCTCTCTCCCTCTCCTCCTCCCCTTCGGTCCCCCCCGACACCCCTCACTTGAATAACCAGCAACAAAGTTAAGGGAATTCATGATTAGACCTAATTAAGACAAAAAAAGCACTGTTTGTGTTTGAGTCCTTATTCAGAATAAGATCTAGTGATTATTTTTTAAATGGGAATATCTTTGTAGAATGTTTCTATAATTTAAAAAAATACACCTGTTTTAGGGCGCCTGGGTGGCTCAGTGGGTTAAAGCCGCTGCCTTCGGCTCAGGTCATGATCCCAGGGTCCTGGGATTGAGGCCCACGTCGGGCTCTCTGCTCAGCAGGGAGCCTGCTTCCTTCTCTCTCCTCTCTCTCTGCCTGCCTCTCTGCCGACTTGTAATCTCTCTCTCTGTGTGTCAAATGAATAAATAAAATCTTTAAAAAAAAATTAAAAATAATAAAAAAAAATAAAAAATACACCTGTTTTAAAATCTCAAAATGCAAATAATAAATTTGTAGAGGTCAAAAATCCCCCTTAATCTTACTGTGGTCTCCTCTGGACACCTCACGGAAGATAACCATTGAGATCTGTTTGTTCTACTTGCTATTTTAGATATTTTGTATGGAGATATATACATCAAGCTGTTGTGGTAAACACAGTTTCTAAAACAAGATCATCTCTATGCATGGCTTAGTGCTTGCTTTTGATTTACTGTTTAATCCTCTATCATCATATTATTATGTCAATATATAGATCAGCCTCATCCTGTTTGATGGCAGAGAAGATTCTGTTGTAGGATTCTGATGGCCAAATAACCATCATTTATTTTTCCACTCCCCTATTAGCAAAGTAAATATTTTCAGTTTTTCACTCCAGTGAACATCCTTATACATGAACCTTTGAACATTTGTCCAATTATTTCCTTAGGATGTATTCTTAGAAGGCAAATTTTAATATATGGCCTCTGATTTCCCTCTTGTCACTGCAGCAATTTATACATCCACCAAAACCCTGCCTCCCCACACAGAATCATGAGCTGTTGTCAACCCTGTCAGTGTCTATCAGTTTGACAGACAAAATGATATCTAATTGTCTTTGCTGCTTCCAGTTCTAGTATATTTTTCTTTGAGGGAGTTGTTTTGTTCTTTTTTTTCTTACAGAGTGCTCGACTGGGTTGAATTTTAGATAGTCTGTCATTTCAGTTTAGATTTCCTTTTAACCTGAGCATTTAAATTGTTTTAATATATAATTGACTATGTATATTTCATATGATATTTTTGTAATTTTTACCACACTGTGCTCTTTTTACCTTTGGAATTTTTGTCTTCTTCTTGTTCCATGTATATTTGAAGAAAGTGAAAAGAGCACAAGGTTTTATATATTTCTTTTTTATCAAACATGTTATGCCTTTTTTCAAGCAAAACAGACAATGTTTCTTTATTGCTTTCTTTCGTTTTTAACTCTTGCTGTTGTTAGCTGATTTGATTTAATTGGCTTTGTTTTTCCCCCCAGTGATTTGAGAGGTTTTTTATCTTTTTTTTTTTTTATTCTGCCAGTGGTCTTGTGTTTTCATTAATTCTGTTTTCAACAGCATTTATCTTGTTCTCCTTTATTTTGGAAATCTTGTTGTTTTCATTTTTATTTTAAGGAAACAATTTTTTGTTTTCAGATTGCTCTTGACAGCTTACTTTTGTTTTTTCAGTGTATTTATCGTCTTGCATCTCCCTGAGAATACTGTTTATGTTTTGTTTTACAATGTCTCCTGTTTTTTCCTGCATTTCCTGCGACTTGCAGTTGGGCCATTTTGTCTGATCTGTCACCTGGTTTCCTCTGAGGAGCTGCTTCTCTTTCCATCCCAGGAGTTTTGTTGTTCATTCAGGATCAAGTTGTATATCAGAGCTGGACTCTGGCACCAGCCTGCCCACCACTCTGACGAGCTGTGCAGTTTGGGAAGATCTTTAAGCAGGTTCTCTTATCTGTAAAATGGTGATTTAGGATAGTACCTACCACCTAAGGCTGCTATGAGGATAAGTGAGTTAATGCATCTAAACACTCAGAACAGTGTCTGGCATGGAATTCCCAAGTGATGAGAGCTCCCTCCTGGGTCTGGGTAGGTGGTTGCTCATTTTATGCAGATGGGGCATCCCCTAAGCACAGAAGGCTGTAAATCACCCCTGAGAGTCACAGGTAGTGGGAGCAGGTGTCAAGCTTCCCCTTGGTGTGCCAGATGGGATTAGATGTGGGAAAGCCCACAGGCCTGTCCATGAGACCCCTCCCAGGAGCACAGACAGGACAAGGCTTTCAGATACCTCTCCTCACCCACCCCCCCAAACCCCAGCCAAGCACTGGAGGTGATCAGAGGGATCTGTAGTCAACCTTACCCCAGCAAGCCAGGCAAGGATAATCCCTTTCCAGAAGTGCCCAGGAGGGATGGTGGGGAGCTGCAGGGATCACAGTTAGCCCTGGGTGGGGTCCAGGCAGGAAAATGGGCTCCTCTTGGCTGTACGTGACAAGCTTGGCAGTCGGATTCTGCCCTTGAACACACGGGGTGTCTGCAGCATTTGGTAGGTGCTTTTCCCCTGAGTGCCAGGAATGGGACAGGATGGCCAATGAACTCCATCCAGGCCTGGAAGCTAACAACAGGAGAGCAGACAGTGAGCTGCACCCCCCATGTCACTCTTTCCTCTGTGGTCAGGACATAGAACATGGAAGTTTGATCCCCTATGGGTGAGACCTCTTGTCAGTTTCCAACGTTGGCTTAGAGTTTTCCCTGTTATAATCAGTGGACCAGCTCAAAGAAGAATTGGAGATGAGAGAGAGGCAAAGCCTTCTGCTCTTGGTCCTCCCCTCTACCTAACATTTATCAAGCACATACAGCATACCACATTCTTGATCAGTTATTACTGTCCCCATTTTACAGATAACACCATTGAGGCTCAGAAAGGAAGAATGTCTCACAGTTACCCAGGGATGTGGGTTTCAGACCCATTCCATCTAGCTCCAAGCTTTTCTCTCTCCTGTCATTCTGACCCCAGTTTAGTTCCATTTAACAAAACACACACTGAACACTTTCTCTGTATCAGAGACTGTGCAGTGGGAAACACAAGAATCAGACTAAAGCCAGCCTTTGTCTTCCAGGGGCTCACATTTTATGAGGAAAAGAGTCAAACAAACAGGTCCCTCCAAGACCAAGTAGATACTGTAAGTGAGTGTAATGTAAGCCAAGTTCAGTAATGGAGAAAAGACAGAGAAGGCCTGCCTGCAGGCATCGAGGCAAACACTCCAAATGAGGGGGAAGAGCGAAGGCACAAACAGAGGGCAAAATGTCAGGTCTGTCCACAAAAGAGTGCTCCCTCGATGCGGCTGGGGACTGCACGGGGGAGACGAGGTTACATGGGTAAAGAGGGCTCTCTGCAGGACCCGGTGTGCCAAGATGAGAACTCTAAATGGATTTCTCAGTATAATGGGGAGCCATTGGAATATTTTGAAGACAGTAACGACATTCAGTTCAATTAAAATACTTGGAGCATTTACTCAGTGCCAGGCGTTCTGCCAGGTACTGAGGGTATAAATATAAATAAGAAACAGTCTTTTCCCTTGAAAGTCTCAGTCTTATAGATAGACATTTTATCAGTTAGAAATAGAAGCTGAAAAACCGACTAAAGCTGGCTTCAACAGATGGAGGTTCACTTTTCTCTTGGAACAAGAATGCGAAGGTCCCATCCATACCCAGGGCAGCAGCTCAGAAGGACAGCGCCTTTCTTCTCACCCTGCTGTCCTCGGGCCCTGACCTCCCGCTTACCCTCAAAGAAGAGGGGAGAGGCCAAGGCGCAGAACTTCCTCCTAGGGAGGGTTTGTGTGTTTATTCGGGGAGAATCACTGTCCTTACAGACATCTTCCTACATTTGATTAGTCAGAACTTGCCACGTACGCCTGGCTGGGAAAGTGGGAAATCAATTTTGTTTTGCTTTTACAGTTTCAGTAGTAGAGATAGATGAGAGTTTTTGGAAATGGAGTGCAGACAGTCCATCCTACAGGGTCTGCTACAGATTCTAATGTGACGTGATAAACGCGATAGTGGAAGCTATGTGTGAACACAACCAAAGAGCATGTGAAAGAATGGTTCCTAATTCCAGGTGGGGGGGGGGGTGGGGGTGGGGGCAGTGTGTTCAGGAGAAGAGGGGCTCTGCTAGATGCATTTGAAAGCATGGTAGTAGTTCACCGCTCAGGGCGGAGGTCAGGGCACTGCAGGCATGTGGAAGGGAGGAAGGGGGGAACGTACGCAGCTTTTCCTGGAAGAACCCATTGTCTGGTGCGATGCGATGATATCTCCATTTCTAAAAGGAGATCATGGGTGGCAACGCAGAGGAGACATTGGCTGGGAAACCGGGGAAGGAGTCTAGGATAACTGAGGGGTCCTGGTTATATTCAGAAGACCTGAGCCTTGTTTCTGAGTACAGATCTGGCTAGGCTGGAGAGCTGCATGTGACTAAGGAACCGGGCAAAGGGAGGAGGCACAGTCTCTTCCAGGTGTGCCTTTTCTAGAGAGATCTGGGGCCCATGGAGGCTGGGAAAACTTGTTCTGGGAGCTTTGATTTCCACTCCTAATGCTCATATTTGGGTGTAATGGTCCTAGTTTGTTGATTTTTAACTGTAGGGATGCTTTTTAATGATTAATGCAAAGGGTGACCTGGAAGCTCCCTTCTTGGCTGTTGGTCACAAAGCAGTAGGATTACAGGGAGATAGAGGCCTGCAGTTTTGATGAACCAGAACCCCTGCCCAGTGGAGCTTGTCTTCCTGGGAGGAGCCTGGACTAGACAAAATATCTGACTGCGCCTAAGACCTGGAGTCCCTGCCTGCATTTTCCCATCAATCACAGGGCCACCAGCCCCCACTGCGGTCAGCGTCCCTTCCCTTCGACAGCAAGTGGGCAGCTGGCCCAGAGGAGGCAGAAGGCGCCAGAAGTGAAGCTTCTGTTTGTAGCTCTTGCCAGGAATCCGGGCCGCAGGTTTAGCAGTTTCCAGAAGGTTTGTTTTTGAGCAGTGACAGAGAGTTAAACCTTAAACAGAGAAGGTTCATGTACTTGCACTGTGAGAGCTGACCTCCTGCAGGAACTGAACAGATAAGCACATACACGGCGGGGCATCCCTTTGTCAGACTTGAGGTTTCAACGACTCAGGAAATCGTCAAAAGGACCTCACAAGTTTTTTGAAGGAGAGGATGTGGACACCCCCGCGGGTGTCAGTGTAAGAGTGGTGGGGGTCTCTGGAAATTTAGTTTTCATGGATCACCTCTAGAAAAAGAACACAAATTACTTCAAATCACCCAAGAATTATAACCCAGCTGAGCTACCCTGGATAGTCGAATTGGCCAGCAGACATGAACTTGACTGCCAGTTTGCCATCCTAAAAATGGACTCCAGGATTTCTTCAAGGAGGATTCCAGTCATTCAACAAAAGAAATGCAAACCGGCATTCCTGGCCACCCTGGACCAGTAGAGAGCTCGCCCTCTCAAAAGACAAAGTAAAAAGTAAGGAAATAAAAGAAACTTTTGTGATGCCACATAACACATACCGTTCTTTAAAAAAGGGAATCATTTTCCTAAATAAGATATTTTCTGAAAAGATTGTATTACAGTTAACAAAAGAAAATGTAAATGGATAGATGTATGCTATTCTCATTTAAATGTAAGAAATAGAGATGATCGGTAGCAGAAAGATGGATGATGGAAGGGGGGAGGGGAGATCCTGGGACAGAGTGACCTTGACAGCCACAAGTAAAGAATGAGAAGGAGATAATGACACAGTAGCTAAAATTTACAAGAGCAGCACTTGCCTTGTAAGAAATTAAAGCACTGAAGAAAGAGACAAGCTAGAGGGTCTATCTGAAACTGCAGAGAAAAGGCACAAGGGTGTGGAAACAATGAGAGAGAAGTTACCCAATGTAGAAGACAGAGGACCAACCAGGCATCACAGATGGAGAAGAGTGTAATAATAAAATCCAAACTGTGAGCATACTCCTCTGAGAAGGGGCAGAGAGAGGGACCAGGACTAAAGCATCTTTGGCGAATTGAATGGACTCACTGAGTTCCAGCCAAAATGAATTAGATACAACTTGAAAAATGGATCAGTTCCAAGGATAATAAAAGATCCCTGAAAGCCTTGGGCAAAACACACTCACACAGGTAAGCACACAACCAGTCCTCCTCAAATAAAACAGTCATTTACGAGACACCACCGCCACACCAAACCCAATCCTCCTAAAATCTCCCTCCGTCACATCAAAGGCTGTGACCAGCGGTGTTATGAGACCCAAGAATCATTGATTTCAGCCAGGATCTAATATGCACAAAAACCACAGAAAATTGCCACTGGGGCTTCTTGAAAAACTCGCAAAGACATCATAGTAGGCTGAGTGATGGCCCCTAAAGACATCAGGTTTTAATGACCGGAGCCTGTAAACATTAGCTTGTTTGGAAAAAACAATCTTTGCAGCTGTGATTAAATCAAGGCTCTTGAGATGAGATTTTCCTGGATTCTCTGGGTAGGCCCTAAATGCGGCCACATGAATCCTTGTAAGAGGGAAGCAGAGGGAGATTTTATACACACAGAGGGGAAGATACAGAGATTGGAGTGATGCAGGAGCAAGCTAAGAAGAGCCAACAGCCACAGGGACAGAGGAAACTCTTTTATGGGAAAAGTGCCTATTCCATGATAATGCTAACAGTCAGGGATCTTTACACAACAGATAACCTACCAAGAAAATGTAGAGTGAGATCTGTCATAAATACAAGAAATTGACAGTCGTAGAAGGACTTTAACACATCTTTCTTAGTCAAGTAAAAGGAAAAAAAAGTCATACACCTGAAACGAATATAACACTGTGTATTAGTCACACTTCAATAAAAATAAAGAGAACAGAAATAGAATTTGCTTTAGGTGATTTTACCGTTTATTGATTTTTGCGCTATGTATCAGGCTTGGTGCCAGGTACTTTATATGGGATTTCATTTACAATAATCCTCTCGGCAGCACTGCTGGACGGAGGCCATTACTGCCATTCGACAGAGAAGTAAACCAAGGCTCCACAAGGTCACCTGATGAGTGACCCCAGAACAAGATTTGAAGCTGTGTCTTTGATTCCATGGCCACTGTTCTTTCCCTCTGGGTTATGCAGCCCTTCAGGAGGCATGAACCTTTCACTTTATGGACAACATTTCTTCCGGGAAGAATAAAGACACATCTGCCCCTCAAAGAATCCCTGACACCTCCAGGACAGGTTCTGGCCCACGACAGGCAGTCACACAGCCTTCACATACAAGGTGCCCGTGATGAGAAGGAAGCCGGTCCAAGGTCACTGGCAAGGAAGGCTGAAACACACGGCAGTAGCCTAAGTCCTGTGTTTGTGCGCTGCCCCAGCCTCCCCAAACACCATCACCATGGTCACTTCAGTGACCTGAAGCTCAGGTTCATTCTCTCCCTCGTGGAAGTAACAAAAGAATCTTTTTTTCTATCCAATACCATCTGGCCCCAGGAAAGAAGAGCCTCTCATTTTGCTCTAGATGCCAATGCTTGCTTCGGGTTTTGGTCTGTCTTCTCCGCTTTTGCTCTTTGGATGGCAGGATGCTTTAATTATTATTGTCTGCTATTATGATCATGGTTTAATTGTTGGTTTGCAGCTCCGTGGCTCAGAAAGGGGCATTTTATAAAACAAGTATTATTTTCTTATCATCACTGCCAGTGTCACTGAGGATAATTTAGGCTGCATTCTCATTTGGGAGCAGGAGTGATTTCTGACCCGCTACCCCCTGCAGCAGCTGTTTTTTCATGGGCTACTTTCCCCTGATGTAAAGATCCGCCATTAGGACTCGTGTCTGGTCACCATCCGTTGTGTTCGTGTGGTAGCGTTCACTTGCTCAGGAGGACCCAAGGCACTTTCATATTCTGGGGCCCAGTCATAACACAAGTGAAATCAACGTGTCAAGATGCTTTGGATTTTTTTTATCTTGTTTTTGTGTATCTGTCTGATGTGCAGTGGACCTAGATGAGCCCCCTATAAACAGTGGGGTGGGCAGAATCAAAAGAGCATCCAAGGTGTCCAAGTTTCCTTGGGACTGAGGGGACTGAGGACCAGATCCCAGAAGCAGGTTTTGCCTGGGGACAGCTCTTGAGAGGTTTGGGTGCCTGCAGTGAGAATCCAGTGTTCCCCTAGCTTTTTAGATTGAGACTCTGGTGGGAAATCTCTACGTGTCATTGAAGCTGAGTGTCATGAGCCTTACTCCCTTACCAGCAAAGTCTCGTGGAGTCTTGGTGGCAGGCTGGTAGGAAGAGGTAAGGGAGCAAGGGCCAGGTGGGAATGCCCTCCCTGGGTCACCTGCTGCTGGAACACTGTGGGGGAAGGTGGGACTCTGCAGAAACACCACCAGAAAAAAGTGTCTAGAGATCCTGGAACAGGACCAGCCCCATCACCCAGGGTGCCCTGGGGTTGAAGCAGGTGACAGCCAGCTGAGCATTGAAGACCCAGCCCCGAAGAGAGCAGAGTTTCAAGACAGTCCCCAGGGGAGCCAGAAAGAGAACCAGAGACCAGTGGGGCTGAGGAGCTGAGCGGCATATTTGTTGGTCCCCGTGAATGCCCATGTTACACCCCAGGCAAACCAGACCCCAGACTTAGGACACTGAGACCAACTCCATCCCCTCCTTTGGTGGGAACTGGTCCTCCGCCCCTGTCCCCAGCCCTGCCCCACCACGGAAACTGCTATCACTAGGATCACAGAGGCCACACCAGTCTTGCCTTCTCTGCAGCAGCTTGGGCATTATTGCCACCTCTCTGAGACTCTCCCTTCTCTTGGCTTCTAGAGCTGCACCTTTTCCTGCTTTTCCTTCTACCTCTTAGTCTTAGTCTTCATGGGTTCTCTTTCCCCACTCATCCCTAAAGCCAGAATCCCCCACAAACTGCCTTCCTTATGTGCATCTCACGCTGCATACTCATTGGACAGGCTTGTCCAGACCTAGCACCTGCACCCCATGCTTGTGTCCCCCTGAAGAACTGGTACTTTCCTGGGGGGCTGGTCTCTCTAGCCCATCCAGGTCTTTGTGCTGCCTCTCTTCCTTCCCCAGTATTCCTCTCCTTCTCGTGCTCCTTGTCCACCCCCATGATCTGCACACAACCTGTGCATCTGACAAGACTCAGCTCAGTTGTCACCTCCTCCAAGGGACCTTGCCTCACCATCTCCACCCAGGTAGGCATCTGCTCTGTGCATACCTTGACCATAGTACTCATCATGCCACTCTTCGGGTCAGAGGCATGCCATATTCCCATCGGTGTTGTCTGCATCTGGTACCTGTTATCTCTTGATTGAATGTGTGACTTTCAGTATCTGTATATAGACTCAGAGAACCTACCAGGCTAGGTTTAGCCAGTGTGAGACCATGATTGCATCCTCCCCATGACTCCTGGGTTTGGACAAGGCTGCTGGCTCTGGACCTAGGTCGGTGAGGCTAGCTCCTATTTCTTTGGTAGTGATAGTCTTTGAAACCAGTTTCAGTGGGAAGATCCAAGCAGATGGATGTGGGCAGTTAAGAGAGATGTCAGAACCTCCAGCAAAATAGGGTTTATCTTCCTTAGCACAGAGGATTTCAGTCGCCTCTCGCCATGTGGCACACACTTGACAAGGAGAGTGGGTGAGTGTGGCTGAACTATGGGTATTCCTGCAAGATGGTGAGCAGTGCATTCATTCATTAGTTCAACCAAACCAAGAGCTTAGTGTGGGCCAGGCCTGGTGCTGGGTACCAAAGATATAGAGAGGAATGAGTCACAAACACAGCAGTCAAGGAACTCGGTAAGACAGGTACGTCATCGGATGGCTCCGATGCAGCGGGAGCACATGGAGGGAGCATCTCTCCAGACTGGAGCCAGGGGGTCAGCGGGGGTCGATATGGTGACCCCCCCAGGAAAGTGTCCCCGCTGGGTGTGGGGTATCAGCTAGTACATGCTAGTCAGGTGGTGTATGAGTTTATGGGGCTGTTGTAACAAACAGAATGGCTTGAAATGAGAACAGAAATGTATTTTCTCACAGTCCAAAGTCAAGGTGTCGGTGTTCCCCCTGAAGACTCTGGTGAACAATCCGTGTCCTTCTTCTGGCTTCTGGTAGTTGCCAGCCACTGTTGGCTTGTAGATACGTCATTCCAGTCTCTGCCTCTGTGTTCACATGGTCTTCTCCCCTCTGACCCCCCTGCTTCTCTGAATCCCAGTCTCTCCTTTCTCTTATGAAGACATCAGCCTTTGGGTTTAGGACCCACCCTAATCCAGTACAACCTCATCTAAACTTGATTACATCTCCAAAGATGCCTTGATTTCCAATTAAGGTCACACTGACAATTCCAGTTAAGGTGACACTGAAGGAGTTGAACTTGAGGGTATCTTTGTGGGTGAGACAACTCAGCCTGCTACAGGTGGCAGGTACAGGTGTGTGTGCGAGGGTAGGAATGTTTGGGGCAGAGAGAAGTTCCTGAAACAAGAAGACAAGAAGGAAACGGGTGGAGCAGAAAGGATTGGAGGTTGGCAGCTTGGGCTCCTGAAGGACTTGGCGGAGGAAAGAGCAGTGTGGTTCAGAACGATCGCCCTGGCCCACATAGAGAAGGTGAATCGAAAGGATGGGAGGGAGTCTGGATCCCCGAAGGCCAGTCCCACGTTTTATAAGCCTCTGTGCTGTTCCCTTCCTTGTGATCTTCCTCTCTCTCCATCTCCACCTGCTTTTCTTTTCTGTCTTCAAAACTGCTGCAAAGACACCTCCTCCTTGGAGTTTTCCTTGCTTCACTCAGGTAGAAGACAATGTGAAAGGAAGGCCTCTGGTACTAGAGAGATGTGCCCTGGATGCTGGCCCCGGCCTTACTAGCTGTTTGATACCCACTCCCCACCACCCCCGCCAGTGGTCTGTGTTAAACCCCGGGGACTTCAGTTCCCCCATCAGCAAGGTGGCAAAAGCAGCCTGCAAATCGCAGGGTTTTTACAAGGATCCGGCACATATTATTGTGTTTTCTTCAATCAGCAGCTGCAGCCTCCAGGGCAGAGACAGAGCGTGACGCACAGCACACTTGAGCCCTCTTCCCTGGCCCATGTCATGTCTGTGGCCCAAAGAAGCAGACACCCATGGGAGCAAGGTTTCTCTGTGAAGGAGGACCCTTCACCTCTTCCCCTCCCTTTGGTGCCTCCCGACCTAGGGGCGAGGACGGGTGGGGCAGGGAGCGGGGTCCTCAAAACTGTTCCCAGTTTTTCAAAAACCAAAGAAGACTGATGCTCACCTACAGAGGAGCTGCTCAGGCAAGCCCGCCGTCTGCCAGGCCTGGAATGAGCCCTATCGATCAGAACCTCTGATTAGCATTTTACAGACTTTGATTTCTTGCAGATGAAAACAAGTCTTCAATAAGAGTCTTAATCAGGGTGGTCGGTTTGACAAAGGAAGTCTTCCCTTGCTCTCATCAAGGATTTCTAATACAAGGGGGTCACCACACCCCTCCTTGCAGCCAGCCCCCCAGCTACCTGCCCTGCATCCACTCGAGCCCCTGCGTCTACTCCCATCTGGGCAGCAGGAGTGACCGTAAAGTGGAAATCAGATCTTGCCAGGCCCCAGCGGGAAGATCCCCCAAACTTTCCCTGCCACCCCGCTTCCTCCCCTCAGCACCTCCCCCCCCACCTGACCTGGCCTCTGCCTGCCCCTGTCGGTCCAGCGACAGCCTTTCTGTTGCTGACACGCTCCAGCCTGGCTGCCTTTGGGGGCCTTTGCACCTGCTGCTCCTTACCACGGAAGCTTCCTCCCACCTCTATTTTGGCCTGCTCTTCCCAGGGGTGGCACCTTCGAGCCTCTCCCCTTGCTTCTGTGTCTCTCCCCTCCTTCCAGAGGGTTTCCCCCCGCCCCCAACCCTGGGGCACTCTCTGGAAAGCGAGTCCTCTCAGCACACTGCTTCCTTCCGCGGTACTGCAAGTACCACCTCAGCTGATCGTCTTTTTGGGAGTTTGTGTGTGAGGGAGTATTGTGCATGTCCAGAAACAACTGGAAAAGGACACCCTGTCCTCGTCACCATTATCTCCCCACACCCAGCGCAGGGAGGTGTTGAAACAAATGAATGCAGTAAGTGGTCTGGCCTCAGCCTCCTTCCTTCCGGCCGCTGAGCTACATTGTTTTTGCCTCCAGAGGAGCTCGGGCTCCCTCCTCTGCCTCTCCCCCTGCCGTTCTCTAGACCTCTGCAACGCCAAGCCTTTGACTTTTGTCTGATTATCAGATCACCCGAGCTGAATGCAACGAGCTGGCATTTTTAATTCATGGTCTCAGAGATCAGCACTTTTACCTTGTTATGATTCGCATGTAAGCTATTGATTACTGATAGGGCCTGCCCGCACACACCTGCCTCCCAGCCACAGCCTCTTCCTTCTGGAGGCGCAGGCGGCATTCTCAGGGGGAAGAGCAGGAGCACCGAAGTTGGACCCAGACTATAATTATATAATGTAATTCTGGCTCACTCTCAAACCAGCCCTTGACCTTGGGCAAGTTATTCAACCTCTCTGAACCTCTGTATTCTCATTTTTAAAGATGGAAAGGATGCCACCTATAAAATAAAGATGCTCACAGGGGCTAAGTGGGACCACGTGAAAGTACTTTGTATGCGGTGCTTGTTATATAAACCTGTTTCCTTTCATCTCTACTCTGTCTCCATATTCTCTCCTCACAGCTTCCTATCAGACTGTTCCTCCTGGAATTTCATTCATTCATTCATGGATTCATTCACTCACTCCTTCAGTTATTCACCTCTGGGACCTCAGTGGGTCTCTTAACTAAAAGGGGACAAAACCCAGACTCCTCTAACTAATTCTGGGGCCTCATTCTCTTCCCGCTCTCAGCTGAGCTCTATTGCCTGTGACCTCCTGATGCCTCTTGAACTCCAGTGTGGGACTCACCTTTCTTCCTAGCCCCTTCACCTGCCTCTGCCTCCGGGTCTTGTCTCATGTTATTTTTTTTTAAGATTTTATTTATTCATCTGACAGAGAGAGAGAGAGAGAGATAGTGAAAGAGCATGAGCAGGGCCAGGGAGAGGGAGAAGCTCAGCAGGGAGCCTGATGCGGGGTTCGATCCCAGGATCCTGGAATCATGACCCGAGCCAAAGGCAGACACTTAACTAACTGAGCCACCCAGGCGCCCCTTGTCTCACGTTATTAATGCAAAGAAAACCCACTCCCTTTCGTGCCATACAAACCTCAAGTCTCATCTCGTCCCTCCCTCCCTGACAAGTCCAGCCCCCAAGAGCCTCTCTTTTCTGAGAACACATCTGGCTGCACCATACAGCTTACCTCTTGGTCTGCTCCTGTGGTTGATGACAATTTTGCCATCAAGTAACACAGAGAAAGCAGAGAAGGAAGGGGGCAGCTTGGCACAGCAGTGGGTATGCATGTTGGCTCTGCTTCCTGGGGAGCTCCCACTTCCTCTTTCCAATCAAGTGTGGGGCCCCAGGCTGCCAGTCTGTTTCCTGCTGAATGCATGGAAGGGAAGCCCATCTGTCTTTACTCTGTCAGAAGCCCCCAGAGGGGATGCCTGCCAGAGGAACTAGCACCCACACAGCTTCTGGTGTGGAGGACCTGCACCTCTATCTATAAAAAGGGTTTGCTCAGGAAATTCAGGAGATTCACTTGAATCCTAGTAAAACTGGTAACTGAGAAGAAACATGCACACATATCCAACAATAAATACATAACTAAAAATTAGATCCCACTCACAATGGAATAAAAAAGAACTTAATAAGAAGTATGCAAAAGGAAAAACATTACAAAGAAGAAAACCATGAAACTTTACCAAGACACATGAACAAAGCCCTAAATAGGTTAAGATATCTACAGTGTTCCTCACTGGGGAAGATAACATAAAGCTATCAGTCTGCCCAAATGAATCAATGCATGTGTGCATTTCCAATCAAAATATCAGTGGGGTTTTTTTTTTTTTGGAACTTGATAAAAGTTCATTTCAAAGGATAAATTTGGGGAAATAGCTAAGAAATTTGGGGGAGAAAATATGAAGGGGGATTTTCCCTGGAAGAATATGAAAGTATGAACTATGAAAACAGAAGTAAGTTGCGTAGGTGTGTTTGTGGTACGTGTAGCATCCACAGAGACCAAGGAGGGAGCTCTGGAGCTAAGGAGGGCATCTAGAATCAGAGTCATGACCAAAATGACATTTCAAACCTATGAGGGGAGCCTGGATTATTCAGTGACAACTGTCTTCATTCCCCATGCATTCGTGGGCACCATCCAAAGTGTGAGGCTCTGGGGCCACCATAGTGAATAACCCCTGGTCCCCCACTCATGAAAATTATCTTCTAGTTGGGGAGACAGGCAGTAAACAAATGAATAAGTATGGACTGCAGTAAATGCTCAGGAGGAAGTTAAACAGAGTATTTTGATAGTCAAAACATGGATGAGGCTACTTTAGACCTATGGTAGGAGAGTTGAGTGTCCATTTGGAAACAGTGAACCTCAAAAAATAGAACTAACAAGATCTGAGGAAATATTCAAGTTTGGCTTTTTTTTAATCATTGTGGGAAGAAGAGGATTTGCCCAAGCATAACATGATACCCAGTATCTTTTTAAAGTTGTCTCTTTTTTTAAAAAAATTTCATTTATTTGAGAAAGAGCACAATCAGGGAAAGCAGCAGGCAGAGGGAGAAGCAAGCTCCCCACAGAGCAGGGAGCTGGATGTGGGGCTCTATCCCAGGACCCTGAGATCATGACCTGAGCCGAAGGCAGACGCTTAACCAGCTGAACCACCCAGGTGCCCTGACACCAGTATCCTTAAGGAAAAGATTAACACATTTGTTACATAAAATGAGTAAGTCCAGGCACGTCTGGGTGGCTCAGTCGGTTAAGTGTACGACTCTTGATTTCAGCTCAGGTCATGATCTCAGGGTCCTGGGATTGAGCCCCATGTCAGGCTCTGTGCTCAGCAAGGAATATGCTTGAGGATTTCTGTCCCTCTCCCTCTGCCTCTTCTCCCACTTGCATGCATGCTCTCTCTCTCTAAAATAAATAAATAAATCTTTTAAAAAATAAATAAGTCCTATACCAAAATAGACATATAGACAAAATTTAAAGAGCAAAAAGACACCAGCTGCTAGGAGAAAATATTAGCAATATATGAGAGAAATAAAAATACATAAACATTATAATAGAATTATTATTAATTGTAAATAGAATTTTAAAAGTCAAATAACTCAGTTAAGATGGCTAAAGGTTATGAAGATATGTAAGTGGGCAAGAAATATATGCAAAGATATGCAACGTAACTAAAATTATCCAAAACACCAGTGAGATTCCATTTTGGTTTAGCAGATGGGCAAGTATTTTAATATAGAATATATTTACAACATTGTAATATCTGATGTTGATGAAGTGAAATTTAGAGAGGAGTCACATTGATACTGTTTAGTGGGAATGTAAATTGATGCAATCACTTAAGAGAATAATTTAGCAGCATTTATAAAAGATTTTTAAGTGTATAACCAGCCCCCCAAAAAATTCTTCCAACAGTCAACTGAATATTAACAGAAATGTGCAAAGCTATGTAAAGATGGGAATGTTCCTTTCAGTCTTGTGTGAGATAGTGAAATATAACAATATCCATTTTTATAGGAAAAAAATGAAATAAAGGTATTATGTCCATAACAGTCTTAAGTGAAAAAAAGTGACTTAAAATTATGTAAAATATGGTCCCATTTGCAGGGGGGATGCATGTGTGCACACTGAAATAAAGTCTGGAAAGATATGCACCAAGACTAATATCAAGTAAAAAGCTTTGGAGAACAGATTGGTTTGTGTAAGAAAGAGACTTTTTAAAAAATTCATTACATCTATATATTGTTTGTCTTTTTCTGCCTTGAGCATGTCTTATTTTTATAATTTAAAAAGATTTTTTAGGGATTTTATTTTATTTATTTGAGGGGGGGACAGAAGGAGAGGGAGAGGGGAAACAGACTCCCCACTGAGCACACCAAGCCAGCCACTGTGGGGCTCAACCCCAGAACCCAGAGATCACGAACGACCTCAGCTAAAACCGAGTCAGGTGATTAACCGACGGAGCCACTCAGGTGGCCCTTAAAATATATTTTTAAAAGGAGATAGTGATAAACAGATTGGTTTCTGAAACAGAAAAAGGGCATCAATGGGAAGACTGGTGAGATTCAAATGAAGCGTGGAGCTGAGTTCATAGTAATGCACCGATACTGGTTCACTGGTGACAAATGCACCTGGGAAACAAGACATTAACAGTGGGAGAAATGGTGAGGGGTCTATGGGAATTCTCCATATTACCTTGCAACTTTTCTGTGAGTCTAAAATTGTTCCAGAATAAAAATTTGATTAGGAGAGAGAGGCTGGTAGTCAAATAGCTTTGGCAGTCAGCACCTCTTTGTCTTGGGAGAATTCAGGGTTCCTACTCAGCTGCCTTGCCCTAAGAGCTCTGTCTGTGGCCTGCAGGCACCCCACTCTCTTGTGGAAACCCCTGCCTGGCCTCCTTAGATCCCCAGGGATTCTCTAAGCCAAGCCTGTGTATTGTCAGTATCCCAAGTTCTGCTCCTGGAAACCGGGATGTAGGCTCACCGCCCCACCACAACTGGATCAGCTTCTCAAAGCCCACAACACACCCCTTACCTTTACCCCCACACCCCTCTTTCTAAGGCCGAGTTTCTTAGATCAGATTTAGGTTCAGAGTAAAATAGAGACAAAGGTGCAAAACTTTGCCATTCACCCCTGCCTTGCCATAGGCACAGCCTCCCCATTAACCACACCCCCCACTAGGGTGGGGCATTTGTTGCAAATGAGGAGCCTACACTGACACATCATTATTGCTCAAAGTCCATAATTTAGATTTACTTTGCTCAGAAATGGCCAAACTGTCTTCCAAAGTGGCCGTAGCGTATATGCACCAGCAGTGTGTGAGAGTTCCTGTTTCCCTCCCCATCTGTGCTTGGCAGTGTCAGTGTTCTGGATTTTGGCCATTCTCATAGGCATGTAGTGGTATCTCATTGTTGTTTTCACTTGCATTTTCCTGATGACAGGATGTGGAGCATGTTTTCATCTGATTATTCCCCCATTTGTCTGTCTTTGGTGAGGCATCTGGTAAGGTCTTTGGCCCACTTCTTTTTTTAATTTAATTTTATTTTTTCAGTGTTCTAAGATTCATTGTTTATGTACCACACCCAGTGCTTCATGCAATACACGCCCTCCTTAATACCCATCACCAGGCTCACCCATCCCCCCACCTCCTCCCCTCCAAAACCCTCAGTTTGTTTCTCAGAGTCCACAGTCTCTCATGGTTCATCTCCCCCTCCGATTTACCCCAATGCACTTTTCCTTTCCTTCTCCTAATACCCTCTATGTTATTCCTTATGCTCCACAAGTAAGTGAAACTATATGATAATTGACTTTCTCTGCTTGACTAATTTCACTCAGCATAATCTCCTCAAGTCCCATCCATGTTGATACAAAAGTTGCGTATTCATCCTTTCTGATGCTGTGTAATGNGCATAATCTCCTCAAGTCCCATCCATGTTGATACAAAAGTTGGGTATTCATCCTTTCTGATGCTGTGTAATGTTCCATTGTATACATGGACCACATCTTTATCCATTTGTCTGTTGAAAGGCATCTCGGCTCTTTCCACAGTTTGGCAATTGTGGACATTGCTGCTATGAACATTGGAGTACATATGACCCTTCTTTTCACTACATCTGTATCTTTGGGGTAAATACCCAGTAGTTTTGGCCCATTTTTAATCAGACTTACTTGTGTTCTTATTATTGAGTTTTAAGAATTCTTTGTATATTTGGGGTAACAGTCCTTTATCAAATTGTGTCTTTTGAAAATATTTCCTCCCGGTCCATGGCTTGTCTGCTCATTTTCTTGACATTGTCTCTTGCAGAACTGAAATTTTAATCTCAGTAAAGCCCAGCTGATCAGTTGGTATTTTTTCATGGATCATACCTTTGGCGTATTTAGAAGTCTTCCCCACACCCAAGGTCATGTAGGGTTTCTCCCAAGTTATCTTCTAGGAGTTTATAGTTTTATGTTTACATTTAAGTCTGTGATCCAATTGGAGTTAACTTTTATGAAGGGCCTCAAGTCTGTAGCTAGATTCATTTTTTGCACGTGGGTGTCCAGGGCTTCAGCACCATTTGTTGGAAAGACCATCTTTGCTCCCTTGTCAAAGATCAATTGACTGTATTTCTGTGGGTCTGTCTTTGGGTTCTCTACTCTGTTCCGTTGATCTCTTTGTTCTTTCGCCAATACCCCACTGCCTTGATTACTGCAGCTTTGCCACTAAGTCTTGACATCGAGTACTGTCAGTCTCCAATCTTGTCCTTCTTCGGTATCGTGTAGCTGTTCTGGGGCTTTCTCCTCTCCATACGAACTTTAGAATCAGTTTGTCGATAGCCACAAAATGACCTTCTGGGATTTTGACTGCATGTATGCCTTCTCAGCGTCCCCCTCACAATCTAGAATGATGTGGCTGTGGACTCAGGAGGAAGTCTGGGGACAGTTGTGTACAGTGAAGAGACGGGTGGGGTTTGACAGTGGCAACATGAAGCTCATGATAATCAACAAGGGGCACAAAACCTACCGCCCAAGCCCCGTCCCGGCTGTCAGGGACCCCCAGTGGGAGGGGCAGGCTGGATAGAAGCCATGAGGGTGCTGTTGGACACTGCTATCTCTTCCTTCTGGCAAGTCTTTCTTGAGTTTCCAACCTTCTCTGACCGGAAGCCCCTGGGAAGAAGTCGCTGTCACCAGGGTGACCACCTTCCTCTTCTCTCTGTTCAGGCTCCACTTCCTGGTGTTTGACACAGAGGAGGTCCACGACGTGCTACGCATCTGGGACGGGCCTGTGGAGAGTGGGGTCCTGCTGAAGGAGCTCAGCGGCGCGGCCCTGCCCAAGGACCTGCACAGCACCTTCAACTCAGTCGTTCTGCAATTCAGCACCGACTTCTTCACCAGCAAGCAGGGCTTTGCCATTCATTTCTCAGGTCTGTGCTCACTTCCAGCCCACCCCTGTCCATCTGTCCTACGGCACAGCACCACCCCCCACCCCTCCTTCCTCCAGTCCTCCACTCTTGTAGGGAGAGTCATCAAACAGGGGCCGTGTGCCTGGCACCTGGTTAGCACTTTTGTTCAAATATCTGTGCTGCGCTTACTCTGCAGGGAAAGACAAGCAGCTTAAGAGACACTAACGTGCAGATTGATGAGTATCTGGGGGGAGAAATATAAGCTATGGTGCTTACCTGGGAGCATCAAGGAAGAAAAGATATTCCAGAAAACACAGTGCCCAAGCTCAGACCTGCAGGATGAGTAGCAGTTACAGAAGGAAAGACCATGTTTCAAGCAGGGGGTAGTTGATGATTCCGTGGGGTGGCAGATGCCACGGAGTAGGACTTAGGGGGGATCTGTTGGTCCCTGTTAGACGAAAAAGAGAGAAAGGGGCACCCTAGTTGCGAAGAGCACGTGCACAAGTGCAGACCAGAATGAGAGCTTGCAGAACGTGCGGGCTGTAACACGGGGAGTGCAGAGGGAGGCTCGCAGGCCCCCGTTGACAGTGGTATGGGGCTCGGTTACGGAAGAGCCGCTCTGACGTGCCGCACACTCTGGTTCTTAGTCTAGTGCGGGTCCCAGGAAGGACCGGGAGCCAAACATGAATGATCTAAATTCAATTAATTATGTACTATAGTAGCCAATTATGGAGGAGCATGACAAAGAGCTACCAAAAATGGGCAATGCTCACACATCCGAGTCCCGGTATTAGATAATTCGTGTGTTGGTCCTGCTTCCCCCTGTGATGCATCGTCTCATCTCCTCTGAAGTGCCTCTTCCATCACTCATCTCCCCGCACAAGTGACTCTGCCTCGGTTTATGCTTATGTTTATTATACAGCAGCTGTCTTCATTACCATGTCCTTACTCCACTGTCTGGGGGGCGGGAGTTGCCATGGTGATTGTGAAGCAAGCCCATGTGGCACCCATGCCACGGCTTTGCCTCCACAGTCTCCCCTCAGTGGTGTATTAGCTAAGGGTGGTTGGGTATATTTCTGGTACCAGGTGGGCTGGAGTGGGGTTACAGACCCTGCTTCTAGCTCTTGTACGCATCTGTTTTCTCCGTGGAGATGAGCATTCAATAGTCTGTAGGGCAGATGAGAACCTCCAGGATTATGTTCCTTTATACCCATTAACTTGCCTGATTAACACTCACTCAAGCTTCTAGCCTGGTGAGGAAGAGCTTCTTGCAGGGTTCACAGAGAGTCTTCTTACTTGGAATCCTGGCACCTGTTTGCCCGTGGAGAGTCTCTGGGGACCAAGGGTAATGCTGAGCTCATCTAAGTTTAGGTCCCACCACGGGGTAACAAGGGAATCATTTTAGATAAGCATTTCCCTATATCTGTTCCCTGGAGTTCCACGGAGTGTTGACTGATGTTGCTGGAGGAAGAACTTTGCACGATCAAATAATGTTGAGAAGATGCTTAGGTCAAAGCAAACCTAAAGAAGCTATCTGTAACTTACGACCTCTGAGAACCTTTGGTATGCTAATTTAGCAGAGGAATTCAGAAGGTGTCTATCTAATAGGTCACAGTTCCCAAATATATCTGACCATGGATGACTTTTTCCTAGACCATCTCAAGAGACTAGCATTTTATGGGACAGACTTTGGAGATTGCTGGGATAAGCCATAAAGGATCCCCCAGCAGTGAGGAGAGTAGAATGCTAAAGAGACAGCTCAGTCCACTCTCTGGGGGAATGAGTGTTATGAATAATTAAACCAGACATGTATTTTCTCTGACTGTGCCCAAGCTAATGGTTATGGCAAAAAAAAAAAAAAAAAGAAGGAAAAAAACCTCTTAATTGCTCTGGCAAATTCCCCCATGGATTTACACTATCTGACCTCCCATGTGCCGTCAGTGTGGCCACGTGGGACAGCATCCCTTGGCACTGTCGCCAGCCGCACCTTTGCCCAGCAGCTCAGGCTGCTTCCTCATGCGTTGCCCAGCCCGTGGAAGGACTATTCATCCTTCAAGGTCCGTGTCAGATGTCACTTCCTCCTCATCTCCCCATTCGGAATAAATTGCTGTGGCCTGTGGCACCCTGAGCACTTTACTTCAGTTTCTTTGTCACGTCGTCAGTCCCAGACACCCTGCCTTGTGCTGGAGTTGCCACGTCCTGCTACTCAGATTCCTCCATGGTGTATGCATGCAGCAGGTGCTTATCCACTGCTTACTGGACAAACAGGCACCTGAACACATGTCCACATGAGCAAATGGTTTTCTCTAACACATGGATGTCCTGAGGCAAGCTGCCCTGACCATGGCTTAGGTCCGTGGAGAGGGGCGTGGGCAAAGCTACCTAGCCTGGGCTCCAGAAAGGCCGAGACTACCTGGCCCGGGTTCTGGGTATAACCGAGGTTCAGGAAAGGTCACCTTCCCTGTTACTGTCCTCAGTTAGCAAATACCAGGGCTCCTCTAGGGAAGGGCGCATGGCTCACCCCAGGTTAACATTATAGTGTGTGTTTGACAGGGGATTGTGCAGAAATGCCAGAGACGATTAGTGCAGGCTTGGCTTTATTAAGTAAACATGACTGTGTAACATCTAACATCCTGCCTGAACCACGTGGATCCAGCGTTTCCCTGGGGCTTTGCCAAGCAGCTCAAATTCAGGAGCATTAAAGAGGGAAAGTGGTAACAAAGTGAGTGAGGGGGACACTGAAGGAGAGGGATGCATAGTCGGTGCCATCCGTTGATCCGGCACCACACTAAGCACTCTGCTAATAATTTTCACAGAAACCTTAGCGTACGGTGGCCATTATTAATCCATGCTGCAGACGTGGCTGTGAGGCCAGAGAGGTTTCTCATACAAGGTCATCTAGTTAATAAGCAGCAGAGACTGGATCAGAACCCTCATGTCTGATTCCCAGACCTAGGCTCTTCATCATTGCACTCTGTCACCTCCTATATAAATAATCTTTCCGAGTATGGTCAGAACAGGGAGCTATTTTTCTTTCAGAGAATCATTTACATGTGTACAGTGCACTGTAAAGCTAGAGATGAAAGCTAAGTCTGTTTTTAATTGGGAAGGAAGAAGATTGATTCTTCTTTGACTTTATAAATAAATTCAGTAAGTGTCAGATGGCGATGATTTGTTCATTTATTTATTCATTCAACAAATATTTACTGAGCATGGCTGTGTTCTGGGTAATGTTCTAGGCCCTGGGGATACAGTTGGAAGCAAAACAGCCGAGGTCTCTGTTCCCGCAGAGGTGCACAAGTGATATTACAATAAAGAAGCAAATAAATTAGCAAGAGTATTATAGACTGTGCAATGAAAAAAACAAAACAGGAGAATGTGACCAAATTGGTGGAAGGAGGTCAAGGGATGAGCCCAGAAGAAGGCGGTCAAAGAGGCCTGTCTGAGGAGGTGATTTGAGAGCTGAAAACTGAATGACAGTATGGAGCTGGCTTAGGAAGTTCTGTGGCACCATCCCTCCAGGTGGAGGGACCAGCAGGTGCAAAGGCCCTGGGGGGGAGGCAGGGCGGGACCTGAGCTTGCTGTGTTAGAAGATTTGACAGATGTGGCTGGGTATGGCAGAGCATATGTAAACAGATGAGCATGCCTGTATTCTAACAAAATTTATTTACACGAACAGGCATAGAACCAGATCTGACTGTGGGCCCTAGTTTATCATATGTTGTTACTGGATATGAAGTGTCAGGTGCTCTAACTCCAGACTCATTCACACAATCCTAGATCTTATGGTTGGTGATATTAGGTGCACAGTTGCGCCGGGCTGGGGCTTCTCGAGTTTTTCCACTGACATCCTCCTCAGAGCAGAAGAGAGGGAATGTCTATCCATCTGTCGATCTGAAGGCTGTAGGAGGCTACAATTTCTTTGAGGCTTCATGTTTCTGCTGATGAACCCCTGTGAATTTTACATTCTACTCCACAATAAATTCATTTGGTTTTCTGCATGCTATTTTTCTCAAAATTTGGGGGTGGGGGAATCTGACCCTCCAAGCCAATAAATGTTACGGATCCTGTGGCCTCCGGAGCCTCCTGTCCTCAGGGCCTGCCGACCACAGTATAGGTTGCAGCTGCCCTGATTCTTTCTCTGGACTTTCTCTTCTGTCATTTCCTTTTCTCACAGTGCATCTGCTTATTCACTCATTCATTCTTTTATTCATTTACTCGTTCCCTCCATCATTCATTTGACATTCACTTTTAAAGCACGTGGTCTTTCCTACACTAAGTTAGGTATCAGACTGCGAATGTCTCTCACATTCCTGAGGTTTTTGAATGTTGACTACATCTTGGCTACGAATGTTTATTTTGAACTCTACTTTGTCACTTGCTACACACACCAGACTTTCCTCCGGTTTCAGTCTGATGGGTGTTGGGCGTTAAAGCTTTCACCTGACTGCAGTTCGCCCTGTGCCTTCACAACCGCTGCTCGGCCTGCAGGGAGACCAGCTCCCAGCCAGCCAGCAGACCCTGCTCGTCTCTGCTCATCTCTGCAACAAGGCGGGTATCGCTAAATCAAACCCAGCTCACTTCTTCTACAATCACAGCTGTGCAATCACACCTAACTCATGGTATTTTGTGACAGGTGGATGCCAGCGGTGGTGAAAGTTCTGGTAATGGTTCTGTTGGTGGTCCCCAGTGGTGTTGGAGGCAGTGACAGGAATGGGGGTGAGAACAGAAATGGTGGGCCTGTTGCCAGTGATACCAGTGGGAGGTGACAGACTGTGGCTGTGGCCCTGGCAGTGGGCACGGTGATGGCAGCGAGGGTGATGGGCTGGGAGCCTCATTGTCTGGCAGACGTCTAGGCAACCCCACTTGTTCTTCTGTTCTCTCGTCTCAGTGTCCACAGCCACATCCTGCAACGACCCTGGGGTCCCACAGAATGGGACCCGGAGTGGTGACAGTTGGGAAGCCGGAGACTCCACGGTGTTTCAGTGTGACCCTGGCTATGCACTGCAGGGGAGCGCGGAGATCAGCTGTGTGAAGATCGAGAACAGATTCTTCTGGCAGCCCAGCCCGCCCACGTGCATTGGTACAAAGCAGCCGCAGGCTGAATCCTGCCCTCTGGTCCCACCACTTGTGTGTGCCAGATCCCACGGCCCAAGTGGCAGCTGTGTCTAGAAGACGGCCAGTAGCATCGGAAAACCCAAAGTTTACACTGCTTTGCATGAATGTGCGCACACACATGCCCCCTTACATTCACACACTCACACCTACTGTCTACACATGACAAATTCTTCACTCTCCAAAGTGGTCCCCAAAATTTCTAAGCCAGGCATGTCTACCTCTTTTCTGCCTGGCTCAAGCTATTTAGGTTGGAGAGATGATGGGTCAGCTCGGGTAGGAAGGTCAGCAGGTTCCAAAATCCCCCTTATAATATCTAAAGCACTAGAAAGGCATCCATAGGCTCATGTGTAAAGGGAAGAACCATGCCCTTCCTTTTCTCAAGGAAATTATTGATTACCTGGGTGTTAGAGCTCTAGATCTGTCCTTACTCTTAAAATCTCCCTATTTGACCCATGCAGAAATGGAAGCTCTGCGACTTGCCCAAGATCAGATAGTTTGTGAGGGTTAGAGGTGAATAATCCTGTTCCCCAGCTCCTTGAGCCTGGGAGGAGGAGGGAACTTGAAGGGAGAAAGAAATAGAAACATTCCAGGTGCTCATTGTCGCATGGCCCTTTTTCTCAGGCAAAGTCCTGAATGCATTTATCTCCTGGGTCAACGACAGGTTTAGAAGCAGTAGTCCCCAGGCCCCCTTACTGTGTGTTAGCCCCACACTGGACATTTTCTTACCCAACCTCATTTAACTTTCCCTACAGCTCTCTGAAATGAGCACCATTCCCTCATTTTACAGTTCAGGAAACTGAAACTTGGGTATCTTGCCCAAATCACAGAGCTAGGATATGGCAGAGCCAAGATTCACACCCTCATCAGTCTGAAAGCAGAGCCTTTCAATTTCCTACCTCCCACGCTGGCTCCTGCGCAGAGGATGGATTCCAGGGACTTCCCAAGACACAGCCCAGTGGCCTTCATCCTGGCGATGCCCTGCATGTCTTTCCACACAGGCTCAGTGGGAGGCTCTGTCTAGGCACCCGAGGACTGGCCTTTGCCAGCCAAGCTCTGAGGCGTGGTGCTGAAGGAAAGACACTAAATCCTGTCTCTCAGAGGTGATTAGGAGTCACCTGGGTTATGTAGTAGGAATGTGGTGAATGAATGTTTAGCAGATAGGAAGTTGACACCTGGCTTCCAAAAACAGCTCAGATCTTAGCTACATGGAGCAGTATGTGGGAAAGAGTGTGGGGTACTGAAGTAGACAGATCTGGGTTCAGATCCTGGCTCTGCCATTAACTAGTTCAGTGGCCTTGGAGGAACTGCTCCATCTCTCTGAGCCTCAGTTTCCTATTCTATAAAGTGAGAATAAATATACTTCTCATGCCATCATGGCGTGAAGATACGACTAACCCAAATCTCAAGAAATACTGATTTCCCTCTTTCCTTTTCTCCTTCGTTCCTTCCTTCCTTCTTTCCTTCCTTCCTCATTCCCTCCCTCCCTTTCTCCTTCCCTCCCTCCCTTCTTTCCCTTCTTTGTTTTCTTCTCTTGAATTTTTAGACTCACCTCCCTTCCCTGAGCACAAATCCCGCCTGGGCAGTGGAATTCTGTTGAGGTCCAGGAGGGAGTCAGATGACCTCTGAAGCCCCTTCCAAATCAAGCATTCTCTAGAGCTATGATTCCTTAGCTTCTCTTGCAGAAAAGTAGGTCCTGAGACAAGACTGTCCCAGGTGGAGAAGGGAGGGGGTGCTGCACGGTGTTAAGCTGTTGAGAGCAATAAATGTGCAGCGAGCAGGGCAAAGAGGTTAATTCAACTTTCATTACCCATTCTTCTGTACTCAGCTTGGGGAAACGTTCCTCGGGCACCAAAATGAATGTCTTTGTCTCTTCTCTCAAACAGTCTGGAAATCCCAGTGACAAGCCCCTAATTTCCAGCTCCCTTGGCAGTCTGCCATGACTGGTCTGGCTGGCCTTGATATCCCTTCATTATAGGGAGGAAGCAAAGGGAGAAAACAAGTATTTATTGAGCGTCATCCGCATGATAGGCACTGGGCTAGATGTTTTAGCTGCATTCTTGAAAATGGAACCATCAGATGGTAAGTTTAGAGCTCAGGTTCTGGATTCCAACTGCTGACCAAGACTCGTGGCTTTACCCCAACAAACTGTGTGGCTTTATGCAAATTACTGAATCTCCCTGGGCCTCATTTTCCTCCCCTGTAAAATAGGGGCATTAGGAGTACCTAGCTCACCACACTGTTCTGAGGAGGAAATATGTTCATGCTGTAAAGCGCCTAGGACCACATCTGGCTCCAGGTGAACCCAGTGTGCATTAGAAGTTATTATTGTCCTTACTCTTTTTTTTATTATCATTTATTTTATATATGGGAAAGTGGAGGCTCAGAGAGATGGGATAGCTTGCCCAAACTCACAGCTAGTAAGCGGCACGGTCAGAATTGGAACCCAGGACTGTGTAACTTCAAGTTCAATGGCCTTTCTCACACCTCTCACCTAGCAAGACTGCCTGTCCACTTTTTGGCCATCTAGAGTGACCAGCTTGCCTGCTGCCACCCCCTCCAATGCTTCCATGGTTTATAGGCTCCAGCCTCGGCCTGCAGGCCAGAGCCCGTCCTCTGTTTCTGACTTAAAGTAGGGAAGAGACAGGATGTGACTGTGGATGTGGGACAAGCACCCTGGATTGGGAGTGACACCTGGCTTCTAGTTCCCACCTGCCTTCCTGCCCCCGGTGAATACCTGCTGAAAGGACCAGGTGATGCTGGGATGCTGCCAAGGCCTCATTTGGTCTCCTCTGGCTCTATTGTCCTGCTGGATAGTGCTGGGGCCTAGAAAGGGAAGGGACTTCTTCCTCTGTGTACCTCTCCACCAGCCATGAGCAGTGGGAGCGCTCCTGCTGGCACAGCAGCTAGGAGTGCGGCCAGGCCTTGACACCCAAATGGCAGAGGGTGATGAAGCCCATGCTGGGGTCCTGAGTGGGAAGCAGATGCCAGGGAGCCATCTGGAAGGGAACTGCGCCAGGGCAGAGGCCTAGAACCCAAGCAAACCTAAAGCACTTTGGGGGGGGTGCGGAAGAAGCATGGGGGCAATTTCAGAAACAGCAGGCTCACCCCCTGTCTAACTGAAGGGAAGAGATCCCTGAGCCACAGAGGAAGCTAATGCCCAGTGGCCTTTGCCCTCCTGGAGGCATCACTGTGCCCCCTTAGGAAGGTCCCCAGGGAGCTGGGACCACCCACATGACCCGGGCTGCATCAGAGAGTTGCTATGGTTGGGCCACTCTCACAACACGGGGCAATGGGTGCTCCTGTGCCAAGTGCAAGGTTTTATCCTGACTGTACAGGCCTCCGGCATGTCACATTCATGTAACCCTCTTCTCCAAGAGGGCACAGGGAAGAAGCAAGTCAGACACAAAGCAGACCTGGAGCAGGGAACCATCCTTGCTCAGAGAAGCTCTCCCAGCAGGGGCTGCTCCCCTGCCCTCCCCACCAGCAATTCTGAGCAGGATAGAAGAGTGCAAAAGTGCTGCTCTTTTGAGCCAGACAACTGAAGGTTAAGTCTCAGTGACTCTGGGCGGGTCTTTCAACTCCCTGAGCCCCAGGCTCCTAGGTTCTAAACCAGGAAGAAGAATCCATAGCTCACTGAGTTGTTACGAGATAGAAATGAGATGAGGTATCTAGAATGCTGTGCATCACGTCGACATAGAATAATAAGTGTCCCCCCCTTGAGTGTTCCTGGTGTTCCAGTTAGGACTTGGGATATATTTTCCATGGGGATGGGGGAGAAGCACTACTCTCAGGATCACTCAGGTTTTATGCTCAGCCACATTAGGGATTTTATGGCCCAGCTGAAGCCTGCTGTTTTTTAAAAAGACCCTGTGGGCATTGACTGAGCCCTCAAAGGCTTGCCCTGAGTGAAAGCTACAGTGTGAGGCCATAAAGCTCAGCTCTGCAACAATCAGTGGCTGCTCTCGAGCTGGATCTTGGATACACCCTTGGCTTATGCCTCGGTGTCCAGTCTTGGATTTTCTGGCTTCTCCTTAAATGGCTTTCCCTGCTCCTGTGGGCTCCCTGCCGATCTACTTGACTTTAACCTGCAGTGGTGCCCTATGGGGTTTCTCAGACCAAGCCATACTGATAGTCTCTACCGTATTTCCTGTTGATGACTCCATACACTTTCCAGCCTCCATTTTATCGGACCCCACTGCTACAAGGCAGTGACCCAGCCATCTAGGGGAGAACCTAACTCCGGATCTGGGAAGTGCCCCAGCAGGCTCTGGATAAGCCGCTTGCTGCCTCACCAGCCACTTGCCCCATCCCTGCCCATTAAAAGGCGGTCATCTCAGGGGAATGGGGTGGGGAACCACCATGGATGAATGGAGCTCTGTCGTATCTCCATCCAAGTGAAGTGGACATGCTCTCTTAGACGAGGTCTTCTAGAAACTTGGAAGGTATCTGCAACTCCAGGCAGATGCTGAGAGCATTGACAGGTAGGAGGCCAGCCGTGCTTGGCAGGTGAGCGTGACTATATTCTTCACACCTCCTGACGGTGAGCACACTGGCACTTGGGATCAACACCCACAAAGCTCACCTGGAAACTGGACAAGAGGCAGAGGCAGGAGACCATGTATCTCAAATGTCTAAAAGACGAAGGAGTATCGACTGTCTCCGAATATTGATAACTCACTGTATGCCAGATGCTTTAACAAACCTCTCCAACATCTTTAGTACCATCTGTGAGGGAAATAGTACCTCTTCCTCCAATAGGGAAAGGATGCTGAGGTCCAGAGAAGTTAGGTAAATTCCCTAATGTCACACAGCCAGGAAGTGGAAGAGCCAGGTCGTTTGGTTTTGTTTTTAATAATTTCTTGAAGTGAAATTCACATAACATAAAATTCACCTTTTTAAAATGAACAATCAGTGGCATTTGGTACATTCTCGATGTTATACAAACACCACCTCTGTTCCACAACATTCCCGTCACTTCGAGGTAAGACCCTGCACCCATTACATCCCACCCTCCCCTCAGCCCCTAGAGTCAGGTTTTCACTCAGGTCTGCCAGACTCAGTCCCTCCTCCACGGTGCCTCACCAGCACCCAGGCCTGACATCTGTCTTCCTCTCCCCAGCACCGTGTGGGGGAGACCTGACAGGACCATCAGGAGTCATTCTGTCGCCAAATTACCCAGAACCTTACCCACCAGGCAAGGAGTGTGACTGGAAAGTGACCGTCTCTCCAGACTACGTCATCGCCCTGGTATTTAACATGTATGTACCTTTCCCCCCGGGTGGGAGACGAGGGGCTCAGAGCAACTAGGGGTTTTTAGACTAGGGTCTCCAGGTGAGTACACACAGGCCTGCTGGGAGCACATGAAAGAGCCCAAAGGAGGAAAACTAGCATTTATTGGATGTTTCCTGGGTGCCCTGTGCTGTGCTCAGTGGTTTCACACATATTATCTTATTCAATCCTTATAATTGATGAAGTAGCTATTCGTCTTTCTTTCCCTTCCTTCCTTCCTCCCTCCCTCCCTCCCTCCCTCCCTCCCTCCCTTCCTTCCTTCCTCCCTTCCTTCCCTCTGAAGATGTTGAGATTCAGAAAGCAGGGCCTGCTGGATCCTTTTCCCCCTGCTCCCCTGTGTTTCACCTCTCTGCTCTCACCGGGCTCCTTCTCTCATGCTCCCTAGCATGCAAACAGGCTCAGGTTTATCTCAGGCCCTCCCCCATCCAGCTCCTGCACTGCCCCCTTTATCCCTTTAGAGGCAAACTCTTCAAAAGAATCATCTCTGCTTGTATCTACTTCCTCGCCTCCTGTTCATGCTCAGACCACTGATTCCTGGCTTCTGCCTGCATGCTCCCTCCAGCAACTCTCTTGATGAAAGACACCAGTGAACTCCTGGTCGCCACAAAAAATGGCACTTCCCATGTTTTATCCCATTGCACCTCTCGATCCTTACCCTGCGTTTTCTCCTTGGTTTCCATGAAGTTACTCCCCTCCAGTTCTCCAGCTTCTTCTGTGACTTCACAGCTTCCTTGTTATGCCCCACCTTCCTTGGCCAGGCTCTATCGTGAGCCTTTTTGCTTCCACACTTTCTTTCTGTGCCTGCTTCTCTTCTCCAGTGGTCTCACCTTGGTTTTAGAAACTGGGGACTCCACACTACCATGGCCTAGACTGCATTCTGAGCTGCGGGCTCTCCTATCCAGCTGTTGAGGGTCTGGTGACTGAAGGTGCCTGAGATGCAGCACATACAAAACTAATCATATGACCCCCCCCCGCCCCAGAAGAGCTCTCTTCTGACCCCTGGGGAGTGCCACCTTCATGCGCCTACTGCTTCCATTAGTGAGCAAGGCCTTGTGCCTCACGTCTTCCCCCCTCCTCCAGCCTCCCAGCTACTGTGCTGGTTGAAGCTCTTACTACTTCCTCTCCATAGTCTCCTAACTGGTTCCTCAGCCCCCATCTTCCCCCCATGCCAAGCTCTTCTTGAGTTAGCTATAGGAGTGATCTTGTTAAGTGAAAATGCTAAAACAACCACCTCATCTTCTATGAGAACATGTGATAACACGCTACTCAGTGATAAAAAGGGGTGAATGGGGCGCCTGGGTGGCTCAGTGGGTCAAAGCCTCTGCTTTCGGCTCAGGTCATGATCTCAGGGTCCTGGGATCGAGGCCCATATCGGGCTCTCTGCTCGGCAGGGAGCCTGCTTCCTCCTCTCTCTCTGCCTCTCTGCCTACTTGTGATCTCTCTCTCTCTGTGTCAAATAAAGAAATAAAATCTTTAAAAAAAAAAGGGGGGGTGAATGACTGATACAAGGAAATATGGCTGAATCTCAAAGATATCATGCTGAGCGGAAGAAGATGGACCCAAAAAAGTTCTTAATGTAGGATTCCACTTACACAAAATTTTAGGATCAGCGAAATGAATCGATGGTGATAAAAGTCTGTTCAGGGGTGGCTTCTGGGGAAGGGGAAGATTGACTGGGAAGGGGAGCATTTGGGGATGGTGAGAATGTCCTGGGTCTTGCTATGCAAGTGTCAGAACCCATAGGTGATACACTTAAGAGCTGATCATTTCATGGAGGATAAGTTATACCTTGATTTGAAAACAAACACGCAAACAAATAGGTCTCTTATTTTCAAGTCCTCCCGTGGCTTCCTCTTCCTATAAAGTCAGAACTTTGGTTTTTCAGTCCAAGCAATCTGGCCCCTGCCTACCTCTGCACCCAGTCTCCCCAACCCCATCCCAACCCCTGAGCTCCAGCCAGACTGAACTACTCACAGCTTCAAGACTTCCTTACCCCTGTGATCTCGCCTCTGCTTCTTCCTTCATGGAGACTTCCTTTTCCCTCCTTGTCCAACTATTGGTAGTCTCTGCATCTCCCAATACTTGACACCAGCTTGGCTTCCATGAAAGTTTCATTTCCTCCTCCCCAAGGAACTTTATGCTGTGATCCCATGTTCCTGTACAGACTTTATACTTTGCTTTGTTGTCTTCACATCCATCACTTCCTTCAGCCCCAGCGCCATCTTGAAGGTGTGGCGTCAGACATATCCCTGTGCACCTTGCACAGTGCCTGGCATATTGAGAGCGCTCACATGGAATGTAATGACTGAAGGAAGACAGGGACAGACAGAAGGAAGTTGGGAAGTGCCTCTGGGGGTGACCCCATTGTGAGGGTGCCATGGAGGAAGGAGGCCAGTATACATCTGGCTTCCCCTGCCCCAAGACTACTGCCCTCCATGGATCCCCATCCTGTCTTCCTGCCAGCCCTGCCCACTTTGTCCTAGAGATGTCACAGACCCCTCTCTCTGCCACTAGTCTCAGCTAAGAGTGGAACTGCTGTCCCATTCTTGGTCCAGCCAGATGGAGTATCCTAGTATGTGGTATGTGGCTCAACTCTGAACAAGTTAGCATCACAAATCTGTTCTCAACTCATGATTCTGTTGTTTTCATGTTTACACCCTTGACCAGTATCCACGGCTTTGCTGGGTATGTGCCTAAGAGAAGAGTCGCTGCCTCATAGGCCAGTGTGTGTTCAGATCTAGTCAGTGTTAGGAAACAGCTTTCCAAAGGGGCCAAGCAATTTTACCATCCTGCCGGCAGGTTCCGAGAGCTCCAGGGGGTCCACATTCTTGCCAGTCTTGGCATTTTCCATCATTTTCTCTCTAGCCAATCCAGTGGGATCGATGATATTCAAGAACTCTACTATTCAATTTGCTAATTTTTTAATTCAGTTTTTTTCCCCCACGAGGGTCAAGATAACAAAGAGGGATGCCCGTAGGTTCTAGGAGTGGGGTGATAGCAGAATCTGAGAGGAGCTGGGAACTGGAATGGACATGAGGAATGGAGCCAGGTTCTTCATGAGAACAAACCCCTCCCTGCCTGGGAATGGCCCCCTGGGTGACTCTTTCCCTCTTGGAAAAGGAGGTGCAGAATAACACAATCTAAAGACCACTAGAGGCAGATAAGAGAGCTTACCTGCTCTGGCTGACCGTTCAATATATAGAATTGGTAACTCATTTTCCCTTCTGTGCAGAGTATAGTGAATACAGACAACAGAATTGTATTGTAATCCTCAAACTTGCTAAGAGGCTAGATTTTAGTTACTCCAACCACTAGAAAGAAGTGATAACTGTGTGAGATGTGATAGAGGGGCTACTTTTCACCACTATGACAATCCTATTACAGTATAAAATGTATCTAATCAACACATCGCACACCTTAAATTTACACAATATTCTATGTCAAATGTATTTCAATTAAAAAAAAATTTTTTTTCAGAAAGAGGGGTGTTGGGTTTCCAGCTCTAGCATTCTGGGTGCTGATGCTAGGACTGGTCTTCTCTGCCCCCAGGCCTGGCTTATCCACGTCCTGGCCTGACTGGAAGACCATGGGGTTCCCTCCTTTCCCTCCCACTGGGAAGTGTCAGGAGCCGGGTGCCAGTGGGGTGGAGGGCTCGCTGTCTGGGAGGCCTCCTCCCTCGGTTGAGCCTAAGGCCCAGCACGAGCCTTTTCTGACCTTAGTGGGGTGGGGTCGGGATGTTTTTGTTCCCCAGCTTTAACTTGGAGCCTGGCTATGACTTCCTCCATATCTACGACGGACGGGACTCTCTCAGCCCTCTCATAGGAAGCTTCTATGGCTCCCAGCTCCCCGGCCGCATCGAAAGCAGCAGCAACAGCCTCTTCCTCGCCTTCCGCAGTGACGCATCTGTGAGCAGCGCGGGCTTCGCCATCGACTACACAGGTAGGACCCTGGCGGCCAAGCGTACAGAGGGCAGGGCCAACCAGACTTGGCAGAGGGGAGGGACCCCGAGGAGAGTACGGGGCTGGGTCACCAGCAGAGCCCCTGCCTGCCCTGTGGTCCTCCGGGTGGCTTAGTCTTTCCCTCCCATGTGCCCCAAGCCTGGGAGATGGGGGGACCGGCACTCTGCTCACACCTCGTTTCTCTTTCCATATCCCTGCTCCCCTTGTGTCCTTTTCCTGTGAGGGTCAGTCCTCGCAAGCCGAAGTGGAGAGGTCAAAACAGGGCTCAGCACAGGTTTTCTTCATATTTTAGGCTTGTGAGGCATTCGGTCTCTGTCACCACCACCCAGGGCTGCCACTGCAGCACTCAAGCGGCCCAAGACAGACTATAAAGGAATGGGTGCAGCCTTGATCCCATAAACATCTCCTTCCGAACACACAGAACCTAGACTGTCCGATGAACTGCATCCTGGGCTCGTGTTTACTACTTCGCAGCTCTGTGGCGTTGGGCGGGTTCCTGAGCCTCTCAAAGCCTCCATTCCTTCATCACAAAATGCTGGTAGACTGATCCCTGCCTCACAGACACGTTGTGAGGATCCGTGACCCTGTGCTTCAGAGCCCGTGGTCTGGCACCTGGCACAGAGCAGGTGGTCCCTAATGTTCTGACAGCAAGAGTCAGAGAGGCTCCAGGCTCCCAGATGCTCTGAGTGCTTCTACCCTGTTATTCTCTGGGTGACCTTTTCTTCTTCCCTAATTATCCCAGACACCATCATGCAAATCCTAGCCCCACTTCTTGCTTGATTTGTGTGCTTGGCAAGTTATTATCTCTTGGAGCCCGTTCCTCCATCTATAAAGTGGTGGTAATAATAATTATGCTGCAGAAGGTTAAAATTAAAAGATATTTTATACATATATATTATACGTAGGAGTACAATGCCCAGTAGGTGCTAAACACGCTACAGATACTCTAGAGATGATTGATTTTGTTATTGGTGCGCTAACCCAAGTTCACCCGGGCCTCATCAGCCTGTGTGGACAAATGGGGTCATATTACCTGTTAAAATTAAAAAGTTTCTGGCTCATGGCCCCCACTTGCATAGTGTCGGACCTCAGCAACCTTTTAAAGGGTTCCTTAATTAAATATTTCTGGCAACTGCTGAGAATGTCTCACATACACTCACAAATAATACCAATCATAACAACAGCTAACTTAGCATCATCTACCAACTGCCAGCACAGTCCTAAGTACTTCACATCCATCAACACATCGAAATCCTCGAAATTAGTGACTGCCTGCCCTTTTGTCAGCGCAGTTCTAGAAGATACTTAGTGCACAAAATAGAAAATGTCTTGCCGTGGTCTTCTCTCCTCGTGGGGCTGGCTGGGATAATGGATATTTTGCCATCCTCTCTTCCTCCAGACACCCGCCACTCAGTAAACTGCCTGTCCCCAAACCCTTCTGCATGTGCTGGTATCAGAACAAATACGGTCACATAGTGTAGAATTCTAGGAGAGGCGCGACTCAGACTCAGCCCAGGACCCATGGCTCTGCCACTGCTGTCCCCACTGCCATATTATCATCTTCACTTTTCTTACTGTTCACCTCTTGCATCACACACACAGAAGTACCCTAAGTTCCCTGCCCCCTGGCCCTTCTGTTACAGCCTTGGAAAACGACAACCTGTGTCACACCCACACTCAAGTGGCTGAGCACAACCAGGAAGAGTCACACCAGCATGGCACTTGGAATCACCACAAATGATAGCTTTTAACCCTGGCCTTAGCCACCTCCAGGTTCTCCCAGCTGGGGGCTTCTCCCTGGTGGAGATTCCAGAGTGTCAGCCCAGATCTCACCCCTTTCAGCCTCTTCACAAGAGGACTTCAGCTCATCGTCCCTGGGTACAGTAAGCTCGTGGGTTCAAGGCATCCTGGCTGCAGCCTCCGCTCCCCCAGTCCCCTCCACTGAAGCCACGGGCTAGAGCCACGCTTCCAGGCCCTCTTTCCCTGAGAAGCCCTTCCCACTTCCAGCTGTTGGGCCAAGACCACATCTGGAGGGGGCCCCAGTTCCAAAACACAGCCCCAGGGAGTAAGGCCTTCCAGGCAGCCATCTGAGCCAGCCAAGTGGCTGAAGGAGGCCAGTTACTGGGGAAGAGAAGAGGGGATATCTGCCCATGAACTCTCCACCACCTCGTTGGCGTCTATGCTTCAAGCATCGAGATAAGTGTGCCTGTTTGGGGAGGGAGGTGCCTGGCGAGGCCTGAGGCAGCCTTCCTTCCTTCCTTCTCAGATGGCATACTCCCTAATATCAGTCATCTCTCTGCTATGGCCCTAGCCTCTGGTCAGGCAGCCCATTTTATGGGACCCAGAGACCCTCTGCCTTGCCCCCATGGTCTCCTTCTCCCCATCCCAGGATCCCTGGATTCCTGGAATGGGTCCACTCTGCTACTGGATCCCATGGCCTCAGTGATATCCCCACCATGCTCAATATCTTTATGGGAAGGCCCTCATCATTTATGAACTATGTGACCTTAAGCAAGTCTCTGCTCATCCCTGCCTCACCCATCAAAGAAGGACAGAGCATTGGGTGAAAGAGCTGGTGTGGGGGTAGGAAATTGAGCCCCAGCCCAGGGCCCAATGCCAGGAGCTACGTGGCGCACACTTTGATCCACATTCTCCATCCGTTGCCTTCTTTCCTGAGAAATGGATATTTCATGTGTTCTGCTCTCGTTTGGAAGAGAGAAGAGTTTGGAACCCTCCTCATGAGGTTAGCCCCATCGAATGCAGTACATTTTCTTTTCTGTTTACTAAAGATACAAAGTGTGAGATGATGTTTTGCACACATAGAGTGTGAAATATTTATAACATGAATACGTGTGGTGTGTGTGTATGTGTGTCCTGTATATGTCTCCGATCCATGGCAAAGAATTGAGATACTATGCTGCACGAGTCCACAGAACACCATACACTGAGATGCAGCCCACTAAGGACCAGCACACCGAGGCAGGTCTGGATCCTTAGGAAGAGAAGAATTGGCCATATCCATGTAGATGCCACCCTGTGTCCGGAGGCAGAACGCTGTCTTGTCTTTTGTCCAGGAGCCCTGGATCTCCCCTAATGCTGAGTATCTGGGTCTCCTGGTTTAGGAGATGAGAGTGTTGTAGAGAGATGTTGCCTGGGCTTAGTCCAGTGAAGACCACTCTGAGGTCAACCCCTTCTCTGACCAGAGACATATAGACCAAGGGACTTTGCCCACATCCTGCCAAATTCCCAAGTGGGGAGCAGAAATAATGTGGTCGCAACTGAGTCAGGGGTCATTTAGTTTCAAATCAAGAGACCCACTCATAATTTGTTATAAAAATTCAAAAAACCAAAACACATTCAAACAAACCTGAGACAAAATCTATAAGAAAATTAATGGCCAAACTAATTTAAGCTAAAAAGGGTTCTATATCTTAACAGTACACCTAACAAAGACTCCCTTTCACTTAACACAAAAAGGGAACATATTTTTAAAATACAAGAGCTCAAGGGCAGGAGGCATAAACTTCCAAGGGACTGATATCAGGAAGGAAGTCAAAGGTTGAGACTACCTCCTATCTCCAGGACCACCTGGTCTCCTCCCTGCTTCTTCCTGAGCATCTGCCACATTCTCTTCTCTCTGCAGATGCATGTTCATTGCTTCCCATAGGACAAGAATGGCTGCCTCACTCTTGGCTCTGAATCACTTCCCTGTCTGGGTCCCAATTCCAAATCCCAAAGGACCTTCAGACTGACAAGGCTTCAGACAAGCATCCACTGATCAGTGCCATGGAATTAGGATTTTTCATTAAGGCCAAGGGCGGATCATGCAGTTTTACTCTTTTGTTCACTCAATAAATATTTATCTAGCACCTTCTATATGCCAGACACTGTTATAGGGGCTGAGAAGAAAGCAGAGAACAAAACAAAGTTCCTGCCTCCATGGACTTCACATCCTCAGGACAACCAGATGGACAGACATTTCTGCTACCTATAACATCTTGGAGGCTCACCTACTTATAAGGCAGTGATGGGCAAGGGTGTCTCTGTGCAGTTGCTCCTGGAAGGTGGTTGTGCCTAAGTCATTCTAGACAGGTCTTCCAGATGATTCTGAATGCAGTCGTGTCATTGTGGACTTCTGTAAGACCATGCTCTGAGGCATTCTCATCTGAATTCAGCCACCTAGGTACCTTTACCCTTTGCTGGAAGGAAACAGGAAATAAGGAAGATGCTGGTTTTTGGATACAATTACTAAAAATGAGACCCAGAGAGACTTAGTGTCTTTCTCCAAGCCAAAAACATCAGAAGAATGGGGGCGTGTGTTGCGGGGGAGACTTTCTTGTCATCTTCCAGCAGATGTGGTGGCCTCCTCCCGGGCAGAGACAGGCTAGGATGTTCATGCATGAGTGTAGAGACCATTCATTCATTCAACAAATGCTATTGAGCTCCCACTTCCTGCCCTGCCCTATCCTGAATATGGAGGCTACAGTGGTGAGCACAGTGGTCATGGCCCCCACCCTAAGCTAACATAGAGGTGAGTGAGGGAAATAGACAATACATAAGCAGACCAACAAAAAATAAGAAGCAGAAGTTAGGAAAGAGAAAGCTGCTGTGAGAAAGAGAAATGGGGATTCAACTACAGAATGGCAGTTGGTGAGGTTGAGGACCTCACCCAGCAGGTGATATTTAAACAGAGACCTAAAGGTTGAGAAGAAGCCCATTGTGCAAGAACAGGGCTGGGGGAGTGTTGCAGACAGAGGGAGTTTGAAGAAGTTCAGAAGAGTTTGAAACCTACATTAGAGAATCTGAAATAACTCAGGAAAGGCACAGGTCAACTTCTACCAGAAGGTACTAAAAAGTACATATTTTCTCTTTCAAGCCCAAGGAGTTACAATCAGATTTCCACACCTGCTCCCCCTACCCTCACCGCTGCCATGGGTCTTTCTTCCTTAAATTCAAAATGGAAATACGTTCATGGTTGCCTATTTTAAAAGTAGCACGTTTGTTGGAAAAATTCAAGCAATATAGAAGCACATAAGATGTACTCTAAAAACGTAACACCTCCCATTACTACCGTCCCCTGAAGTATCATTATTAATGGCTTGTTATCTCATTCCAGGTATTTTATGTAAATATAAAGTAGTGTAAATTCTAGAACAAGGGTTAGCAAACTTTTTCTGTAAGGGACCAGACAATAGTTAGGCTTGGCAGGCCAGACCTCTCTGTTATATCTGCTCAGCTCTGCTCTTGTAATCCTAAAACAGCCATAGGCAATATTTAAACAAACAGGCATGGCTGTGTTCCAATAAAACTTGATTAAAACTTTATTTAAAAAAAACAGGCAGTGAGACTGTGGGCTCTAGTTTGCTGATCTCTGTTCTATGTGAATAGAGAGCACGCCATATGTATTAATCTGTCACATGGGTTTGTTTTTACTTTGTTTTGGTTTTTGTCCAATGATAGATCTTGGTCATCTTTCCATATCTGTATTCAAAGACTTTTGCAATTCTTTTTAAAGCCTGCTTATATTTCAGTGGATGGTTGTAATCCAGCCTTTTTAACCAGTTCCTGACTGGTTGGGTGTGTAGATTGATATTTCCAGTGCCTTGCTATTACAATGTTTACAAATGTTCCTTATCTATTGAGACAAAAAGAAGCTGGTTCTTTTACTATTCTTGTTTTGGAGGACATGGTTTTTATTTATTATTATCCCAATGATGTTTCAGTCATTATAGTTTTGTCATTCACAGCTGAGCTCTGGTCTGGCTGACTAAAGACCTGATTTTGGTCTTAATTCTACTCCTTACCAGCTGAATGGCCTGGGAAACTCATTTAGCCTCTCTGATCACCACATTTTTCATCTGTAACCTGAACAGGAGCACACCTGGCCCTGTCTGCTGCAGAGGCCATTGTGAGACACAAATGAGATAACAGATTGGAAGGTACTTTGAAAATTATAACGTGATATTCCTCTATAAGGGGCTATCATCATTATCATTACCCTTGTCATTTTCATTAATGTGGTAATGCTTGGAATGATGAGCTCTTCTTGCTCTGACATGTGAGTAACTATAAAATACAGTCTGTAGCTAGAATTGCTGATGTGATTGTGGATTTGCCAAGCCCTGAGGTGTTCAGCCAATCAATTCAGCATTCATTTGTTAAGCATCCATTATGTGCCAAACAGAGCCAGCTCTAATACCAAGTTCTGTGCTAATTGCCAGGGTTATGAAGAGAATAGGTGATGGTCTCTGTCCTTTAGGAATCCAGAATCCACTGGAAAGAAATACACTTAACCCACCTACCAAGATAATGCCACGCATCCTATAATTCAGGAAATTAAAAACAGAATTCTGCCAGACAGAAGGCAAAGTTCAGGAAACTCACTCAAGAGAAGGTGGCATTAAAAAGTGTAGAAGATTTGCCATACAGAGAAGGGAAGAAAGGACTTTCTGATGGTGTAAAGTTCTGGGACAGACATGACCAGCTATTACCCAAAAGCCCAACTTCTTCTATGAGGTAGAAGTGTGTTCTCCTTCCTGTAAAAGAAATTTAGAGATTGTAATCCAGGAATGATGAAGTGACCCCCACCCCCACTGCTTTTGTCTTCCTGCCCTACCGTGCTGAGACATGGCTCCCATCGTCATGGTTATCTCAGGATCCAAGATGGCGACTGGAGTTCCAGCCATCATGTCTGAGTTTAGACTGGGGGAAGGAGGAAAGAAGGAATAAAAGGCCAATGAGAATTCCTTCAGCGGAGTCACTTTCTCTTAAACAGCCTTTCTAGAAGTCCCAATTTTATCCATTTAAGAGATATTTATTGAGGGCCTACCATGTACCAGGCACTGGACTAGAGCAGTAGATAAAACTGGATAACTGCCTCATGGAACCTAAGTTCTCATGGAGGAAGATAGAAAAAACTGGGTAAATATATAGTACAAAATAGGGTATTGATACCAGTACAGAGAAACAAAGCAGAGAAAGGTGACCAGGAGTGCTGGGGAGAGGACTATCAAAAATTTAAATAGCTGGTCAAGGAAGTGTCTCTAAGAAGGAGACACTGTGTTAAATCCTGAAAGAGAGGAGAGAGAGAGAGAGCCATGTAGATGGAGGAACATTCCATGCACAGAGGCCAATGCAGTTGGAGCAAAGTTAGCAAAGGGATCATAGGAGTTGAGATCGAGATCATAGAGGGGTGGAGATTGGGGATGGAAGGTGCAGGGCTTGTAGGTCTGTAAGGATTTGGGCTTTTACTTTGAGTGGGACAAGAGACTCTCTGACTTGACTGTGTTTGCATCTCTTTGGCCAGATGGTAGCTGCTTGGAGGCCAGAAGGCATGGATTTTAGCTGGTGCCTTGGTACTCTGGATTAAATCTTGTTTCTATTATTTAAGAACAAGGAGGGGAAATGGATATTGGGGCCACGGCTAGTCCTGCCCCTTATGAGCTGTGTCAACCTAGTCCTAAGTTACCTAATTTCTTGGAACTTCAAATTAGGTTTGATCTGCTGTCATTTGTTAAAAGGACAGATGAACTATAACAGGACAGTTCCCTGTGTCTCTGCGATTCTCAGATGGGTCACCCAATGGCCAGTTGTATTCTGGCCAGAGCCGGTGGGCTTCAGGAGAAGATAGATTTGATGAGGGGTTGAAGGTGACACATGACAGGGCACACAAGGAAGCCACTATGGGGTCATCTGCTAGATGAGGGAACATTTTCTGGGTTCCACCTGAATTTAAATGCAATAGCATATCTGGGACTCCTGCACCCACCCTGAGCTATAGGCAATGACAAAGAGAAGGGCCATCACAAGGGCTCCAGTGCAAGAGCAGCCAGCCTTGGCAGGACCCTGGACTCTCAGAGCCCGATCCCATCAGTCAGTGGGCTGACTGGCAGCTGAGAAGCAACCCCCTCCTTCAAGCAGCAGCTGCCTATCTGAGGCCCAGGTGACAAGGACAGCCTCAACAAAATGCCTCAGCCATTCATCTCTGAACTCTGATCCCTTCTATTCTGGCTCTTTCTTCTTAAATCTGCTATTTGAACTTATGAGTCCTCCTGTAAGGGCTGCCAGCACCTTACTGTGAGCCCCAATCTCCAGACTTCCCTGTAGGGTAGCCTCCAGGAGCCCAGTGGAACCCTGACACCCAGTGGCATGTCCCTGACCCTGCCCAGCCTCAGCTGTGTCCTGACGTTGCCCAACCATGATGACACCAATGGTCTTTGGACGAGGAGGATGAGGAAAAGCAGCAATGGGTGCATGTGAACACTGGCTCCCAGGAGCCACTCAGGATTTCCAGCTAATGGTGAGGGAGGCTGCAGAGTACCCTTCTCCAGAGATCTGGGGCCCCGACTAGTGCTCTCAGTTGCTCAGGCAGCACCAAGTTCAGTCTAATCCAGTGCAGAGGGACAGAGTAGGGGCCTCTTAGGTACCTCATGGGATGCCTAATTGAGAAGACATATATGCAATGAAAATCAAGTGTAAAATCACTACTGGTTTAATAAACTAACAAGCACCCAATAGCCCAGTGCACAATCCTGGAAAACTGTTTAACTCTAGAAAGTCCAGGGCTTAAAGTGGGGTTTCCTACTTCCTTTCTAAGTCTAAGTATTGGTACCCATGCACTCAGAAGTCCCTGCCAGATATGGATATGACAGTAGGCAGCCTCCATTGGAGGGGAGTGAGTCAAGGGATGACAAAAGACCCCCAATGTTTAGCTGTGACTTGCTCCTTTGTGGGTCAGGGCAAAAATGTGGGAGAAGAGGGAAATTTTCATTCTCCAAGATGACCTCCAACCCTAGATTTAGAGAAGTTTTCAGACCTGAAGGAAGAAGGACCACCAATCCCAAATCTCTATATGCTCTGTCATTAATTTGAGTCAGGGTCTTCTCTGGGGTGCTACACTATGGACTTAGGCCACTAATGAGTCTCTCTCTCTCTCTCTCTCTCTCTCTGTGTGTGTGTGTGTGTGTGTGTGTGTGTGTATCTGTCTGTCTGTGTGTTTCTTCTTTCTAGAAAACCCACGGGAGTCATGTTTTGATCCTGGTTCCATCAAGAATGGCACACGAGTGGGGTCCGACCTGAAGCTGGGCTCCTCCATCACCTACTACTGCCACGGGGGCTATGAGGTTGAGGGCGCCTCTACCCTCAGCTGTGTCCTGGGGCCTGATGGGAAGCCTGCATGGAACAACCCCCGACCAGTGTGCACAGGTGGCAGAGAGGGGGCAGAGAGGGGTTGGAGGGAGTGAGGGCATGCCAGCGGCAGAGGGGGCTGTTGGCTGGGGGAAGGGAGGGGTAAGACATAGCCTTCAGAGTGGGCCCCTTGTGTTCACTGTGAATGAGAGAGGCTGGTAATTCACCAGCTGTACAGTCCCTGTCAACGCGCCTTCACTCTCAGATCACAGTGTTCCCACCCCTACTCAGAGGTCCTCCACAGGGGCCCCCAGACAAGCCGCCAGCTCGTATGAGGGAGATGGGAGTTTAAACGTGACCTGGGCTTGCTCCTGAGCCTCAGAAGAGTCACTGAGAGGTCAGATGTGTAAAACTGAGGCCAGTGAGGTCTGGTTCAGCCATGAGGCCCTGGCAAGAGGCATGGGATAGAGTCTCAGAACTTCAAGAGCATGGTGGCCATCCAAGTTGAAAAGCAAGGAGGCCCCTTTGCCCAGGGGAGAGGGGCTGGCTCTTGGGGCCACCCATTGTGGACCTGGGCACCAAGGATGGGAACAAAAGGTGGCTGGGTTACATGGGCCAGTCACTCCCGGTGGGGCTACTCTGGGATCTTCAGCTCTCTACTCATTCGACACTAAGTGCCTGGGGGAAATATCAGCCAGGAGCAGAAGATCAGTCCGAGGCCCCTGTGCCTCTAGGGACTGACGCAAGTGTTACTAGTTAGAGGGCAAGATCTGACGTGTGGCCTGGAGGGCCTTGGATGGCATCAGGGTGGGTTTCGGGCCACATGCCAGCTGGAGATGTCTTCAGAACTCCCTTCCTCCACCCTAGTGGCTGCAAACCTCAGGGCAGCCCCACCAGGGCCAATGGCTCAGGCTAGGGGTGGACAGAACAAAGGATGACTGTTGATGAGAGGTCTAGAAGGTGGCCTGACCCTCTCTGATTTCTCTTTCAGCCCCATGTGGGGGACAGTATGTGGGTTCAGACGGAGTAGTCTTGTCCCCCAACTATCCCCAGAACTATACCAGTGGACAGATCTGCCTCTATTTTGTCACCGTGCCAAAGGACTATGGTATGGAGGTGTTGCATGTCTGTCTGTATGTTTTTAGACATCTTCCAGGGCCTCCAGCCCTTCTCAGTTGTGTCCCAGTCACACTCTCAATTGTATGTACTCCCATTATGGGAATGGAAAGACAGTCTCCTGTGCAGGTCACATGGGTGTGATGCCATGAAGTGGAAGTCGGATACACTGTAGGCACGCTCCTGACACGTGGGAGGAGGGGCCCTGGTGAGGCCAGCAGAACCAGGGGATACAGCTGGGGAGGAGTTGGCTGGGACAGAGGGAAGGCAGGGACGCCGGAGGCTAGTCAGCACAGCTGAAGCCTCAATAGAGGGGTGCAGTTCCAGGCTGATTGGGAACCCGGTGGGGAGGGGGGTGGCCAAAGGACAGGAAGGAGGGAGTGGGACAGAGCTGGGAACCACCATGTTCCAGTGTTCCATCTGAGACCAGGAGCCTGGTCCAGCAACTATGGGTAGGGCCAACAAGAAAAGCGAAGAGCAGGCCAGTGTCCTGAGATAGAATAAAAACTTCCAGATTCCAAGAGATGCAGGCAAAAAGAAGCCAGGCTTGTTGCCTGGTTGGCAGTGGGGACATCAAAGAGTCCTGCCATCCCTGGAGGATTCGAAAAGTTCTAAGGGGCAACCAGGCTGGTTGTACCTGGGCAATCAATCAGGTGACCCACCTGGATGCTTTCTCCCTGGATCACCTCTTTATAGGAGGAGTAACAACTATTTCTAAGCTGGACTGGTATACTGGGTGGGGTAAAGGGTGTTGATACATCCTGACCATCTAGAAGAGGGCCCGGACGGGGCAGCCTGCAGAGAGCTGGCCGCTGATTCCCAAGATAGGATGGTGTGGGTGTAGGACAAGGCCTGACATCACCAAACATTTGTGAAGTATCTCTCAGGGACCGTGCACTCTGCTGCAGACATGAGCGAGACATGCTCCCTGCCCTCTGTAAACTCCCACTCTCATCTTAACCTACAGCTCCAGCCATCATGAACTACTCCCACCCCAGGCCCTATACACTTAGGTACGTGGGCACACACTCCCCAACATACATAAGTGGCAGGAGCTTTTGATCTGCAGGGTCACTGTTAGCAAAGTCCTAAAAGGTTGTCCAATCCAATCTGCCACACAGAGGAGAATCCTCAATAAGTGGTATGCAGTTTGTGCTTGGATTCCTCCCATAATAAAGAGCTGGGGCCTTTAAAAGAACCAACCCCAAGGCTGGTCAGTTTCACTTTGCTGAAACCTGCATGCAGTGAGCTGGTTCGAGGAAGGGCAGTGATCTGTCCCAGGTACCTTCTCTTTGCCAAGGATGCTGAGCCCGGGAATTAGGGGCAGATATTTGCCTCTGGGTCTGCAGTACTTGTCCTCCAGCTCAGGTCTCAGCTCTGACATCCTCTTCCAATAGATCTTCCTCTGATTCCCTACCTAAAGTGACCTGCCTTGTCCTATCATGTTTTCCCATTACCTCTAGGGCTTAATTTTAACACTATGAAATTATCTTGCTTATTTCTTTGTTTCAGTGAGGTTTTTTCCCCCCTTTATTGACTTAAGAATCACAGGGGCTTTCCTCAGCCACCTCCTCTCTGCCAGTCAACTGCCGGAGGGGCTGTGTCAATGACCCCAGAGCAGGCACAGCTCCAATTCAGAATGCAAGGCGGCCCTCTCCACCTCCTCACAACCCTATACCTGGTGTCTGGCCAGTGTGCTGATCAGCCAGTAGAACGCCTCAGCAAGCAGTTAGCCCCAGGAACCAATAACTTCCTCCAAAGCTTTCCTGCTCCTGGCCTGCAGCCCCAACACCTCCTGTCCTTGCCCCCAACATGGCAGCCAATATTCCATGCTGAGGTTTCCACACCATGTCTCCTCCACAGTGGTGTTTGGACAGTTCGCCTTCTTCCACACGGCCCTCAACGACGTGGTGGAGGTGCATGATGGCCACAGCCAGCACTCCCGGCTCCTCAGCTCCCTCTCAGGCTCCCACACAGGTACCCAGGGCTCAGCCGGTGTTGGGATGGTGGCGGGCTGAGGGCATCGTGGGCCAGCGGAAGGGAAAGAGGCCATAGAAGCCTAGCCAAGGTGGAACCACACAGCTTTGTGTCTATCGTGCACTCGTACTGTCTCTACAAGGCGACAGTCAGCTCCTGGTAGCCCAAACGTAGAAGGGGGCTTCAGAGGCTACCCTCACCCAGAGCTGTCTACACTACTGACCCAAAAGGTGTAGTATTCCCCTGTTGGTTTATTCTTGACCCAGCATGTTTCTCTAATTACAAGCATACTGCATTTTCAATGTAGAAAACTTAAAGGCAAGATAAAATAATTGTATGGGGAATTAAAATACAACCACCCAGAAAGAACCACTGAAAGATGGAGTGCATCCTTTATATCTACTTAGACTTAATCTTTTGCATATTTTATTGAATAAAACAATATACATATTTTTATTGAAATGTTCATTGTGAGCATTTATGTCATTATTTTCTTCTATAACAGGATTTTTAAATGATGCAAAATAGCCTATCATATAGTTACTTAAAATTTATGTAAAAAAATTTATGGAATGAATTCCCTGTTATCGAGCATTGAGATTGTTTCTAATTTTTCACTCTCATAAATAGTAGTAACTCTGTATTATGCATATGTCTTTATATACATTTCTGACAATTACCTTAGATTATCTAGAAGTAGAATTGCCAAGTTAAAGGATATGTGTGATCTTTAAGGCTTTTTATGGGAACCTAACTATATTCTTTCAAATTTAGTCTATCGGTTGTTTCAACAGAATTCTCAAAATCCCAGATTTTGAGATATGTTAAATGCTAGATGTCCCTCTTGAAAGTTCTTGCCACTTTGTTCACCACCAGTGAATAAGGGGGCATATTTTATTCTCACAAAAACTAGCTAATTAAGGAAACAAAACATCATCAGTTTGAAAAGGGAAAATGGCATCTCATTTCTTAATTTGCCTTTTTTTATTACTTGTTGGGTTAACCTTTTTATAATGTAATTATTGGCCCATGCATTTTTTTATCTGTGAATTTAATTGTAAATTGCTGTTGATTTTTCCATTAGCATTTATCTTCTTATTAACTTATGAGAGCTATATATTATGACAAGCTATACATATCATGTACCGTAAAAACTTCATGTCTACATTATATGCTATAAAAAGCTTTCCCTTTCAGTTTGTCATTTACCATTTAATTTTCTTCAGGGTGTGTTTTAATGTCAGAAAATTTAAATTTCCCATGATATCAGATCAATGTTCTCTTTTATAGTTTTCTCCTTTACTTTTATGCTGATTAAATAAATACTCTGTTTTCTTTTGCTTCTTTTCAGTTTGTTTTGCTTTAACACCTTTGGAATTTATTTTGATTTGTTATTTGTTATAGGGAATCTAACCATATTCTTTCAAGTTTAGTTAATCAGTTGTCCTAACAGAATTTTCAAAATGCCAGATTTACATCTATTAAATTTTTATGAAGTTAAGGATATGTTTCTAGAGTTTTTATCCATGTCTTTAAGTGTCTGTTTATTTTTGTAGCAGTGTCAAGAAGTTTAATATTAGATTATGAAAATGTTAAATATTATGATCATTTTAAATGTAGGGTACTATAAATCCCCAAACTCATTCTTTCTTTCCAATTTTTTATTGGCTGTTCTTGTTGATTTTTGCCTCCAAATAACTTCTAGAAATATCTTGTCAAGTTGAAAAAATTGGCATCAGAATTTTCATTGAACTTCCATTAAACTTACTGATTGACTGAGGGAGAACTCACATCTTTATGATAGTCACCCCTCTTCCCTTGCATGAACATGGTATCTCTCTCCATTGATGTATCTTTTGTAACATTGGGGAAGGGGCTCTAATTCTCACTGCCGCCATATTTGTTTTTTGTTAACTTCACTCCTAGATATTTCATGGCAGTTTTTGTTGTTGTTTTTGTTGCTGCTGTGAACGGGTCTCCCCATCCCTGTTATATTTTCTAGCTGATCTCTGCTACTATATTAGAAGACTGATATTTTTGGTATAGTCATTTTGTAAAGTCAATGAACCCTCTGTAATAATGCTAACACTGCCGACTGATTTCTCTTGGGCCCTTAAGGCAAGAAGCAATATCTTCTGCAAATAAACTTATCTCATTATTTTATCTCTTCCTTTTCAGTGTTTTTTTCTTTTATTTTCTTCCATGGCTATTGGACTATTCAAGTATATTACCGCAATATCAATGTGGATATTCTATATTTTAGTAAAAAGCCCATTTTGTAATTATTTTAAATTTAGCAGCATAGTTTATATCATAGACTCTGATGCTGTTAAATCTCCTTTGTGATTGAAAGTCCTTAGCAGTTATAACCTTTACGCACCAAGGGCTGTGTTCCTAGTGCCCCTCTTTTCCCATCAGGACCAGAGGTTTTGTGTTGTTTCCTTGTGTTTTTTATTGCTTCTATTTTTCAATTCCTCTGTGGACTTTGTTATTTTTTAATTAATTAATGTCTGGGTTTATTTCATAATGCCTCTCTTCCCGTTTTTCTTCAGTTTATGCTGTTCTTCTTGTGCTAACTCCTTGAACTAAGAGCTTTGTTTGTTAATTTCCCTGTGTAATGAAGAGCACGGGGATAGCAGTACACTCCCCTCTAAGCATAGTCTGGACCTCATGCTATAAGTATTGACATGTACTATTGTCGCCTTCATTACTTTCTAGATAATCTGTCATCCTGTTTTCCTCTTTTTGCCCAAGTCATTGAAGCCTGCCTCTTCTTTTCCTCCAGGAACCTGGATTTTGTTCTTGCTACATTTAAACATTTGTGTTAATTTCTCATTTTATTGCCACGTGGTGAGAGAATATAGCCTGAACCATTTCTGCTCTGGGGATGAAATGAGGTCCACTCAGTAGCCAAAGGCATTTTTTTTTAATTCCTTAAGTATCTCAGAAGAGAGTGTGTTCTCTGCAGGACTGAGAGGCCACAGAGAGACTGGGAGCTGAGGCCAGCACTCACTGTCCCTAACCTCGGCCCTCCCCGCTGCCGGGGCCAGAGCTTGACCCCTCTGAGCTGCTGTTCCCTCAAGGTAAAATGCAGAGAGGAAAACCTCTGCCTCCTAGAGCTATTGTTAGGATTAAATTAGCTTTGTAATGGCCATTAGACCAATCTTATTCAATTTTATTATTCAATTCCATTCCATCAGTGGTTCTCAATGAAATGAGTTTTCGATATTAACACCCCACATACGCACACCCAGCCAGGAATGTAAGTCAGGATCTCTTGGGGTAGGATGCTTTTTCAAAATCTCTTGATTTTCAAGATAGATGGAGATATAAGTTTAGCTATAGATAGAGAAGTACAGACATAGGCAGAGAGAGAGATACATGTAGCACCTGTATACGTAAAAAGTGGGTATAGATACAAGTACAGATATAGATGTAAAGGACCAACGGATAGAAAGAAATAGGTATAGGTGGATGGGTGGATGGATAGATAGGTAGGTGGACAGATAGAACCTATAAGTATAAATATCAATATTCTCAAATCATGTGTTATTCCTCATTCGAAGAAACACTGATAAGGTGATGGGAGCGGTGTGCCCCTGTCCCTAAGGTGTGTTGAGGGGAGAAGAGAAGCTTGAGGACCACTACTCAATAATTTTCGTTTTGTTTTTCTATTTCATATATCTCTGAGAATGTTGTGGATGACAGATCCCACTACAACTGTGATATTTTGTTGTCTTCTCGTGTTTCCAACCATTTTTGTATCTGTGTTCACCTAATAGATCTTTCCTCATTTTCTCTGAGAGTCTTTTTCTTTTAAGAGGATGTTTACTTACTTATTTTACATTTGGTCTGATAGCTGTCATCTAGTTTTGTTCTTTGTGGGGTTTTGTTTCTTTTGTTTTGGTTTTGCTTTTCCATTCATATCTGACCCATCTCTAAAAACCTTCCAAGGTTTTTTCTTATATGTATTTAGACTTTCATATTAATGTTATTAGTAATTATTTGTAAATTGTGGACTTCTTCCCTGAGAACAAGTGTTAACATTTGCATTTAGTTTTGCTATCTCATTGACAACAATTATTTGGATTTAACTATATTTTCCTGGTTGTCTTTATCCCTGAGAGTTTCTGATTTCCCTACTTCCATTCATTTTTTTTTAAACAGGTTCATCACTGTAGTACTTTCTGTCACCTTGCATGTATGTGTATGTCTTTCCTTTGACGTATCATATAAATGACAACTTGATTGTAAATCAAATTACGGGTCACAAACTTCTTTCAAAACTACAGCTGCTGTTCCACTTCATTGCAACAGTTAATGTCACAGCCAAGTGGACTCCAATCTGATTCTTTATCCTTGTAGGTAATCCATTCTTTTCTCTCTGGGTGGCTTTCATATTTTAGTGTTTTATATTTAAAATTTAAAAGCCCACTAGGGGGGCATCTGGGTGGCTCAGTCATTAAGCATCTGCCTTCAGCTCAGGTCATGATCCCAGAGTCCTGGGATTGAGCCCCACATTGGGCTCCCTGCTCGGCGGGAAGCCTGCTTCTCCCTCTCCCACTCCCCCTGCTTGTGTTCCCTCTCTCGCTGTCTCTGTCAAATAAATAAATAAAATCTTTAAATTAATTAATTAATTGATTGATTAATAATAAAAGCCCACTAGGGGAACGCCTGGGTGGCTCAGTTGGTTAAGCATCTGCCTTCGGCTCAGGTCATGATCCCAGGGTCCTGGGCTTGAGTCCTGCATCAGGCTCCTTACTTGGCAGGGAGCCTGCTTCTCCCTCTGCCTCTGCCTGCCACTCTGCCTGCTTGTGCTCTTGCTCTCCCTCTCTCTCTCTCTCTCTGACAAATAAATAAATAAAATCTTTTTTTAAAAAAAATAAATAAAAGCCCACTAGGATATGTTGCAATGTAAATCTCTTTTCATTAATTACATCTGGCACTTTGAGAACAATTTTAGTCTGAGACTCCAGTCTTTCTTAAGCTTAGGAAAGTTATCTTCTTCTGTAAACTGTTTCTTCTCCTTCAGTTTCTCTTGTCTTCTCTCTTTCTCTAGAATTCTTGATGTATACATATTGGAATTCCTTTGATCTATCTTCCATGTCACTTGTGGTTTCTATCATTATTTTCATCTCTTTATCCTTTCCCTGTGGATTCTGGAAGAATTTCCCAAATTTAATCTGTTTCTCTGTTCAATTTCTACAGAATACAGCCATCATGTACTAGTGCTTCTCGGTTTTGAAGGCTTTATTGATCTCAGAACTTTCTTTCGCACACCTGCCCTCTCTGACTTTACAGATGTAGTACTAAATCTAATCTCATGACAACCACAATTGAAAATCTTCTGAGATTTTTCCCTGTTCTTTGTTGTAGTTCACATAAAAATGTTTGCTTTGATTTCTGGGTGGTCTTCACCCTTAAAACTTTGGAGCTTGTCTTTTGTCCAGGGATTTTACTATGTGCTTATCCATGGAAGGGGGGGTCTGTGTACATCCAGACTTGGAAGTTGAAATGGGTTTGTGAGAGATCACAGGGGTTTTAATCCACGTATCAGGCCAGAGGATGGGAGGATGGAAAAGTAGAGTTTTGTTCTGCTCACATCTGTTAAAGAGCCAGAGACAGTGCTTCATGAGTTTTCTTTTTACTTTGGCAGCCAGAAATTATCTGGAGCAATGACTCCTAGCCAGGCTCAGCCATCTGGGTCACATGTAAATAGTGTGCTATATAAAATTCTCTACTCCCTGTGGCCAATAGCATCACATGGGCTTTCTGGAAGCACTGGTGGACCCCAGATGTGCTTCCCAGTGGCTCCCTGGCTGGTCCCAACTCCCACCTTCACAGCAGTGGAGACTTGGCCTGGCTGTCTGCAACCCCAACTTCCCTTCTGATGGTGGGGGTAGGGGTGTGGGCAGTGGCTATTTCAGGTATCCCTAAGGCTGCAGAGAGGCAGCATACAGAGAAGCCGTTCCACTGCCTGCCAAGCCATAGTCCTACAGCTGTCTCAAGAGAGTGACAATGAACAGGACTGCACTTCACAGCTGCCAGTCCAGTTGGTGTTGTCTTTACTTCTGTCCATCTGTACCACATCAAGGAGAAGCTAGAACTTTATCTTCTGATATAAAGGCATCCTACACCCATGCAGGTTTTCCCCAATTTGTGTGTTATCAGTTGGGTGGCAATACATCTTGCTTTGCTTGTGACATTCCCACTTTCACTTGGTTGTCCCAATTAATAACACACCCTTTGGCTCTTGCAAGTGTCCTAGTGTGAGCAATAAATTATACAATTGCTGTGGTTATCTATCATTTTACAGCATCTGGGAAGGGCCAGTTACTCTCAGATATTCACATCACCCTCCTTCCCAGAAGCTGGTGTCATTTTTCTTTTTAATGTCCATTTTCCAAGTAAAACCACCAGTCAGTTTGGTAACAGCCATTCTCCCCATCCTCGTAAGTCAACATATGTCTAGAAACTTTCTCCTTTCTGGGAAGGTCATTTAATCTTTCTCATCCTCTCTTTCTTGACCTATTAAGTGGGGCACTGAACTCTTGTCATGCCAGCCTCACAATGAACGTGGGTCAAGGTAAGACCATGGATGCTAAAGCCTTCTTAAACCTTGAACTATTAAGTGCAGTAAAAAATGGAAGATTTTATTTCAGGAAGACCTGGGATATGGAAGGAACTGCTGTGGGGGGTATGGGCAGCCCCTCCTTCCTGGCCAGGATCTTCTCTACTGGGCCAACTGATGGACTCACTGTCTTCCTCACCTCCTCGCCCCTTATTTCGGCAGGAGAATCGCTGCCCCTGGCCACCTCCAATCAAGTTCTCATTAAGTTCAGTGCCAAAGGCCAAGTTCCAGCCAGAGGTTTCCACTTTGTCTACCAAGGTATGCAGGAAGTGTCTGTGAGAGGTGTGAAGGCAATCTCAGTTCTTTAGTGACTCCCTGACCAAAGGAACAAGGACTTTTGACCCTTAGTCTGGGCCTCAGTCTTAGGGTGCTGGAGGGCAGTTACTGACTTTTAGGGCAGTTCCTCGAAATTCAGTTGAAGTTAGGTACCCACTTGCCCAACAGACAGTTCTTGGACCAAACTCCATGTCAAACGAGGAAGAAACCAGACATGGGAAGCTGACTCCTGCTCCCCCTTCCCCCTCCCCCATTGTCTGGCACAGTCCCAATGGCATTGGGTCAACCATCCCAGGCCTCATACCTAGGCTTTCTCCCATGGAGTTTGATTTTCTCTGCAAAGCACAGTAAAAGTGAGGGGAAAACACAGGTGGACATGGCTTTGAATCCCAGCTCTGCAACTTTCTAACTGGGCATCAGGTACTCCACCACCCACTCAGAGCCCCAGTTTGGTCACCTGTGATATATTGCCTCACTAATGGAGTTAAGAAGGTTCCTAGAGTAGCTGGCACCAAACAGGTGATCAGTGTCTATTCCCTTCCTCACAGGCCTTGAAAACCAAAGTCTTGGAGTGCCCTGGCTTTCATTGGCAGGCCCCAACCTCTCCTTGTCTAGAAGCAGGCCCACTTTTTTAGGGCCTGTTCTAGGCATGTCCCATTCATCCCACTGCCCAGGAGGAGCTGCATTCCCCTGCCACAGGGACATGCCATATCTGGGGCCTGGGTTAAAGCATACTGTGTGCCATATGGGCGGGAGGAGGGGAGGTTCAGATTCAGGTCATGAGAGTAGAGCCCTGGGCAGAGTCTTAAGGCACCTGGCGAAAGAGGCCAAAGGCAGGGCGAAGGGTGGAAGAAGGGCCATTCTCCCTGTAAGGGGACGTGGGACCCTGATAGTTGAAGGGCATCATGGAGGAGCCACCGAACACAACTGGGCCTAAAGTCTGCCTCCCATGGTTTCCAGAAGATGTGCTGCAACTATATTTCAGTAAAATGGGCCTTGTTCTGGAAAACCTTACCCCTGCCCTGGGAGAAAATGCCTAGAACCTCTCAGGGTTCCATCCAGACAGTCTCAGCTCTAGTACCATTGTGTGTCCATCCCTGGGCCAGTTTCCAGAGGGGTGAGGCCTGCCCCTCAGTGCCCTTGTCCCCTGCAGCGGTACCCCGAACCAGCGCCACGCAGTGCAGCTCTGTGCCGGAACCCCGCTATGGCAAGAGGCTGGGCAGTGACTTCTCGGTGGGGGCCATCGTCCGCTTCGATTGCAACTCCGGCTATGCCCTGCAGGGGTCCCCAGAAATTGAGTGCCTCCCTGTTCCTGGGGCCTTGGCCCAGTGGAATGTGTCAGCGCCCACCTGTGTGGGTGAGTACCTGGACAACCGGGACTCCAGGGAGGGGTGGCCAGCGAGACCCAACAGCAGCCCCTGCTCACCAGCATAACTTAAGTAGGGTGTCCTATTCAGGCCAAATCACCAGTCCTCGGGATCAGGTGTAAAGACAGCAAGGAGGAGGAGCTGAGGTGGCTGGGGGCCCCCTGCATGGGAAGGAGGATTGTAGGGACAGGAGCCATGAAAGGAGCAGGGATGGGGGCCTATGGGAGAAGCCAACAGCCAGCAAGGGAGGCTGGGGGTCCCTGGGCGGAGTGTTGAGGGAGGCTCCTATGGGGGACCCAAAGACAAGCTGGAGAAACCTCTGACCAGAACTGCCTCCTTTCCAGTGCCGTGTGGAGGCAACCTCACGGAGCGCAGGGGCACCATCCTGTCCCCTGGCTTCCCAGAGCCCTACCTCAACAGTCTCAACTGTGTGTGGAAGATCATGGTCCCTGAAGGCGCTGGTATCCAGGTAGGGGCTAAAGGAGGCCTCAGTGCAGCAAGTGGTCTGGAGGAGACATTTCAGCCCTGTCCCTGCCCCTTGGGCCAGATGTGGAAGTGAGGTCCACAAGCAGAGCAACACACCAGCTCGAGGACCAGAAGCTTCAGGGGGTGTGGAGAAAGAGAGAGTCGGGTACCTGAGGAAACAAAAGGGGTAGCACCGGCCTGGGCCATCGGGGAAGGCCAGAGGAGGAAGTGGGCCTGGACTGAAAGAAATACAGAGATTGAGGAAGATTCGTAGAAGGTATTTTTCTGATGGCTTGAAGGGATCTTTTCTCAGGACGAGGGGGATAGAAGAGGGAAACATTGCAGGAGAGGGGAAGGAGCGAGCAGATAAGGCATGGAGAAGCCCCAGGCACACACTTCGGTGTCACACCTGCAGCCCAAGCTATAGGAGCAGAATGGGGGCCAAACTGGTCCCCGCTGGTAAGAGTCAAGTGGAGAAGGCCCCAGAACTGGTTACGGCAGCCAGGCCACCAGAGAGGCAGCCAGCAGGGACTCGAGGTGGGCAGGTCTGGCCAGGAGGGGGTTCCCGGACCGTTGCTGCAGGCTGTCTGATGTCATCCAGACAGGAAAGTGGGGAACCCAAGGAACGTGTGAGAGATGAGGAGGGGGCCATTCAGACTGAAGTAGTCCCACTTCCTGAAATTCCCTTTCCCCATTATCTGTCTGACAAAGTACCCCACAGTCTTAGGACCCTTCATTTTACATCTGTCTCCCCCACTGGGCAAATGAGGTCCTCAGGGGTGAGGGGGTGGGGTTAGGGACAGCATCTCACTGTTATCAGAAGCACCTAACACAATGTCAACCCCAGAGTGGGTGCTCAGTACTGGAACTAACTACATGAATGGAGAAGAGGGGAGGGAGGGATGAACAGATGGACACAGGCTGCCTAACCAACAGTTCAATCCCTCTGCCTTCCCAGATTCAAGTCATCAGTTTTGTCACAGAGCAGAACTGGGACTCTCTGGAGGTGTTTGATGGCGCGGACAATACCGTAACCATGCTGGGGAGCTTCTCAGGTGAGGTGGGGCTTCCCGGGACCTCAGCTCCGAGGGCAGGGGTGGACTTCATCATCATCGTCATCATCATCATCATCACCATCACCATCATTATTATTACTGACATGTAGTTCACAAGCCATAAAATTCACCATTTTAAAGTGTAAAGTTCACAGATGTTAACTAGATTCATTTTGGTGATCGTGTTATGATATATACAAATATTGAATCATTATGTCTTACACCCAAAACTAATATAATGTTCTATGTCAATTGTAGCTCAATAATAAAACAACAATAATAGTGCTACAGTGAAAAGAGAGTGTACAATTTGGTGGTTTTTAGAATATTCACAAGATTCTAAAACTATCACTAATCCCAGAACATTTGCATTACCCCAGAAAGAAACCAGGTACTCGTTTGCATGCACTCCCCATCGCTCCCCCTCCCCCATCCCTTGGCAACCACAACTTGGCAACCTACTTGCCATCTTTATAGATTTGCTTGTTCTGGAAATTTCATATAAATGGAATCCTACAATATGTGGCCTTCTGGGTCTGGCTTGTTTCACTCAGCATCATGTTTCAAGGCTCGCCATGTTGTAACATGCACCAACACTTCGCCATGTGGATAAACCAGATTTCACTTAGCCCTCCATCAACTGATGGACATTTGGTTGTTTCTACTTGTTGGCTCATTATGAATAATGCTACTATAAACATTCATGGTGAAATTTCTGTGGAACATGATTTTAATTCTCTTGGGTATATACCTAACAGTGGAATTTCTGGGTCATATAATAACTCTATATTTAAATTTTTTGAGGAACTGACAAACTGTTTTCCAAAATGGCTACACCGTTTTCCATTCCAATGGCAGACTTCGCTGAGTGTAATGTGTGTTTTTGCCCAATGGCCAGGGCAATCACGCGGGTCCTTCGGGCTTCAGAATTCCATGTTGCCAAGATACAAAAAGGAGTTGCGTGCACTGTATATACTGTTTACACTGCCCGGATTGCCCAGAGAAGTATATCTGTTAGAGTTTTTTGAAGATGGCTGGGGACGGGACCAAATTCTTAGACAACCTGTGGAACTTCCCCTCCTGCTGACGTATGGCTCTGCCACTGCTCATTTTGCAGGAAGTTTGAGGTCTCCTCTCCCTCAGCCACTGAAGAAGACCCAGCACTTTTGGTTGGGGGGCGGGGAGTGCTAATTTGTCAGGTAGCAAGTATGATAACTGGCGACATTTGAGGATCTTGGGAGCAGAATGTCAGCAGGTAGCAAAAGCAAGAGAAATGGGAAGGAGCTGGGGGGCTGGGGATGACTAAGCATGAATGGTCCCTGTTTCCTTGCCATAGGAACAACCGTGCCTGCCCTTCTGAACAGCACCTCCAACCAGCTCTACCTTCATTTCTACTCAGATATCAGCGTGTCAGCAGCCGGCTTCCACTTGGAGTACAAAAGTGAGGATCCAAAGTTTCAGCTGTGTACGGGGCTCGGGGTGGGAACTGACAGGTACCAAGGACCCACAGTGAGCAGGGGGCACACTGTGGCTGTATATTTTCCATCCTGCATAAACCTTACCACAGACCTAGATGAGGATGCTAAAGATCAGAGAAGGTCTGAAACTCTTTAAGACTGCACAGCCAGTAAGTGGTAGAGCCAGGATTCTCACCCCAGTGTCTGTTACTCAGACACCTGTGCACTTACCCTGTGTCCACTCTGGGAATGGGAAGGGAGCCCCATCATTGACTTAGGTCCTGTATAGAATCTGGGATGTACGAAAATTCAGGCACTCTCCTCTATTCCTGAAACCTATCCTCTCAAAGCCTGGCTTCTATGATGCAACTGTCTTGGAAGTTCTTGTTCTCATGAGAAACTTCACTCCTCTTGCACCAGATTTCTCCCTCCACTCTCAGAACCTTCCATCTTGGTTTCTAATGTCCCAAAGTGGTCACAACGAAAAACTCTTAGAAGAAAAAGGCTGTGGATGTGCCCGGCGGGGCAACAAAGACAGAGGTTACTGGGAAGATTGTTTTCATCAGGGACAGCCTGCTATTCCCCTTCCCCTCTGGGGAGAGGAAAGAATAGGTAGACAGAGGCATCTGTTATTCATTCATCCACTAAATAGTTATTGAGTGTTTATAATATGCCAGGTGCTATGCTGGGGTTTGCTAGGACTAGGTGAGATGGAGATGACTAAATCTCCTCTAAGTCAATTAAAGAGAGCCAGACACCGGGACAGAGAAGCACATTACAGGATTCCAGGTGCTCTCGCAGATGTCTCCAGATGGTAGAGCAGTAGTTCAAAGAAGAGCATGGTCACTTCTCCCTGGGACAGGTGGAGAGGTCAATGTCATGAAGAAACACTGAGTGTCCACAATGTGGCAAGCCTGTGCTAGATGCCCACAGAACAAAGATAAAGAAGACACGGTTCTTGCCCTCACACACACGAAGTCCAGGGAGATAGAGGGACAAGAGAGCAATAATTTTAGCGTAACCTAAGAAGTTAAAGAAGTACAGAACAGGTTTAGTACAGAGCTAAACCTGGCCAGGTGAGACCTTACAGAAGGGGATGCCTGAGCTAGGTATGGAATGAGAAGTTAAGAAATATGGGAAGGTAGAGTTGGCTTGACCATCTTGGACAGCATGGGCCTTGCAGATGGGAGCCCCAGTTGGTGCTAGAGGCCTGATAAGGTCAGTGTTGGATGTTATATAGATGCTCAGCTGGTCTCCGAACAAATGAGCTTTATCTAGATGGTTAGGAGAGGATTGGTTGGATCCCAGGATGCTCATGGCCAGAAAGAACTGAAGCGTTCACCTGCCAGGAAAGACCTGGGACATCTTGGAGGCAGACCCTGAGGGGCAGAAGATAGGACAGGGACCTCTGACACCTTACCCCTGCAGACCACAAAGTCTTCACTCTCCTGGTAAAATCAAGTATGCAGGGTTTCTTGAATAGTTCACATTTTTCCTTTTACCCTGTTGCTCTGTTCTATCCAATTTTGTTTTCTTATCCAGTATTTTCACTGGTGTCCTTACATGTTCCCTCTAATCTTTTCTTTTCTTTCCTCTTCCAAAGATATACTCCCTTCCAAAATCTCTTTTCATTCTGCTGCCTCATTCCCAGAAAAAAAATTCACCTCTCCTCAATTTGTTGTTGTTGTTCAGGGGAACTGGTGGTTTTCTTTGTAGCTGATGTTTATCAAGCACTGTCCTCTTCTGGAGGGAAGGGCTGAGGGAAAACAGAAGCGACTGAAATTCCTAGGAGCCAAGACCATTTTTGTTTCATTAACCTACTGTACTCTTAATATTTGATCATCTACAAAGAGGGTGCAGAGGAGAAGAATTAACTGTAGAGGCAAATGGTTTTGAAGGGTACTGAAAAGTCATAGCTACCTCTATGACTCACTTAATGTTGATTTAATTGAAATAGAAATGGAACAATATGCTTTTGAAAGCAGTAGATGCATGTGATAAAAAAAATAATTCCTCCATTGTTGTATGCAACAATGTAATGCAACTTAAATAAAGTCAGGCTGGGCACTGTAGGAGAAATTAGAATGGACTTTTCTCTGTGTCTTTCTTTCTCTCTTGGATTTCACTTTTCTCCCCATTCCATTTTTTTCTCCTACCACATTCTTCTGCTCTTCCTTTCCCTTTCTTTCTCTTTGCCCCTCCTTATTCTATCACTGCTGAGTGGTTAAGTAGGTTTCAGTTACTAAGCTGTGGTCACCCCACTAAACACTGAGTTGAGTTGAGTTGTGTTGTGTTTTACTTACAGTGCCGGGAGGAGTGGGGAGAAAGAGACATGATGACAGCCAAGATGTATGACTTCAGATTCAGCTTGATGATTATTTTAATCCTGTCCTTGGGGTCTCTTGCTCAGCTGCTGAGATTTGTGGATATAGGCCCAAACAGCCTTCATTTCCAAGAATCGAATTCACTTCTTAAAAGCACTTGTAGGGCTTAAGTATCTGACTCTTGATTTCGGCTCAGGTCACAGTCTCAGGGTCTTGAGGTTGAGCCCTGCCTTGGGCTCCGTACTGAGTGTGGAGCCTGCTTAAGGCTCTCTCTCTCCCTCTGCCCTTCCCTGCCCCCACTTGCACGTGCACTCTCTCGCACATGTAGGACAGGAATTGCCTGGGAAGGGCACAAAGGAGCTTTCTAGAGTTAGCAATGTTCTGTAGTTTGATAGGGGTTTGAGTTATACAGGTGCAGGCATTTGTCAAAGCTCAGCAAATGTACACATTAAGATGTGTGCATTTTGTTATAATTTTGTTATATGTGAATTTTCCTCCGAAGGAAAAAAATACATGTAGTTACCTGATGCACATGTTGACTGTCCGCTCTGAATGTGGAACAAGGACACGTCAGCGGCTACACAAGGAGATGGGGCTGCTGTTGGTGGCCTAGGGTGGCCTAGGCTGGCCAGCCCTTCCCATCCCTTTTCTGCACGTGCCTGGCTGCATACATGTGGCTTCCCCAGGGAGCCTGTGTCTCCCAAGGGATCTGGGATCTACTAGGAGGGCTACAGAAGGTATCTGCCAGGAATCGACCAGGAGGACTGAGGCTGCCCGCTCCTAAACTCTCTGAGCTGTGCAGCTGCCTAGGATCAGACCAAACCATAAAGTCTGTCCGCCCTCACCCTGGAAAACGGCACCGCCAGTCCCATGCCTTTAGTACACCTTATGTATTTCTTTATGGATTTTATGGATTTCTTTAGTACATCTTATCTCATCTTAGTTGGTTAGTTGGTGCATCTTAAGTGCCCGCACCTGCAGAAGGACCCCTGTGGGGCTCATCCCACAGTCAGGAGATGCTCCACTCCCACTTGCTGTGAGTTTCCACCAAGAGGGAATTCAGAGGTGGATGAGGATTTCATGAAGGGGGGGGGGAGAGCAGGGCTGGGTCACCTTGGAGCTCATGTGGCCTGTGAGTTTGGCCTCCACCTGGACAGACCTGGAGTTAGACTGGGCTTGGTCTGAATCCCAGCTCTGTGGCTTGCTAAGGACATGTCTCTGGGCCTCTTGGCCTGCATCCTCACCTGCGAGACAGGATGCGGAAGACCTCCTTCAAGGGGCTAAGATGATGCGTGGGACCCATATGCCCCAGCCCTGCTCATCGGAAGTCTCAGTAAGTGCTGCTCCAGTGATGATGGTGGGCGGGCAGGGAGGAGGAAGACCACGATGAGGAAGATTAGGATGGATGTCCTAGCATAGACATAGGTGTACAATGCTGGGTATAGAATAAGGAGCGAATAAATGCCAAGATCGTAACAGTCCTAGAATGTCCAGTGAGAGGATGAGATTCTGAATAACACTTGGCAGGGACCCACTTTGAACTGCTGAGTAAGGCTGTCCATGATTCAAGGAGAGAGATTCAGAAATGTCAGTTGCCTCTGAGCACAGGGTGGCCTGAGGGCAGGGAAAGAGAGGGAGGCTGCGAGGGGTCTGGCAGTGAGCAGGGACCAGAGTTGACCATGGGGGGCTAAGCATGAGGAACCCCCAGTATTAGTCAGAAAGGAACTGGCCTCACCTTAAAAACACAACAGGAGAAATAAGGCAGCAGAGTCTCACCCACTGGCAAGTTTTTTTCTGAACAGCCTGTCCCAGAGAGTGGGACTCTCCTGAGTGACACTGAGAGGCCTCCCTCTGATAACTGCTCTTTCCTCCTTGCCTTTCTTTCCCCTCTCCCAGCTTCATTGCCCCCAGGAATTGTCTTCTTAAGGCAAGGAAAATGGAGGGAAGTTGGGGGTCTGGGAGTGGTGCCAGAGAAGCTGGGTGGAGAGGTCTGGGGGCTTGGAGCCAGGCCTGGGCATCTCCCTAGCTCCAAAGTCCTTCTGCTGAGCTCAGAGGCAGCCACGTGGCCCGCATGATGCCCACCCACCCCTGGGACCATCGGTCTGTTGATCCTCTGTGCCATATAAACATTCTGACTTTCTCTGTGCGCTTGGAGGGCAAGAGGTTAGGAAGCGCTGGCCCCTAGGCAGAGGGCAGAGAAAGCACAAATTGGAGTCCCTTCTCCTCCCCACTGCCAGCATTACCCTCTGCCTACCGGTGCACTGACCTGCTGGACCTGTCGCTCTTCCTTTCTCTTTGTCTCTGTCTCACCTAGCGGTGGGCCTGAGCAGCTGTCCAGAACCGGCTGTGCCCAGTAACGGCGTGAAGACTGGCGAGCGGTACCTGGTGAACGATGTGGTCTCTTTCCAGTGCGAACCAGGATATGCCCTCCAGGTACCTCCCCTCAACACCCCGGGCAGGAAACAGGAAACAGGTGGCCCCGGAGATGTGCTTGGCCAGCCTCTCGCCCACCAAGCCGCAGTCACTGAAGAACAGGGAGAAGCCCCTCGGGTCCCCGGGGACCACTGTCCTTTCCCTGAGCTGTTCGTGCAAAAGACGAGCTTTGCTGACTTTGGCGATTTAGCACCAGCCAGCCTCAGAATGTGTTCCTGCAAGGTTTTGGTTTGATTAGACTTCAGGAAAATTTAATCTTCCTTTGAAGGCCATGAGGGAATCTAGTAATTAAAGGAGTCTCACAAGGAACCTTTAATAATGAGAATTCCTTAGTAATGGCTGTTAATAAGCCTCCTTCCCCAAAGTCTCTCTCCCTCTGCCTCATCCCACCCCACAGAGGGTTCATGGATCTTTGTGTATCTTGTTGCTCAATACAAGGTCCCTGAGCAAGCCCCCTGTTCTGGGTTGTATATGCAATTGTGCCCCCAGGGGCAACGAGTCCACCCCTGTTCCTGATCCCTCCAGGGCCACGCCCACATCTCCTGCATGCCCGGAACCGTGCGCCGCTGGAACTACCCTCCGCCGCTCTGTATTGGTAAGAGAGCCCCGACCTTCTCAGTCCATTCATACCCATTCCTGCCAAAGATCTGGGCTCAGCAACATCTCGCGGGGGTCAAGTTCAAATCAAAGGACAGTTTGGTGTTCCGGGTCTGTCTGAAGGGAGTTGTCGTAGGCTGGCATGCGGCTTTCGCACAAACTGGTTGTGACTTCTGCAGACCTACACCCACTGAATGAGGGATCACAGGGGGCTTGGCCATTTGAAAACATTGTGATGACCATCCTGATTCCAGATAACTGACCAAAGCCCAGATGGAACCTCTGGGCAATTGAGGTCTTCCCCTGTGACTTTTCATGGTACAGACGGATAAAATCTGCCCCTAGAGAAATAGCGGTGGGCGGGTTACAGGTGAAACAAGGGCTTGGCTCCGTAGGCTTCGGAGAGGGGGACTTAACATTTATTGACCATCTACTGTATGCAAGTCGCAGCCTACCTGTTTCCTCATAGCAGGTCTTCAGGGGAAGTATCATTGCCCTCATTTTTGCAAATGGGAAAACTAAGGCTTTTAGGATTAAAAAGTGATTGGCACCATCAGGGACGGAAACCTACTTTTCTCTGATGCCCCACCAACTGTAAAGAGCAAATCAGGGGTGACCTTGGGATAAGAAGTGAAATGAGCGGGGGAAGCATCCCTGGGCATAATGGCATTTCCCTGCTGGGATCTCACCACGGGGCAGGGTTTGGTCGCCTGCCCCACAGTCAGAAACGTGTCTGGGCAGACCGAGGCACGCCCCCCATTCCCACTCCAAATTACAAAGTTCTTGCCGAGGAAACCACTCATGTTAACAGCACCTACTGCTAATAGGGTGCCTGTCACCCAGTTACTGTGTGCCCCTCAGGCCCCCTGGGGACCACTTCAGTCCCTGTACTAAGTGATGTGCAGGCCTTTCTGCTGTAACGTAAGGACCATCCCATGTTGTAGGTGCTATAGGGGGCTCCATTTTATAGGTGGGGGAAACAGGTTTGGAGAGGTTTAGACTGGCCCAAAGTCACACAGGAAGTGAAAGAGTTGGGATGGTGACCCTGGCAGTGAGTGCCGGAGCCCCCACTCTGAACCCAGACACCGTCCTTTTTGTTGTCCTCTCCACAAATGCCTTCGCTTGGACCCTGCAGATCCCTCCCCTCCCCCTCTTTCTCTGGCTTCCATAACCAGCTAATCCCTTGCATCTCCCCTGACCGTTTCCGGAAAGCTGCGAAAGAAAATAACTGATGTCCACAGACCAGGCTATATTTGTGCTCCAGCCCCACATCTTTGGTGATTCTGACATCACCTCAGTTGGAGTGTCAGATGCCCCAGCCCCTAATGGTTGACTCCCCATGGAACGTTAATCACGGTCACTTTGGCTGAGGGCAAAGGTCAGATACTGAGGGTGGGCCCCTGGTAGGGCTCATCTGCTGACCACCCAGCCCTATGGGATGTATATTTTTAAAGAGCCTGGCATGGTGCCTGGCACAGAGTGGGGACTCTGTGCATGCCAGTCCCCTCCCTTTAGCCTTTCTCTTCAGTCTCAGAAGAGCTGAGTGGATGGTGATAGAGGGAGATTTGAGGCATAGCATAAGAAACGGTCACACTCTTCTTGGAGCAGACCACTGTTGCTGCATGACCTCACTAAGGGAACTGACCTGTGAAGGGCAGGCTCAAGGTCAAGAGTCATAGCTCAGGTTTGTGGCCAGCTGGGCAATGCCTTCCTGAATTTACATCCATACTCAATTTTGCCCATGTGTGCAGTCGTTTAGGGGAGATAAACTGCTGATTCCTTTGGATTCTCAGAGGGCTTCATGACTTGGGAAGGGATCAGAAACTGCTACTCTAAGGGAGCATCCAAACATTGGCATGGCCCCATGCCCTCCTCCATGCTGTCCTAACCCTCTGTCTGGTCTCATTGTCACAGCACAGTGTGGGGGCACAGTGGAAGAGATGGAGGGGGTGATCCTGAGCCCCGGCTTCCCTGGCAACTACCCCAGCAACATGGACTGCTCCTGGAAGATAGCGCTGCCGGTGGGCTTTGGTAAGTCTGCACCCAGGCCCTTGGCGACCCTTCATTATGACCTTGACCAAGGTAATAGAGTGCCCCACCTCTCCACTTCCTCATCTGTTGACCTCTTGTACAATTGTGAAGATCAGTTAAGAATGCTAGGAATGAACACTTTGGGAACATAAAATATAGGGAAAATCTTAAGGATTGCCATTATTATTATTATCTGAGTAGTGAGCTAAAATTCAGGACTGTGGAATGAGAAATTACTCAGGGGTGGCTGAAAAAGAAAAAGAAGTCTTTAACGGAGACTGGACCTCAAATTGTGCTTTTAACTTCAATATCCACTTTCTCATCCTAATTAAATTATATAGCCAAGGTCAATATAATACAGAGTTTTCATTCTTTATATGCACATTCTGGTTGGTCTTAAAGAGTGGAAGTTCTTTTTGTGTGTGTGTGGAGATGGAGTGTGCCAGGCACAGGAGTTGGCAGGGTGTGGAGGACATTGGTCTGGGCACAAAATTTAATTGCTGATGATTCATTCCTGACTGGGAATATAATTTAACCCCAACATCTCTATTGAAGAGATAAAAGATTTGTGGTGACATGGAGCTGATGGGTTATCTTGCCTGCCTCACTGCCTTGCTCCCGGGGACAGAATGTCCTGCGGGGATCACTCCTGCACGGGCCTGTGGTCTCCCAGTCTGTGACCTCAGGAATGAAAGCCACCTCTTTTCCTCTTTTTATTCTGTACTAATCAGCCTAAACTGGGTCTTCTGATAGAGAAGGGACTGTCAGAAGAAAGAAATCCAACTGGCCTTCTTTAAATCTGTTCTGAGGGGAGGAGAGAAGTTGGTGACCCTTCAGAGGATGGAGTCTTGTGTTTAGTACCATCTTCTGGAAGAACCTGGTGATGGATGATCAGGGTACAAAGTGATGAGGACTTTGGTAGACTTGGGGAACTCCAGATTTTAGAGATTGAGGGCAGGGAGCTAGAAGACCCCATAGCTCTGCATCCAGGCATGAGCCACAACAATCTTAGATGGTAGAGAGATGGAGGGAGTACAACATCCAAAGGAAACCAGCAGTTGAAGTGGGAGGTACATCACTGTTCTTGTAAGTCCTGATGTTCAGCCACCAGACCTCTCTAACTCTAAGGCCTGGGTGCTTATTATTCAGCCTCTGGAGAATTAGCCCCCTGCAGGGTGCAATCACAGAAGACCTTGCTTTCAAGTGAATGTCGGACTCCAGTGAGGACCGGAATATGGCACCTTGTTTCAGTGTGTAAAGAACCTCTGCATTTACAAGATGTTACCACCAGATGGCAGTAGTCAAGCCCAGTTCTTCCCACACCCATTCAATTCAGAAATCTGGAATCCTGGAAGAGCCCCTTTGATGAACATGCTGCCCACAGTGTTGGGATGATGTGTGAGCTGCAGACGACATGTCCCAAAGTGCTTGTTGCACAACCATCGGTAATTTGGAAGCAATCTGCGTGTTCATTAATAGGGTAGTGAATAGTGTGGTTGGGTAATTAATAAAATAAAACTATAGACCTTAAAAAGCACAATAGTGAATTAAAAAGTTTATAAAACTTTATGTGCAGTATAACAACATGCATGTAAACGTTTAAGACCAATAAATCATACCTATATTTAAGAATCTAAAACCATGAACTGAAAAGGTATCTTCCCAATCCATGAGTAACCCTTGAATGGGAGAGAGCAGGAGATACGAAGGTTCTTCAGCGTTATAAGTCAAATCTTTATTTTTTAATAATTTTAAATTAAATTAGTAAATAAAATTATTTAAATAATTAGATGCAAAAAATCACATATGTCCCCATTCTATGCAAATTAGAAACTACAGGTGAGAAATGTTTAAAGATTAAAATCCACCTGTAAACCCACTATGCAGAGATAATCACTAACAGCTTAGTACTCACCGTTCAGCTGTAACCTCTGTGAAGACAAGGACCTGATAGACCTTGTTCATCCCTGTGCAGTGCCTAGCACAGCCCTGATGCATGGCAAATGCTCAGTAAATATTATTAGTGAAGCAATGAATATTCTTCTAGTTTTTTAATACCAAAACTAAAATTATATAGTACATACTAATTTGCAATTAGATTTTTACAATTAACATAATGGATATTTTCCTATGCACAGTAAATACATTTCTTCCATATCATTTTTTTTAAAGATTTTATTTATTCATTTGACACAGAGAGAGAGATTACAAGTAGGCAGAGAGGCAGGCAGAGAGAGAGGAGAGAGGAGGAAGCAGGCTCCCTGCTGAGCAGAGAGCCCGATGTGGGCCTCGATCCCAGGACCCTGGGATCATGACCTGAGCCGAAGGCAGCGGCTTTAACCCACTGAGCCACCCAGGCGCCCTTCCATATCATTTTTAATCTAATTTTGAGAAGTCTCACCAGTAAACAAATATCAATCGTCCCACTTCCATTCTGCACAGTATATCACTATGCAAGTTAAGGGCTTAATCAGATCTGTTTAACCTGTCACGTTGTTAGGAGATCATGAGTAATCCAGTAAGATTAACAAACTAAAGTAAAAACTTCACTGACAAGGTATTTTTCTAATTTCTGAATTATCATAAGTGTTCTAAAAGATAACAGTATTGAAGTTCGTGTCTTTTGATAAGGTATAGTTATTTTTAAATGGTGATATTTTTAAGTAAAAGGTTTATTTTAGCAAAGCTATCTTTGTATTGCTAGTAGGCCTAGGAACTACAAATCAAATGTTAGCCCTGCGCTTTGTTTTCAGTAAAATAAAATGGACTCAGGACAGAGCTCTGGAATGATCGATGCCCTTCATCCTGAGTGAATAATGTATTTTTATGTTCAGTTCTGCCTCAAGACAAAAGTCTGGACCGGATGGTGGTGTCTCCCCAAATCGTGTCTGGCAATCTACTTTGAGGGGGAAGCCAGTAGTAGGGATGCGTGAGGTCTGGCAGGAAAGGCTTCCATGAGGCCGCACATTTGAAGAAGGACTCTATTGCTTTGGGCACTGTCTGCCTCTGTCTTGCTCCCAGGAGCTCACATCCAGTTCCTGAACTTCTCCACCGAGCCCAACCATGACTTCATAGAAATCCGGAATGGCCCCTACGAGACCAGCCGCATGATGGGCAGATTCAGTGGCGGCGAGCTTCCAGGCTCCCTGCTCTCCACATCCCACGAGACCACTGTGTATTTCCACAGTGACCACTCCCAGAACCGGCCAGGATTCAAGCTGGAGTATCAGGGTAAGGACCCAGAGTGCCCACTGGCTCTTGCCTATCCCCTTCTCTTACCCACAACCACTATCTTCCGAGCCTTCCACATAGGGAAAGAGAACACAGGGAGGGCAGAGGAGTGGGGGGCAGGCCTACTGATGCAGGCTCCCCTTTGGTGGCATGTCTCTCTGGCCCCATGAAGATGTCTAACCCCCTTTGACAAGGCTTTTCCAGGGTTAAGACCCAATAGCACCATTGGAGGCTGCCTTCTGTCCCGGTCCAACCGCCAACAGTTTTCCCTGAGTGTTCCCATCGGGCATCCCTGCACGGCCAGCCGGCCACTTCCCCTCAGCCTTGATAGGCTTACTTAGTCTCTCTGGATCCTCTGTGTGTCCAGCCCAATTACCCTCAGCAAAGCTCCTCCTATCTCGTGATGGAGGATTCTGGTAACAACCCTGGGGCATCCGCTGAGCCTTCACAATGAGACAAGCCTATTAATTCCCACAGAATTAATGGTTTCCTGACTATGCTCACTGGGGCTCTGTCTTGCTGAGGTGAAATCTTGTGATAGGCCCCACTCTTCCCGGCATGCTTTCCCTGGAACAAGCCCTACCCACTCCCTTTTCCTATGTGAGGAGACATCACCTGGAGCTGTGCAGATTGTACCTGATCTGTGCCACCATATGCCATGGCCCTACGTAGGTCCAACATGTCCCTCATATGCCTCCCTAGTGTGGCTGACTGGACCATTTGTTCTAACCTCTTTTTCCAGATTCTTCCACTGAGTTTTTTTTTCATAATTTTGGACTTTTTCCAATCTAATACATGCTTATAAAAAATTAAAACATTATAGATATTTTTGTGAGTACATAATAGAAAGTCAGAATTTTCCCATAATCCCATCTCCAATCCCACCATATGCAGAGAAAACCAACTTTTAAGTTTGTTTCTGCCATTTTTCTGTACATATGTTGATGTAACTATATCTTTATATGTTAACCAAAATTGTATCATACTATAAATAGTGCTCTTACAATTTTCTTCTTTAAAGTTAGTTTTTAATTATATTAACAGTTTATAAATACCCTCACCTTGTTAAAAAGAAAGAGAGAAGGGAAGGAAAGGAGGGAGGAAGGACAAAGGGAAGAAAGGAAGGAAGAAATTAAAGCACTACAGGTGAGGCCAAGCTTTCTCTGTCTACAGCCTCCAAACCCAGGCTTATTCCCCAGAAATAATCACTGTTATTTTAACATGATTTTTCCAGATCTTTTTCCATGTGTTAACATACATATGTTACAGGTATCTGTGAGAATATGTAATGTTTTTGGTTGTGTTTCCTATATAAATCTATAGAATGCTCTATACACATAATGCTCTGATATTTGGCTTTTTCATCCCTTGTCAGAGGTGAATACTGGCCAAGGATTTGGGTTTGTCATTTACGGAAAGCCTTCAAGGTTATTCTACGAGTTGGGCACCACTGGACCAGTTACACGGGCACTGCCTCCTCAGAAGGAACTTCAAGGAGTCTGGTTGGGCTCGCTCCCACCTGGGACACCTCGGGAGGAGGAGCTGGGCCTCTCATGCTAGTGAAGCACCAGGGAGAAGCAGTGCTTTTACCCAGAGTGCTGTTTCCTTGGTAGTAACAAAGCTGCCTTCCCCAGTGACGCGGTCTGTGGGCTTGTCACAGAGGCCAGCCCTAACCAAGAGTGTCCGTGCCTGTTAAGAGCACACAGATTCAGCAGATGATGTGGGCTTTCAGATGTGTCATGACATGTCAGAAGGCCACGTTCTGTCACAGGAGGGATTCGGGCCCACATATGTGGTCAGTGTTTCCTGCTGGGACAGATGCATGGTTCTCTCGGTCTTCTCCCGTGTCTAAGTTTGCTAGGGCTGTGGTAACAAGTACCATGGACTAGAGGGCTTAAACAGCACACATTTCTTCTCTCACCATTCTGGAGGCTGAAGTCCCAAAATCAGGGTGTCAGCCGGGTTGGTTCCTTCTGAGGGCTGTGAGGGACAGTCTATTCCAGGCCTCTGTTCTCACTTCTGGCAGTTTGCTGGCAGTCTGGAATTCCTTGGCTTATAGAAACTTCACCCCCCATCTCTATATGTATGTCTCCAAGTTTCCCCTTTTTATAAAGACATCAGTCAAATTGGAGTAAGGCCCTCCCTAATGACCTCATTTCAATTTAGGTAAAATAGCAAAGATCCTCTCTCCAAATATGGTCACATTCTGAGGTACTAGGGTTTAAGACTTCAACTATGAATTTGGGCAGGAGACACAATTCAGCGCATAACACCTCTGACAGGACCACGTGCTTTCCCTGAGGCTCCTCCTGTTGGATAAATCCAAGTACCACCATTGTGACAGGGATAGCTTCCCTGGGGGCCTACCCACATACATTGTGTCTTCACCCCTGTGATGGGCACAGCCCTGCCCACTGAGTCCACGCAATGGGACCAGACACTCACTATGTTCCACAGAGGCCTGGTCTCAAGCTCAGTCCTTCTCACACATACTGCTGCTTCCAAGACACAGGCCAACACCGTGGGCCAACTGGCTTCTCTGTGACATGACCATTACTCACACTGGAGCTTCACATGTTCAGAGGCCCACTCCACCTCTGAGGATTTTCCGTTGTTGGGGGGAAGCCAGGCCCAAGGGCAGCAGCATTCTAAGTATGTCTTTGAAGGCCCAACACGTCCACTAGGAGTTGCCCCAATTGTATGACAGTCCCAGAGGTTTCTACTCTATGGTGGGCCCACCTCCTCCCACTCATGTTTTACCTTCATGTCTTGGTAGGTGTTCCACTTGAGGCTTCCCTCAGAACACAGGCCCAGCTACTTCTTCAGTGCCTGTCCAAGCTCCACAGACCTAATGATGCCTGTGAGGCCCACACTTGGTGTCAGGGAAGCTGCTCCCCTTCAGTCTTGACCTTGACTTCCATTAGGCTTCTCGTCTATGGTGGTCCCACCCTCTGGGACTGAGTTATCTCTAGTGCCAGAGGCCCAGGTCCTCCCACTGAGGCCTCCTAATTTATGACAGGCCCAAATAATTGTCCCTGCCCAATGGGCCCACATTCTCTACTAACACCCTCCTTAGCCCCATTCAGCTGTACCTTGGACACAAGCTCTGACTACTCACCTCAGGTTTTCCTTTATGAAAAGACCTGTTTCCAAAAGGGCCACCGTTCTCCACTGAGACATTTCTATCAAGCAGGCCCATCTCCCTGTGGTCCCACAACTTTCTCTGAGGAAATCCAACTCCTTACTTTTTCTCAAAATTCCTCCTTTTAGACACTTTGAACTAACTCGACTGGAGTTTTCTTTTCTCCTCTCAGGAAATTTTCCATAAAATTTTTACTTACAGTTTAAGCCACTCTTACTGGGCTTCGCAATTGGACAGGTTTAACTTATATCATTAAAACTTTTCAGGAGATCATGTTTATAAAGAACCTAGCAAAATGACAAAACACATAATTGTTCCAAAATGTTAGGCATCATTATTCATATTTTAATACTATGAATGTTTTAATAATTTTAATATTTGCAATTGTGGCCCTTTGTTAAAAATTGTATCTATTCCCACCATAGCATCTCCATTTGGGACAAACCCAGGAGCCCTTCTTTAGGAAATCTAATGATTCTGCCCTTTAGGGTTCATTTCTGCCTATAGGCCCAAACTCTCCCTTCGAAGCTTCTTCTGGTAAACAGGCTCTGATATTTTTCTCAGTTTGAAAGCAGTCCAGATACTCTCACTTAAGTGTCTCTTTTTCTAAAAAGCCCAGCTCCTTCTGCATGAGACAGTTCCTATAAGAGACTCTCCCTCAGGCTTCTCCTGGCTTCTGACGTGCAGCCTTCTGGCTTTTCACCATCACTGGGTACCCAGGTTCCCCCTAGGCTTCTCATTAGAGGACCAGCCCATCCATTCAGTCAGCAACCTGGGCAGTAGTTCCCCGCTTTTCTACTAAGACCTTAATTTGCCAAATCGCCCAAACCTCCTGCTGCTGACAGGGCCACATGTCTCCTTTGGCCGACCAGCCTACCTGCTCCCACCATAGCTGCTTGATTTTTTTGACACACCCAGTGACCTTGATGATTTCCCAGGAAACCTGCCTAGTTCCTCCCGCTGAGGCCTCCCACAGTGAGATAGTGAATGGAAATACACAACACAGGCACAGTCCCAGAGGGAGAGCTTCGGAAATGTCAGCTTCGTGATCATTGTTATTTATATTGTTATTACATGTAATGAATGCATCCACTTCCATGGAGCGTTCATTTGATCTCAACTCCCACTGAGAATTTCCACTCTCAGAACGCTCTGTCTACCCCACTGCCAATTTCCTGTGTAGGATGGGCCCAACTCTGGCCACAACAGCTGTTCTTTTTCCTGTGGATCCGATTAATCAGAGTCTGTGCTCTGTGCACGTGCTCAGCAAACCCCTCAATGACCTCTCGCTGTCAGACAAATCTCCGGTACTTCCATAAAGGCATCTCTTTTTTGAGCTGGGCTCACCCATTCTCACGGAAGCAGCTTTCTTGCTCTTTGGAGAGGCTTCCTTATCTTACAGTCACACACATTCCTTTTCATCCAGCGATTCCCTCTGGAAAGTTTCCCTGCCAGCCACACGCTTGGCTTACTCCCACCAAGTTCCTCCATCCTGAAAAGTTGTAGTTTCTCAAAGTCAGAAAGACTCCACTCAAGTACTTCCCTGACTGCTTTCTGTGTTTGTGATCTAGAACATTGTTGTCATGGTTAAATGAGATGATCCACATGAAAGAACTGAGGTCAGTGCCCAGCCCCAAGCAGGAGCTCAGCGGATAAGGGTTCAGCCTAGCCTTGTCTTCCTTGAGCCTGCTTTTCCCATGAAGACAGTAATAATAGATAACATTTATTGAGCTCTTCCTGTGTTCCAGGACTATGCAAAAAGCTATGCATATATTAGCCCACTAATCCTCACAATAACAATTTTCTAAATAAGAAACCTGAAGCATAGAAAAGTTAAATGTCTAGCCCAAAGCCAACAACTGGTAAATAACAAGGGTCCATCTGAGTCCAAGTCTTGGTGCTTCACACTATGTTAACTCTCTGCTCCTCCTATACTCTGGTTGAGGAGAAAATGTCCAGAGAGAATAAGTGACCTTCTCACCTTATCTTTTCCAGCCTATGAACTTCAAGAGTGTCCAGATCCAGAGCCCTTTGCCAATGGCATTGTGAGGGGAGCTGGCTACAATGTTGGACAATCAGTGACCTTCGAGTGCCTCCCAGGATATCAACTGACTGGCCACCCTGTCCTCACATGTCAGCATGGCACCAACCGGAACTGGGACCATCCCCTACCCAGGTGTGAAGGTATGTCCCTCCCTCATCCCTGGAGATTCTTCCTAAGGAGACTGATTCAGAGTACACCTATGTTCCAGGGAATCGCCCATGCTAGGGAGTCCAGGCAAACCTTGTCCATTCTGTTTTCATATGGAAGGAACCCAGCCTATCTAGGGAAAGAGTCCTGGGGACAGGGCTCTGGGCTAAGCTTGGGAGGACCTGGAGGAGATGTTGGCCACAGCCAAAGGAATACCTGCTCAGCCCTTGGGAATATCCATCCCATCAGAAGGGAAGACTCTGTAATCTTTATCTCTTTCCTAAGATCTATACCTGTATATCCAGTTCCTTACTAAAGAACTTCACTTATCCAGAGGCATCTAAATCCTAATATATTCAAAATTAAAGTCATCATCTTTCCATCACTCAGTGGAAGTCCTCATTAGTGAAGGGCACCTCTAGTCACCTGGTTACTCAGCCCTTATTTGGCACCTCCCTCCCGCCTATCTGACTTATTCACCGAGTCTTGATAATTCTACACCCTGATTACCTTTCAGATGCATCCACTTCTGTATCCACTGCCTCTGGCTTTATCCCCACCACCACTTGGACAAGGCCCCTCATTGGTCTCCCAGCCTTTGGTCTTGAGCTACTCAATCCATTTTTCACAGCATAGCCAGTGTGAGCCTTCCAAGTCATCAACACACTCCAGACCTGCTCAGAAGCCAGCAAGGCATCCCCATCTCCTTTGGGGCAAATTGCAAACCCCTTCATGTAGCACACCATGACCCTCGGAGCCTGGTCCCTGAACACCTCCTGGTATTCTCCACTCTCACGGATCTTATGGCCAGCTAAGCTGAAGCGCTTTAGCTATCCCAGTGCGCCACGTTCTCTTGCGTCTGGTTCTTAGCACATGCCGTCCCTCCCTCGTGGAACATCGCTCTTCTCTCTTGCCTTGTCTACTTAGCCTTGTCTAAATGGGACCAATACCAAGAATCCTTCCCTACCCTCACATGACCAGGTGAGGGGCTCCCCCCTGTTGCTCCTGTGGCATTCCATGTTGACGACATGTTCCCTACCCCACCCCCCTGCTGGCATCTGCAGAGGCCGGTTTACTTAGCTGTATCCCAGTGGGCTGTGAGTGCTATAGAACAAAACGACGTGCCTTGGTACCCTTGCTCCCCTTGGTCTCCCCAGGTTGTGCCTGACCCTGACATTGAGTAGATATTCAGTGTGTGCAGGAGGGGTGGTATGTCCCTGCATACCCCTCTCAGGACGCATACGTGTTCACAGGAAGCCTATCTTCTGCCCGGAGGCATTTGGATTCTTTCTTTTCACTCTAGTCTGTTTCCATCCAGATGTCTTCCTGTTGCCCATGCCAGCCAAACACACTCATTATTCTGGACCAGCGTGTCTTTGTTTATTTGTCCTTTTTTCTCCTCCCTGATGACTAAGTTGGAACATTATGGAGACTTCAAGGCTTCTTCATCCCCTTACCCAAAGCCTAGATCAGAGCGAGCCTAAAATTGGGTATCACTTTTGGGGGACAGGAAAATAGGAAGAAAGGATAAGGTCTAGGCAGCTAATGCCTTCTCTGTGAGCTAAGTGCAGGGCTGGACATGTTACATGCATCAGTTCCCCTAACAGCCCCCACTGTCCTACAAGGGGGGTGCTCTTAGTTCCATTTTACACGTGAAGAAATAGAATAAACTATTATCTAAGGTCGTCTAGTTCATAAATGGTTTAGCCATGATTTGAACCCAACCTTAGCTTCACCACGAGAATCCTTATCTCTTAGGACAAGACCAAAGGTACCACTCTGGGCACCTGGGTGGCTCAGTCGGTTAAATGTCTGCCTTCAGCTCAGGTCTGATCCCATGGTCCTGGGATCAAGTCCCACATCAAGCTCCCTTCTCAGTGGGGAGTCTGCTTCTCCCTCTCCTTCTCCCCCTCCCCACTGCTCATACCCTCTCTTGTGTGCTCTTGCTCTTGGTCAAATAAATAAAAAAAATTTTTTTTAATCATAAAAATAAGAAAGTTTAAAAAAAAACAGTACCACTCTAAGAATGTTAGAGCAAATAAAAAGAGAGAAAGAGAGAGTTCCATAATTTCTTAGCTCATCCCAGCAACAGTACTACAACATCCCAGTACAACAACTGGGTACAACAACATCCCAGCCCTGACTCTGATCTCTGTCCTCCACTCCATTCCTAGGAAGGGACAGGGGACAGCTTTAGTGTGTCCTTCCTTCTGGGCAGGTCTCATCCATAGGAAGAAGAGGAGGGCCGGGGGGCTGAAGCTGGCCCACAGAGGTACTTGCACTGAAGATCAGGGGCCAGATGGGGAGTGGTGTGCTGGGACTGGTGGGGGAAACCACACACAGTCATTCTCAGCCCTGTCACCTCTCCCCATCCCGCCTGACCTCCTTGAGCAGCATCATCTGTGCTGGGTGCTGGCACTTCATAAAGGGAGTCATCAGGGAATTTTCAGGTGGGGGGTGATCTCCCACACTCATCTGTGTTTATGTCCCCTCCCTGGCAGTCCCCTGTGGCGGGAACATCACCTCTTCCAATGGCACTGTGTATTCCCCTGGCTTCCCCAGTCCATACTCCAGCTCCCAGGACTGTGTCTGGCTGATCACGGTGCCCATTGGTCATGGCATCCGCCTCAACCTCAGCCTGCTGCAGACAGAGCCCTCCGGAGACTTCATCACCGTCTGGTAGGGCCAACTGCCATGTCGACAGCCAATTAGGGGTATTAGCTGGGCTGTAAACTGGGTTAATAAGCTTTTTGTTCAGAAAACCAAGAGCTGTAAATGTTGTAATGGTGGTCAGCTTCCTGGATTTTGAATAAACATAGTAAATGATGGCTCAGTTTCAGTTACCCTCTGTGACTCCTTGAAGGGACAGGGTTGGGAGGACTGTGGCCCAACCCGGAGTGCTACTAGGGGTCAGAGTACCAATGGGTGGGTGTGTGAATAGGAATGTCATAGATACACAAACTTGTCTCCTTTTCTTCCAGAGTCTAAACCAAAATTCTACATTTACCTAAGATAAGCTACCCAGACTAATGAGAGAGTTTTGGGGTAGAATTCTGTGAAGTCCCACTGGTCATCTCATGCTGAACCAGTATTGTCCGATACAACATTGTGCAGTAATGGAAACAAACTGTGCAGTACAGTAGCCCACAGCTACAGGTGGCCGCTGAGTACTTAAATGTGACTAGAGTGACTGAGGAACTGGTTTTTAAACTTTGTTTAATTTTAATTAAATTAAAATTAAATGGGGCCTAATGGTTACCAAATTGACAGTTCCACTCTGGGTGCTAGAATATCTTGGGTGACTTTAAAATGGGAGTATGAATTATCAGTCACTAAGTATAGTCTCCTAGACAGTTCTTCCCAAACCATTGGCTCTCTGGACAAATATATAATTTAAGGATTCTTTTGTTTAGGGGTTACTGCCATTCTGAGAATCAGCAGGAGATCGTGGGAGTCTTCTCCTCAAATTCCAGGGCTGGATAGCTGTAGTCAGACTACTCTGGGCTAATTTCCAGTTTCCTTTCCAGACAACAATTAAGAACAGATAGGAGAGACTGGATACATTTCCAGGGAAGAAAGCCTTTGCCTAGAAAGGCAACCTGGGTATGTCTCTGCTTGGAGACAAGGAAGTGGGGCTGGCCTCGATAGTAGCATGAGCTTCCTGCCCATCTCCCCAGCCCCGTCCTACTGCTGCTCAGACTGAGAGAACCTGCCCAGGGGCTCCTGCTTCTTGGCTGAGACTATTGCCCCAGGAGCCCATTACAGAGGCTGATGAAGAATCAGGTGAACACAGAGTCAGTGTGTGCTTTGCCAACTCTGTCAGCTCTGTTGGAAGACTGAGTTGGGAGAGAATAGAGGGAGGTACACAGGGCATTGGAGAAAGACAGTGCTGGGCACAAGAAGAGTCACAGCCTCCCACTCCAGGCCTTTGTTAAGGCCACTGATGGTAGAGGCAAAGCAGGCAGTCATGGTGACTTGTGACATACCAGAACCTTCTTTCCTATGTGCAGGGATGGGGCACAGCAGACAGCTCCACAGCTTGGAGTCTTCAGCCGGAGCCTGGCCAAGAAAACATTGCACAGTTCGTCCAACCAAGTCCTGCTCAAGTTCCACCGTGACACAGCCATGGGTGGTATCTTCGCCATAGCCTTCTCTGGTCAGTCTGGAAGCGTGGTGAGGGAGGGAAGCTCTACACTCTCAAATCAGGGCCATGCTTGATCCCTGGTTCTACCGTTCCCAGTCGTGTAATTCTGAATGAGTGACATAGCTTCTCAGCTTCAGTGTCCTCAGAATTATAAGAGTTAAATGTGTGAACCTATGTGAAATCCCCCAGCACAGACCTCCATACATGTAAATTTTCCCCCTCCTCCACACTACTAGGGTAGAGAGGCACATAGCACTGATCCTTGGTGCCCAGTCCAAACTTAGAGGCAGAAGGATGAGGCTTCTCCTTCCACTCATTCACATCAACTCAACTCCCTGGCTGGGTTACCCATTACTTGTTCCCCAACTTGTCCCTTAGCACCTTCTAGAGGGTTGTCCCACTCCAAAGGAATCCAGGGCCTCTGTTGACATCACAGGAAGTACTGTGCCCAAGTGAAGTCATGGAGATTTCAAGCAGGAGGAGCATGAACGATTCAGGGTGGGTTTGTCCTTATCGACAGCCAGTTTTCTTCTAAGAGTCCAAAGTTATGGATCTGGATACTTTTTCATTTTTGTTATAGTGGAAACAGCATTGAAAAACTTAAAGAAAGTTCTCTGTAGGCTTGTGCTCATCTGTAGAATAATCCTCCATATTACAGTTCGCAGAGCATTACATATATTTGAGCTGGAATTGGGAAAGCTTGACTCTATTCCTGGATCCATCTTACAAATACTGGATTTTATCAGATTTTTAAATTTTTGCCAATATGGTGGATGCATGAAATAGCACCTCACTCTTATGTTAATGATGAGGTGAGCATCCTTTCATATCTTCATTGACTATTCATGCTTTCCTGCTCCGTGAAATGCCTGCTTCCCATAGAGCTTTCTTCCTCAGAGGAGAGAGACATAACAAAGAGACAAATAAAATCTTTGCAATTTGTAATAAGTTGCTATGAAGGAAACAAATAAGATAGCAAACAAAAAGGTGGGGAACTCTGCTTCATGTAGAATAATTGTGGAAGACCTGTCAAAAGGCAATATTTGTGACAAGAATTAAAGAAAAAGAAGGAAGTAGATTTGCAGAGACAGGGGAGTGGGACTGGTGTGGGGGAAAGAATGTCTGCCTTTCTATAGGCAATCATTAGCTTTAAATAAATTTCTTTTCATATAAGGACTAATAAGTGGAAAACTACCTTAAGGAGAACTATCAACAAGATTCTACAGTATTTTTTAATGTGATAATCAGATTCAAATTACAAAGAAAAATGCCCTTGGAAACATGTAGCTTAGGAAATAGAAATAAATTTTGGAAAGCATCTGCTTCCAACATAAAAGTCTAGACAACATGGACCCCAAATAAGAGATAAATAAAAGGGGAGCTAAATGTCTTCCTTTCCCTTCCTGAACAATTCAGTCCTAAAGCTGTTAAATGGGATAAAACAAAATGGGCATCAGAGGAGAGAGGGGGTCCACACTGAGGGACGACATCTGTACAGAGAGGGCTGGCATGGGGTATCAAGGCTCTTAGCAAACTGAGGGAAGACCCGTGCAGGGTAGGAGCCGCAGCAGAGTGGGGAGGGCATCCACACAGAGGATCCATCAGACTCCAAGGTGGGAGGGCAGGGCATTCACATAAGGGAGGAGTGGCAGTAGAGATGGGAACGTGGTTCCCTGTGGGTGACTGACTGATCAAATAAGTTAATAGATTAAGGACAATAGAGAGTAGGTGTCTCATTTTAAGAGAAGATGGCTCAGTCAGTTAAGCGTCTGCCTTCAGCTCAGGTCATGATCCCAGGGTCCTTGGGATTGAGCCCCACATCGGGCTCTCTGCTCGGTGGGAAGTCTGCTTCTCCCTCTTCCTCTGCTCCTCCCCCAATTTGTTCTCACTCTCTCTCTCTCTCACAAATAAATAAAATCTTTTTTTTTAATGAAAGAATTGGCTAAGCAGAATAAGCAGAAACTTCATGCATCTACAAATCCAAAGAGTGTCCTAGATAAATAGAAGCAGAGGATAAACTGAAAATATATTTAATAGGCAGAAGTCAGTCTCTTTTAATTTTTTTATTATTTGCCCCAGGGGTACAGGTCTATGAATCATCAGGCTTACACCTTTCATAGCACTCACCATAGCACAAACCCTCCCCAGTGTCCATAACCCAGCCACCCTATCCCTACCCTCCCACCCCCCAGTAACCCTCAGTTTGTTTTGTGAGATTAGGAGTCTCTTATGGTTTGTCTTCTTCCTCTTTTTTTTTTGAGAGAGGGAAGGGGGTCAAGGGTAGAGGGAGAGAGAGAGAGAATCTCAAGCAGGCTCCACGCCCAGTGCTGGGCCCTACCTCACAACCCTGAGATCATGACCTGAGCCAAAATCAAGAATCAAATGCTTACCTGACTGAGCCAGTCAGGCACCCCAGAAATCAATCTTAAATATGTACTAGGTTCTTCAAATTTGTAATAAAAATAGGGGCAAAGGACTACATATACAATTTTAAGAAGAAAAATCCAAATAGTCTATTAATCTATGAAAAAAAAAAGTGTAACCTAACATATTATCAAATGTCAATTTAAAAAAAAAGAAACACTACCTTTTTTGTTTGCCTGAGTTCCGTGAGGGCAAAGACTGTCTGTTTTGTTTACTCTTGCATCCTCAGTGCCTAACACAGTGCCTGACCCAGGCTAAGCCCTCCACAGATAATCATTAAATGAGTTGGTTGGAAGAATGATAGTACCAGTGTTGCAGCAACTGCCACTCTGTTGCTGATGTCAGTTGTAGCCATTTTCCTGGAAAGAAAAATGGAAGCATACATCCAATGCAGGCATGGTCCTCCCTGGTTTATGTTAAATCACAGTTAAACTTTGTGGTTACCCTAAAAGTGCCTCTTGGTTTAATTTACCCACATTTCCTGAAGCTTCTGTGTCTCACACAACTTTTTCCAGCCAACACATCTATAGAAAAAAATTACTTAAATCATAAAAATACAATACAACATTTTCAATAAAACTATATGCAGGAAAAGTCTCAGGTTACCTTCCAACTGCAATTGGTAAAACATCAGGATCCCAGGTGAATATTTGGAATGTGTGTCTGCGTAGCTGCTGGTTCTGAGAGGTAGTGATGATGTGTTGTTCATTGTGAACTGTACCACCTACATTACCCTTGTTTTCTGGCTAGGGTTTCATGACGCGTTGCTCTGAGAAGGTTCACAGGGTGTGCTATGGTGTGCCGAGTGTATGTGCTACATTGAACAGAGCCGCTGTTTGTTACAACCGCAGTCATTCTTGGGTGGTCAAGCAGTAATGTTTCAAGTATTGAACTTCTAGAATTATGGTTTGTTGCATATGTATACATATCTTGTTATTTTAAACTCTCTGCATTTGGGATTACGCGCTGTAATTTTTTTCCCACTTGAAGTCATGGAAAATAGGCTCCTAGTTAGCATCTTTACATGGAACATCTGATTTCTGGAAATGGATCACTGATGTTCAGTAGGAGATGCTCGTACTTTAAAAAGGTCATAAAATTTAATTGTTCCTAGTTTTTTTCTTTTTTTTCAAATTTTTATTTAAATTCCAGTTAGTTAACATGCAGTGTAATATTAGGTTCAAGTGTAGAATTTAGTGATACAGCACGTCCACATAGCACCTGGTGCTCATCACAAGTGCACACCTTAATCCGCATCACCTGTTTAACCCATTCCCCCCACCCACCTCCCCTCTGGTAGCCATCAGTTTATTCTTTATACTTAAGAGTCTGTTTCTTGATTTTACTCTTTTTTTTCCCCTAAGTTCATTTGTCTTATTTCTTAAATTCCATGTATGAGTGAAATCATATGGTATTTGCCTTTCTCTGATGGATTTATTTCACTTAGCATAATACTCTCTACCTCCATCCATGTCATTGCAAATGGCAAGATTTCATTCTTTTTGATGGCTGAGTAATATTCTACTGTGGTGGAATATTATATATACCACACACACACACACACACACACACACACACATACACACACACACACATGTTTTTTTTATCCATTCATCAGTCAATGGACATTTAGCCTTTTCCATAATTTGGCTATTGTAGATAATGCTGTTATAAACATCGGGGTGCATATATCCTTTCAAATTAGTATTTTGTATCCTTTGGGTAAATACCCAGTAGCACAATTTCTAGATCCAAAAATATACAAAGAACTTATAAAACTCAACACTTTAAAAAACAAATACTCCAGTTAAAAAATGGGAATACATGAAAAGACATTTTTCCAAAGAAGACATCCAGATAACCAACGGACACATGAAAAGATGCTGAACATCACTCATTATCAGGGAAATACAAGTCAAAACTACAATGAGATACCACCTCATACCTGTCAGAATGGCTAAAATAGACAACACAGGAAACAACAGATGTTGGAGAGGATTCAGGGAAAGGGAAACCCTCTTGCACTGTCAGTGGGAATGCAGACTGGAGAACAGCATGGAGGTTCCCAACAAAGTTAAAAATAGAGCTACCCTATGATCTAGCAATCATTCTTAGTTTTAAAAAAGGAAGAAAAAATTCATAAAAGATGCTTATAGAGAAAAAGACATTTATCACAGTTTTATTTTAAATCGCAAAACTTTGGAAACCCAAACAGTTAAAAATAGAGCATCTATTAAATAATTCTAATCGATCACATGACTAAATCCTATGAAGTCATTTCAATCATTTTTTAAGAAATTTAATTACAGGAGAGGAGGAGAAAGATGGCGGAGGAGTAGGAGACCGATTATCATCAGGTCCCAGAAATTCACCCAGATAGTTATCAAACCATTCTGAACACCTACAAATTCAATAGGAGATCGAAGAGAAGAAGAGTAGCAATTCTAGGAACAGAAAATCGACAACTTTCCAGAAGGTAGGACGTGCAGAGAAGTGAATCTGAAGCGACAGGAAGATAGACCATGGGGGGAGGGGCTGGCTCCCGGCAAGTGAGAAACCAACGGAGCACAAAATTGGAACTTTTAGAAGTCTGCTCCACTAGGGGACATCGCCCCAGAGGCTAAGCAGGGGATGAAGCCCTCACAGAGACAGTGTGGTCTCAGGACCCACGGGGACACAAAAAGACTAGGGGTGTCTGAGCATGACAGAGCTCCCAGGTATCAAAGAGGAGAAGCCAACTGGAGACATGGAGCCAAGTTGAGGAGGTGTCTCTCAGCTTGGTGTTACCTTAAACTGTGATCCAAAGCCCTGTCAGGCCACTGCTCTTTGAGCAGGGACCCCACAAGTGGCAGATCTGGAGAGACCCCCTCCTTCCTCCTCCGGGAGGAGCGGCGTAGGAGCGTGCTGCAGGAATCTTCCAGGTTTGGAGATTCTAAATGGGGCCGCATGCCAGAGATAGAAATGCTTGGTCTCAGGCCAGGTGAGCTCAGAGTGCAGCTGGAGACCAGGGAGATGGAGGGACTGACTGCTTTTCTCTGAGGACGCACTGAGGAGTGAGGTCCCAAGCTCTCAGCTCCTCCGGGTTGGAGACTGGGAGGCCGCCATTTTCATTACCGTCCTCCAAAGCTGTACAGAAAGTTTTCAGGGAACAAAAGCTCCCAAGAGTGAACCCAAGCCAATTACTTAGCCTGGCCCCTGGCGAGGGTGGTGCAATTCTGCCTCGGGCAAAGACACTTGAGAATCACAGCAACAGTCCCCTCTCCCAGAAGATCAGCAAGAACATCCAGCCAAGACCAAGTTCACTGATCACTAAGAATTGTGGAACTCCAGAGCTAGGGGAAAGCAACACATATAATTTGTGGCTTTTTCCCCATGATCCTTTAGTCTTTCAAAGTTAAATTCTTTGAATTTTATTTCTTTTTCTTACTCTTTTCATTTAATTTTTTTCCGCTTTCCTATTTTAACGTTTTTTAACTATTTTATATTATCGACACCTTTTGTTTTTTAAATCTTTTTAATTTTCATTGTTATACTCATATTTTATCCTTCATTGTATTTAACCTTATTTTCTGTATCCATATAGGGTCTCTTCAATTCACCAGTCTAAAAAATATATAGATATAGATACAGATACAGATATAGAAATAGATATAGAGATAGATATAGATAGATGTAGATATGGATATAGGGGGTCTTTTTCTTTTTTCTTTTTTTTTTGCCCCCTCCTTCTTCTCCCCCCCCCCCCCCTTTTTGGGTTTTNAGGTTAGTGTATATTTTTCTGGGGTCATTGCTGCCCTTTAGTATTTTGTTCTCTCATCCATCTATTCTTATCTGGATAAAATGACAAGGTGTAAAAAATCACCACAACAAAAAGAACAAGAGGCAGTAACAATGGCTAGGGACCTAATCAATGCGGACACTGGTAATATGTCAGAACGAGAGTTCAGAATGACGATTATCAAGGTGCTAGCTGGGCTTGAAAAAAGCATGGAAGATAATAGAGAATCCCTCTCTAGAGAAATAAAAACTCCTTCTGGAGAAATAAAAGGACTAAAATCTAAACAAGTTGAAATCAAAAAAGCTATTAATGAGGTACAATAAAAAATGGAGGCCCTTACTGCTAGGATAAATGAGGCAGAAGAGAGAATTAGTGATATAGAAGACCAAATGACAGAGAATAAAGAAGCTGAGGAAAAGAGAGACAAACAACTACTGTACCATGAGGGGAGAATTCAAGAGATAAGTGATACCACAAGATGAAACAATGTTAGAATAATTGGGATCCCAGAAGAAGGAGAGGGGCAGAAGGTATATTGAAACAAATTATAGTACACAATTTGGCGAAGGGAACAAACATCAAAATCCAGGAGGCACAAAGAACCCCCCTCAAAATCAATAAAAATAGGTCCACACCGCATCATCTAATAGTAAAACTTACAAGTCTTAGTGACAGAAAGAAAAACCTGAAAGCTCAGGACAAGAGGTCTATAACATACAATGGTAGAAATATTAGACTGACAGCAGACCTATCCACAGAGACCTAGCAGGCCAGAAAGAGCTGGCATGATATACTCAGAGCTCTAAATGAGAAAAATACGCAGCCAAGAATACTATATCTGGCTAGGCTGTCATTGAAAATAGAAGGAGAGATAAAAAGCTTCCAGGATAAACAAAGTCTAAAGGAATTTTCAAACACCAAGCCAGCCCTACAGGAAATATTGAAAGGGGTCCTCTAAGCAAAGAGAGAGCCTAAAAGAAACATAGACCAGAAAGGAAGAGACACAATATACAGTAACAGGCACCTTACAGTCAATACAATGGCACTAAATTCATATCTCTCAATAGTTACCCTGAATGTAAATGGTCTAAATGCCCCAACTAAAAGACACAGGGTATCAGAATGGATAAAAAAGAAAACAAGACCCATCTATATGCTGTCTACAAGAAACTCATTTTAGACCCAAAGACACCTCCAGATTAAAAGTGAGGGGGTGGAAAAAAATTTACCATGCCAATGGACATCATAAGAAAGCTGGAATGGCAATCCTTATATTAGGTAAATTACATTTTAAGCCAAAGATTATAATAAGAGATGAGGAAGGACACTATATCATCCTTAAAGGATCTGTCCAACAAGGAGATCTAACAATTTTAAATATCTATGCCCCTAACATGGGAACAGCCGATTATATATACCAATTAATAACAAAATCAAAGAAACACATAAACAATAATACAATAATAGTAGGGGACTTTAACACCCCCCCTTACTGAAATGGACATATCATCTAAGCAAAAGATCAACAAGGAAATAAAGGCTTTAAATGACACCCTGGACCAGCTGGACATCACAGATATATTCAGAACGAAAGAATTCAAATACATGGAGGCTAAAGAATATCCTACTAAAGAATGAATGGGTCAACCAGGAAATTAAAGAATTTAAAAATTCATGGAAACAAATTAAAATGAAAACACTACTGCTCAGAATCTGTGGGTCACAGCAAAAGCAGTCCTGAAACTAGAACTCAATCACAAGAGGAAAGTTGGAAAGAATTCAAATACATGGAGGCTAAAGAATATCCTACTAAAGAATGAATGGGTCAACCAGGAAATTAAAGAATTTAAAAATTCATGGAAACAAATTAAAATGAAAACACTACTGCTCAGAATCTGTGGGTCACAGCAAAAGCAGTCCTGAGAGGAAAGTATATAGCAACACAAGCCTTTCTCAAGAAACAAGAAAGCTCTCAAGTACACAACCTAACCCTACACCTAAAGGAGCTAGAGAAAGAACAGCAAAGAAAGCCTAAACCCAGCAGAGAAGAGAAATAATAAAGATCAGAGCAGAAATCAATGAAATAGAAACCAAAAGAACAGTAGAACAAATCAATGAAACTAGGAGCTGGTTCTTTGAAAGAATTAATAAGGTTGATAAGCCCCTGGCCAGACTTATCCAAAAGAAAAGAGAAAGGACTCAAATTAATAAAATCATGAACGAAAGAGGAGAGATCACAATCAACACCGAAAAAATACAAACAATTATAAGAACATATTATGAGCAACTCTACACCAGCAAATTTGACAATCTGGAAGAAATGGATGCATTCCTAGAGAAATATAAACTACCAAAACTGAACCAGGAAGAAATTGAAAACCTGAATAGACCCATAACCAATAAGGAGATTGAAGCAGTCATCAAAAATCTCCCAACAAGAGCCCAGGGCCAGACAACTTCCCAGGGGAATTCTACCAAATATTCAAAGAAGAATACCTATTCTCCTGAAACTGTTCCAAAAAATAGAAATGGAAGGAAAACTTCCAAACTCATTTTATGAGGCCAGCAGTACCTTGATCCGAAAACCAGGCAAAGACCTTATCAAAAAGGAGAATTACAGACCAATATCCTTGATGAACACGGATGCAAAAATCCTCAACGAAATACTAGCCAGTAGGATCCAACAGCACATTAAAAGGATTATTCACCACAACCAAGTGGGATTTATTCCCAGGTTGCAAGTTTGGTTGAACATTTGCAAATCAATCAATGTGATACAAGACATTAGTAAAAGAAAGAACAAAAACCATATGATCCTCTCAATAGATTCTGAGAAAGCATTTGACAAAGTACAGCACCCTTTCTTTTTTTTTTTTAATTTTATTTTTATTCTTTGCCCAAGGGGTACAGGTCTGTGAATCATCAGGCTTACATCTTTCACAGCACTCGCCAAAGCACAAACCCTCCCCAATGTCCATAACCCATCCACCCCATCCCTACCCTCCCACCCCCGAGTATTAA